>CM020241.1:5716952-6189342 GCA_009819775.1 Phoenicopterus ruber ruber
CCCTGGGTGCGCCCGGGGAAGCCGGCACTCACGGGCGAGCACCCGAGCACAAGGCGTCCGCGGGCCCAGGGCAAGGCAAAAGCCACCCCCGGGCGGCACCGGGGCGGAGAGCGGAGGCTGGCAGCCGCTCTGCTCGGGAGTGGCAGGCCGTGAGCAGGAAGAAAAAAGACTTTTCTGCTTGCACAAATAAACTTCAGCAGGAACAACGCCTAGCCGGTGCCAGACCTGACCGGCTTCGGTGCAGTACCGCGGCACACCGCATGCCCACGAGGGCTCGGGGGAACCCCCTCCCTCCACGGGAGTCTGGAAGGGCACGGGGACAGACAGCGGCTGGGGTGCAGGCGGCCCAGCCTCGCAAGTGGGCAGCCTCTCTCCGCGGGCAGCCGGACCCGTCCAGCCTGCCCCGGCTCAGCGGGGTGCGAGCGCAGCGGTGCCCAGGCGGGCAAACCCGGCTCGGCGTCAGCGGGTCCAGCGCAGGGCGGGACCACGGGCTCGCAGAAAAACACACAGATGAAGTGTACTTCATCCATGGCTGCGAAAGCAAAGCCTCCACTATAAAGTGTGTTGAATGTGAGTGAAGAGCTATAAAGCGGTGAGGTTTATGGTTGGGTTAGCATGGTTTTCACGGAAAAGAGCTGGTCAGGGATTTCAAAGCACAAATGCCTCACATGCAGCAAAATGATGCTACAGTGTCACTTTGAAGTGATGGACAAGGCTATTTATGAGAAGAAAAGCCTCCGAAATACTGTGGCCAACAGGAAATGGCACAGTTGCCATATATCTTTGCTAAAAAAGAAAAGCTAGGCTATGACCAGAATCTTGACACACAGCCCTGAAAAAACCTCTTCTTTCCCTTGAGCTGTACACCGAAGCGGTGCACGTGGCGTGGCATGACGATGCTTTCTGCTGTCGTAAGCAGTGAAGTCACCCCTGTCTGAAGTAAGCACTTCAGAAGCCACCACTTACTTACAAGGGATGTCAAAGTACTGAGACATTTCTAAAGCAGCGAAAACCAAATGCCATCTCGTGCAGGATTAGTTACTCCACGATGTTAAGCTGCACCTCTGCTCTGCACCGGGGGCTCACGAGGGCTCTCCAGGAGGGCACAGAGGGCTTTGAAGCTGGAAGGGCTGGCATGGATGCTGCCCGTGGGCTCCCTCGCATGCCACGAGGTTTTTATGGTGCCTACGTCCCTAGCAAGCAGAAGGGGGGTCCGGGCAGTGAATCAGAGCTGAGCCACTGAGCCATCACCTCCCAGACTCCAGCTCCTCCGGGTGCCCACGCACAGGGAGCATCATCGCGAGTGGAGGCTCCGGTAACCAAGCAACAGTTGGGACACAGCACCGCATCCTCCTCCGTGGAAAATCCCTCCCAGTGACCGAGCACAGGCTCACTGACTCATGATAAAACAGCCAGTTCACAAAACACCCAGGTGGAAACAACGCGGAGCAGCTCCCCGGCGCTGCCTGCGAGCCCTGCCTGTGTCCTGCCTCCCTCCCATGGCACGCCGCGCTGCCGGACCAGGCTGGGGTCTGCGCCCGGGGCCAGGGTCCCGTCTCTCCGGCGGGGAGATGTTCCCCTTGGTATCGAGAAGCTACGTGAATGTTCGGAAGGGGCTGAGAGGATGCAGCAGTGAAGCTTTCTGGGGGGAACGTGGGGCCTGAAAGGTCCCTTAGCCTGCCCACCCCACGGCAGAGCCCTCTCCAGGAGCTGCCCCGAGGGTGGGGGTTCAGCGGGGCTTGGGGTGCCTCGGCTGCCCAGCCCCGCGCTGCCCAGGCTATCCTGAGCCCAGCAGCAGAGACGTCCCGCAAGCCTGGGGTAGCAGAGCTGCACCCGGCTCTTGCCGGGGAGGGGACGTCCCTTTCGCAGGCTCCAGCCCCGCTACAGCTCAGTGCTCCCGTGCCCGGGAGCGGGAGCAGGTCCCGGCACCGCGGCTCACGGGCCGGCTTTTGCAGCACCGTGGTCCGGGCAGGGCTGCAGCCTCCCGGGAAATGCACCCGGCCAGGCTGCTGCACCGGATTCTCCTGCTCCGTTCCTGCTGCTCTCCCACGACATCAGAGGACAATTCCATTTATTTAAATGCCCATGCAGAAGAAAAAGTGGATTTCCATTGTCTTTGCAAAGTGAAGGTGCCTTTATGCCTCATGGAAGTAGACAAAAACTGGCACACGACCGTCTCACGGCACCTTGACAAAGGTACTTTCCACACCTGCCACTGTTTCTGCTTTGCATTGTGTAATTGAAAGTAAAGAGAAAATTGTCAAATTATGCTTCCCAGATTGGAGGTATTCTCCAACTGGGTTTCTTTTTAAAATTCACCTGCTATCCTGAATGGTAAAAAGTTCTATCCAGACGCAGTTTTTTCTCTCCCTCCCTCTGAACTGCAAAGTACGAGACACAGTTTATCATTTCACAAATGTGCTAGCGAGCCGTCAGACCCTTTGCCTCTGCCAGACTTTTTGGGAGGCTCTGATTTACATCCCGCCACCCTCGCCCGAGTGTCATTTTCGGAGCCCATTTGCAGAATGACTGCACAGGGCTGCCGGAGAGGTCAAGGACAAACCTACAATTCAAAGGCATATCAAAATCTTGACCCGAGTGAAGTCCATGGAAAAAATCCAGGCAACTTGAAGGATTTTGTACAGAAATAAAAACCTTGAATATATTCTGCAGAAAGAGCTGCCAAACATACACTCTTTTTATCCTGATTCAAACAATAAGAACAAATTCTTCCTAAGTACTGAGTGTTTTCGCTGCAATAGAAGTACGCAAAAATGCATTATGATGGTGGAGAGGCATTTATCAAAGTCAAGGACCAGGTTTTCTCTGGCTAACTGGCCAAAAAATAATAGCTTTTTTTAAAAAAAAGTGAATAGAACATTATCTGCCTTCTGAAATTAATTATCTGCAGGTCAGATACAGAAAACAAATGACCCATGTTACCTTGAAGCAACCCCCCGAGATCCTTACAGAGAAAACCACATGGATGCACTTCTGCTTGCCGTGGATTGCAGGCCTCCCCGTTTCGCCACTTGCTGCCGGGTTCCACCCGTCACCAGCCATTCCCAGCCACGCGCTCGTGCAGCCAGGCCGTGTGTCCCTGCCGGCTTGATCCCCGCTAGAAAGGGTGTCCTGCGTGAAGCAACATGCGCCGAAGCAATTAATACTCAGATTGGGACATTTTTAACAGCCAGTTTCCATCTGCCTGTGTGAACTGATACACATTTATTTCCCGTCCATTAAAGCGAAACATTTTACTTTTTTTCCCCTGTATTTTTCTTACAGCAGTTCATATCAGTCACACATTCGGCCAAATGACATGCCCTGCAGAACCACGTACGCGATGACGAAGAGCAAGCATGCGATGGAGTGAAACTCAGGACCACGCTGCCTTTCAGGCGCACGGCAGCCGCACTGCAGATGCGGGAGCCTGTGCGGAGCGGCGCGGGCGACGGGATGCAGGAGGGTTATTCTGCTTCAGAGAGGCCGTGCCTGCAGCCAGGCGTTGCGTGGGCACGCACCACGCAGCCCCGGCACTCGGCTCTCGGAGCTCACGCAGGATGACCGCAGGTTTCGCTGGCCACTGGTCACTCACCAGGGACAGCCAGCGCCGCTCGTGCTTTAGGCAGCCGCTAGCAGCCAGGCACAAGTGCGGGGACGGCTTTGGAGGGCCGAGGGGAGGCTTGACAAGCTCCTTGCTCCCACACCACGGGTGGGAGCAGGTAAGGGCAAAACTGCAGCACACGGGAGCGGAGGGCAAGCTGCCCACCGCTCGTTCGCCTTCCGAGGCTGCAGCGCTTCCCGGGCTGCACGCAGGGGCTGCACGCAGGGGCTGCACGCAGGGGCCCCGCCGCTCCGGTCTCTGCAGCTAGGGCACCCCGGGTTTACAGCAGTTAATCCCTGTCCATGCCCCCCCTCGGACCCAGCCTCAGCAAACCCCTCCCGGAGCGCTGCCAGGCACGTCCCCTCGCTCCCGGGAGTGCTTGTCTTAGAAACCTTTACACGCTTGATTGCAGGGCTTACAGTTTGCCATAAGTAAATAAATTAGGTATAATTTAATATTTGATTGTAAGATTTACTGCTCTATTCTTTACAGCTTCTCAGGTGGATGCCCAGTAATTGAGCTAAATGAAGAGCCCCATTAATTCCCAGCAGCGAGGAGTGGCTCCGGGTGCCGGCTGCAGCGGGCAGCACCGGCTCGGGAAACCTTCCCCCACCTCCTGCCTGATCCCAGTCCCCTGGTGTGGGAGGCGAGGAAGCCCCTCTTCCTCACTTTAAGGAGGGAATTATTGCTGTTTGCCTGTAATTAATGCAGCACAGAGCCACAGGCACCCGCGCGTCCCAGGGCAGAGCAGAGTCCAGAGTCGCCTCACAGAGACCCCGGTTGTTTTGGTATAAAACCCAGGGGTGATCCGAGGTTGGCTGCTACAGACGGAAAGTTAGCTTTGCTGTTACTTTTGAGACACTTTCATTTTGAATAATGTAAACAGCTTTAATAGCTTATAAGAAATAAAGTCCAGTACTTGAACTTGAACCCGTGTCCTAATACATGTCACTGGCTTCCCGGTGCTGAGTCACGTGCGTACCTGCGACGGCTGGCCTGCAGGCTGGCTGTAACCTCCCGTCTGCTTTCAGCTATGCACAGCACGTTTTGCATACTACAAAATTAAAAATTTCATCCTTTTGTGTACTATTTTAGGTTGAGTGCTCCTCTCAGTTCTCTAATCACGTTAATCTTTGTTGCAACACTATTCTCTGCAATCCGTTGCGTAATGGGCATGTTTGGGTCCTCCTTCAGAAACAGTTCAAACACAGGCCTTTAAACTGATTGCTCAAAGTACCATCCTATGGGAATTGTATTTGTAGCACGATCTCTTCCCACGCAGCTTCAGATAAAAGTCCACAGATATCAATGCCAGGGGTAAGCTAAGAAAATAGTTCCAATTTTGTACTTGTTTTTTCAGGTCTAGGCTAGCTCAGTTTGTCGAGTCCCAAACGCTGCCCCTTGGCGCTTTAGCCAATTCTTAGTTCTTGCTCCGGAGGATGGAGAGGGACGGGCTGGAGCCCCCGTGCCCTGCAGACGCCTCCCGCTCTCCGGGCTGCTCCCGGGCGAGTCCCCGGCGCCAGGAGAGGCACGGCCGGGCAGCCGGGGCTCCGCTGCTTCCCTCGTGCGACGGCCACGCTGCCGCGGGCACGGGCGTTCTTCACCTCCGTGCCGCAACCCTCGTGACTGAGCTGTTGCAGGGATCTTTCTCAGAAACATCTCATGTAAACTAACCAAATAAGCCTTCTTGGAAGATAATGCCCTTGCTCTGTTGCTGACTGAGCTTTGACGAAGCAAACCAAAATTATCTTTAGCTGAGGAAAACATCGCTGAATCTGTGCTGGCCTGGACTTACCCTTACACACCCCTTACGCAGGCAAAGTCCCATTTACCTGGGCGGGAGTTCAGGTTAAACATCACCTGAGTACCGAGAGCTGCAGAGCACAACAGCACCTGGCCAGCAATCCCACGTTTTCATACCGTTTATATCATTTCTCACTTACACTACTTACATAAAGCAGGAGCACTTTGCATAAATGCCTTTAAGCCCATCCCTGTGGGCTCCTCTGCCGCTGCCGGGGCATCCTCGAGCCCCTGCCCGCCTCCGCGGTAGCTGCGCCGCCGAGCAACCCACTGCCAGAGAACGAGACCCAGCTTCTCGAGCACCAGGACCTCCACACCCACGCTGCACTGGTTTGCTGTTTCAATTATTTCTCAAGCTGCTGTAAACACACAACCAAAACAGCCAGGAATTTAAATCCTTCCCCCTCCACAAGAGATATTTAAAACTGAAAATACTTTTTGCATATGAACAGCGCGTTAAGTCAGAGTGTCCCAAGTCCCCTGCAGCAAACTTTGATCACGGAAAGGTCCCAGAAATAGCTGCCCCTAAATCCTGTTGGCTTTCCACCCCCTTCAGCCTACCCAAGGAAACGGCTCTCTCTTCTGCTAGATCACTTCATGGGGTTTTGACCTTCCTTTGATACTCAAAAGCTGATTCAGTGGGATAAATCTTGGTTTGAGAACTAATTAACATTTTCGCCTGGATTCATGCTCCTAACGCAGCCCACGCAGCCTGCTGGGGAGGGGAAGGGCTGCAAGCGTCTCCCGTTCTGCTGCTGGGGACTGCTCTGCCAGTGAACTGAGCTCACCGTGGGATAACCGGTAAACCTCTGCATCGGCTCCTCGCCAGTTCCCAGAGCCCCTGCAGGGAAGTTTTAACACTGAAAGAGGAGATCAACCTCCTGAGCGGTGGATGCTCTGCTGTCGCAAGCCGTGGTGCTAACGCAGGCAGCTTGCTGTTCGCACACCGACTGTCCGTGAACGCCATCGCTGTCCCGCTGCCCGTGCTGTTGGGGCTGCCCGAAGGGGACGCTCGGGTTTGCTGGAGGTCCCCTCTGCGGCAGTTTGGGGGAACACCTACAGCTCTACCTGCCTCGCACCCTCCCATCTGAGTTTGTAACTCGAGTTTTGAGCATGGGACCAAGCCTAAATCCACGATCAGAGCCTGAGGTTTTGCTGTCCCTTACCTAACAAATTCCTAATAATAGTCGTTTTAGACTTTAATCCTTGAGTGTGGGTAGTCCCACATTTCTCCATAGGACTGGAGAAAGTCCTGGGCCTCTGGAAGCGAGACCAAAGGAGGCAGATGATAATACCCTGTGTGCAACAGACTCCCACGGGCAGGACAGAGCAGGGAGCGTGAAAGCAGTGACATTTCTAGATCAAAAGTGCCATTTGAAGGTATTTGCCTCCACACACCTGTGTGGTGTCTGGGTCGGTGGGGCCAGTCTCTGGGTGCCGTCACACCAACAGCCCCTGCAGCCGCTCTGGAGGGCCCCGAGTCTGCCGCAGGGTGCCCTGCACCCCGGGGGGTCGGGGGGCCGGCCCCAGCACAGCGGTGTCCTCCACAGTGCAGCCCCGTGCACAACCTCCCCCCGCGCTCCGAGCGCTGCAGGCACCCACCGCCCGCACTCGTCCCGCTGCCGGGGTCTCCCGACACCCCGGCTCTGCCGTGCCCGTCTGCAGGGGCCGCATCTGGCCACCTTGCTTAGCCCAAAGGGAGCCGAGCGTGGCCCCTTCATAAGAACCAGGCAATTCCCTCCTCTCCGCTGCCTGCCTGGCCATAGCACTGGGCTCAGCGGCTCGTGCCAGCGCTGGGAAACTCTCCGGAGCAACCCCGAGTGCGCCGCAGAAGCTGGGGAGAGGGGCCAAAAGGGATCGGCTGGGCTGGGCGATGCTTTTCAGAAGCGTGGGCTGTGTAAAGCCGCCTGCGTATGCGCCCCGTGGACGGGTGTTTGAGGATCCCCCCTTTCGTCCTGTTAAGCGGTTTCATTTTCCAACAATCCCAGCCCTTTGGGCAAGCGGCATTCCTACAGCTCGCGGCCGTGCCGCCCTCCTGTGGCTGGAGAACTGCTCGAGTTGGGATAAAAACAGCTTAAACATCTGATGTTGCAACACAACCAGGTAACTCAAACCTACAGTTACGGCCTTGCCTTTAGTCTGGCATCGCTAAATACTTCAGCTTGGCATCTGAAGCCAGAGCAGCTCACCAGTAATGGGAGAAAGAGGCTTAGACACCGAAGGGGGTTTTACCCTCAGTTATCGTTACGATCTTTTAGCTCAGCTACGCAATGCTGCTGCAGAGGGTGGAGACAGCGCTGAGAGAAAGGGTACGCGGGTGGGACACGCGCTGCTTTGCTACCACCACACCTCACCATCCCGGGGGTTTTCCTCACTGCTGTGGGTTTGTATTGCCACAGTGGAATTTATGCTCGAGGAGAAACAAACCTTAACTTAAAAAGTCCCACGAACAGTGTTTCTCCAGGCTGCATTTGATGCGGGCTGCAGCCGTCACACTGATTAGCTGTGAGGTCGCTCAGCCTCGCACACTGACACTGCCCGATTTGTCCCCACCGAACGGGGAGGATCCAGTGCCACATAAAAAGTGGTGGCCGAGCCCAGCGCTGCGGGGCCAAGCAGTGCTGCTTTCTCACCTAGGGGCTGCCGGGAGACTTGCAACGAGTGCTGCAGTCTGAGCACAGACACAACTCATTCGCTGGGCAGGATGGAAGGAAATATAAATTATATAACTTACGTACAGGAAAACCTGGAGATGGGCTGTACTCCCCACGCTGCCCTCACTCTGCCTTTCCGAGACCCTCCGTCCCCCAGCGACTCCCTCCAGGTCCCTTCTGGGGACACCACAGGGGGTTGCAGGGCTGGACACAGCAGGATGCAGCAGATGCCCGTGTCCCTGTTGCGGCCACGCTGTACCAGGCAGGGCTGAGCACCCTCCTCGCTCCCGCAGCTCTCCGGGTAAATGCACGGCCTGGAGGAGGCATCTCCCGGCAGGCAAACCCTCCTCCTACCGTCGGGGCTCGCACCAGAGGTGCAGGCAGGATCGAGGGGTGCGGGAAATTCCTCCGCTCCCTGCTTCAGCGCTTCTGCCTAGCAAAGGCACCAGCCGCAGTGGCAGTCGATGTTTGAGAAACACAGCCATGTCCTCAGGAGGAAAGCTCTGAGGTATCTGTACTCAGTGCTGAAATAACAGTTTGCCTTCAGGGGTGAGTGGGAGCAGTTATTTTCAGTCCATTAAAACCTGCTGCTGCGGAGCCCTTCACCGTGTGAGGTGGCAGACCCTGCCAGCAGCAAGCGGGAAACCGGTCCGCAAGCTGTTACTCTAACTTCATCAAAAAACATGTCTGCTAGTAGCACTGATGGTTTCCAGATTACTTTGGGACAGATAACACCAGAGTAAGGTGGGCATGGCTAGCCTGGACATGCTTGCTGGCCCCACTAACTCACACCAAGGGCTACTGGCTCTGTAAAGCTCATACACGCCAAAAGGTTTCCAGGACAGGGGGATTTGGGATAATGCTTCACCCCGGTGACTCACCAACTTCCGCAACACGTTCCGGGTTTCCTACTGGTGCTATGACAACAGCAAATGCAACACATTTTTGTAGGGTGTTTCATAAAATAACCCTTGGCTGAAGCAACTCAAGTTGGCGAAGAGACGGGGCATGCCACAGAAGCAGCACCGCAGCCACTGCCCCAGCGAGGAGCAGCAACCCACACCGCTGCAGACCCAGGCTGTGGAGTAACCTACGGCCGCACCAAACGTTTTGCCAAGAAGCCGGCAAGATGCAGCTGGAAACGCTGCTGGTGCACCTTAGGCGTTGGCCCAAGGCCACTGGCACCGGTGAGGCAGCTTTGGGCTGCGGAAGGAGAATTGCCGGAGGGGCAGGGCAGAGCGGGAGAACAAGCACACGTGAGTCACGGGGCAGGGAGAGCGGCGGCGGGCCGCGGCGGAGGAGCGCGGCTCAGAGCTGGGAGCCCACCTCCGCCGCCTGCCCCCAGCACCGCGCCTGGACTCTGTGGCTGCTGCCACCAGCGTCTCGGGAGCAAAACCCGTGTGTCACAGACACCTCCGCTGCGTCTCGCATAACAGTCAAAAAAGCGCTCTAGCAAAGTGGGTGACTGATGAGGCCAGTGACACAGATGGGATGTTTTGTATATTGCGAATGTAAAAACCCCAAATATATAGGAAAATGCTCAGTCAATCAATAACCCAGCACAGGGGTTCTCTCTCTGCATTCCTAAGGAAGGAGACACAGACCCTTTCTTTCCTAATAACCCTTTTGGTTATATTTTTTCTAAAATATATACGATAGCAACACAACTATAAATCAGCAACACACATCTAAAGGCAGCGACAGCCCGGGAACGCATCCCGATGCCCGTTCGGCAGCTTCACCCACCCCATCCTCGCCAGGGCACAGTGCAGCCGAAGTTCCTTCCCCGACGCGCGGTTCGAGAGGGGATTGTGCCCAGGAGGAGCCAAGCCCCGGGTGCTGCACAGTGGCTGCGCACTGGTCAGCCCCAGCGATTCGAGGGAGTTACTCGAGTCCCCCCTGTGCACGTGTAACCTGTCAAAAAGGGATTTCAGGCAGAAGGAACAGTTTGCAGGATGTTGTCTCAGCTTGTCACTGTTACCTTTGGTGCTAGCAGGGAGTTTACAGTCCCATGTTTATTCTCATGCTGGCTTTGTTTTCTCCACTTTGAGAAGCAACGTCTATCAGAACAGCTCGCACAAAGACTGGGAAGCCAAACATACGCGTGTGAGCTACCACAGCGCCTGGCGTGAGCCGAGGAGAGCAACGATAGCCAACGGCCGGCAGTGCCGGTGCTACCCCGGGACCCCAGCTCTGCCCTGGGCAGGGGGAGCCCTGGAGCCCACCAGCACCCCCGATTGCTGCCAGAATCGCCCCGATTGCTGCCAGCATTGCCCCCGATCGCTGCCCGAATCGCCCCTGATCGCTGCCAGCATCGCCCCCGATTGCTGCCAGCATCACCCCCGACTGTCACCAGCACCGCTGGCCGTAGCCACCCCCGGCCAGCTGTAACCCTAGTTATTCTTTAAAAGTGGCATCTGTGCTTTTATTAATCAGTTCCTCAGCTTTCCCTGCTCGACACCGGTTTCTCCCACCCCCATCTTCTCCCTGGGGTGCACACAGAAGTCACCCCAAAGAATGACAGCAGGCAGCAGTAAAAGCTGCTGTAGTTTCAGCTGAAGCCCCCCTCAGCAGGAAAGGTCTCCCCAAGGTCTGCGGTGGGCTCTTTGCTGGGTCACGCTCCCCAGCCTGGAATGGTGCTTTGACACTTTTGGGGATGGTTTCACACCAGCACCCCGCTGTCAGGGCTTGTGCATTGGGGACATCCCCCCCCCCCCGGGCTGTCTCTGGGGGGGTCAGGGGTGGCTGCTGTGCGGGGAGCAGCAAGGTAACCTACACCGGGGTTTCTCCGGGAGCACCGGGGACAAACCAGCAGCCAGGCACATTGCAGTACACTTTATTCTCTCTGCAGGGGTTAACTCATTCAGCGCTTACCCCATCACACACTTTGTTTGTGGTTGCCCCGCTTTATTGCAGACCTTCCCAGCAATTACGCCACACTGATACCGATGCCCAGCAACCAACCGGGCGCAGCGCTATGCCGGCGTGTGTACAGTCATTCATCGTAAACACGCTCCATTACCTTCCGCAGGCTGAAGGCTAGCCAGCCCTCTGCAGCGAGCGCCGCTGGAAGCGACAAAACTTAGGCAACCACTCCCCAAGAATGTGCATGTTTTATGAGTATTATAAATTGCAAGGGACTCGCGTTGCATCAACACAATCCTGCAGATTCAGAATTAAAAGCACCCTTGATTCACTTAAAGGGACATGTCAAAGCCTCCTTTAATTGTGATAAATCCCATTCTTTCATCTGAGAAGGTGACATTTCATGGCAAATAAGCCCAAGAAATTGAGTGGAACGAGGAAGAGCTTCCTGTTTTGTAAGTGATTTCCTATAATGAACAAAGCTCAGCATGAAAGCAGTAGGCTGCATGTCTGGTGCTCAGGTTTTTTAGGTCTTTGTTGATCCCAGGCAGGCAGATGGAATTCATCACAAGAAGCTAATCAGGGACACTGAGACCTAGTTGCATTTGCAGGGAGAAAATCTCAGGTTTGGGAGTCATTAGAAACCTGCCTCTCATAAGCACGTTGCTGGCAAATTCACAGACCATTTCCCAGCCAAACCATTCTGCTCGGGCCTGGCAGCAAAGGCCAAGAGGGGAGCGATGGGAGCTGTGCACAGGGGTCAATTAACCCGAGTCTGTCCCTGCTTCTCCCAGGGCAAAGAGGAGCTTCATCGTTCCAGCGGTCAGAGGGGTGCGTGGCTTGGGGAGGAGGCTAGCAAGAGCACCCGAGCAGCCTGGCCTTCAAACCACCTGGCACTCCACTGGTCCCCCCGGGGCAGGCACTTCCCCCGAGCTCCTGTAGTTTGGAGGTCAGGACGAAAATCCCTTTTCTTCCCTAGAGGAGGGAAGAAGCCCTGGAAGCCTCCAGGACCTCCACAAACACCCAGGGAAATCACCAGCCAAAACCACCATGCCAGGGCTCTGAGCCAGGCAGCCTCTGCCCAAAGAGACCAAAGCAACCCCAGACGTTTTAGGGACAGAAAAGAGCAGGACTCTACTCCAGCGCTACTCTCACCTCCTTGCTTCTTCCAAGACTGCCAAACCTTCTACTGCTCCAGCTTCCCCCTTATAAAGGGCAAGAGCCTCCTGCTCCTCACAGGAGGCTGGTGCCTCTCCAGCAAGCCCCTCCCAGCCCTGCTCCCACCCCAGCACATGGAGAGCCCTGCAATGACACCCTTAACCCTCTGGCCCATTGCCCCCACCCTCCAGGAGGGATCAGCGGCTCTGGAGATGGCTGGGTTGGTTCAGGCTGTGCCGGGGGGCTCTGGGTCCCCCTGGGTCCCCGCTGACCACACGCTGTACCACAGACCATCTGCACGGCGCGTGCTGGGCAGCCAGCAGCTCCTGCGGGGGTCTCGTCCCCGTGCAAGGAGAAACCCCCTTTTAAAGGGCTTCGGGAAATCAGCTTTACAGCGAGCAAGGCAGCATCCTACACAAACAGCCTGCCTAGGAGCCCCCATAGGGCTTCATCCAAATCCTGGTGCTCTGAATGAGCTCGCAGAGAGAGCCAAAACATGAGTGTCCTGGAGTCCCGGACAGATCTTGGCCCTCCATCACTGCCTCCTCCTGCCGGCATTGGCATCGGTCCCCTGATGTGCACAGCTGGAGCCTGCACAGGGCAGCAGCGCTGCCGATGCCGCAGCACGCTGGCATTTACAAATGCCCTCCCTGGGGCCACACACCCCCAGGAGAGCTGTGCCTTTGGGAAACGCCTCGAAGGGAGGGGAGGAATGGCTTCCTAAAAGAGAGCAGGTGCCACGAATATTGCCTGTTATTCTGCCTGCAGGTTGCATTCTGGCAGCCCGTGATTTTCATACATCTGTATTTACTGTAACCTATAGATTTCCGGGTAAGGTCTGATGTGCCCAAGGAGCCCGTGGCATGAGCAAGCTAAGAGCTGTCTGGAGGTGAGAAAACAGGGCTGGTGTTTCCATCCCCTGACGGGGTTTACTGTGAATACCTGCAGAGAGCTTGTGTTTCATTAACGTTCCCCTCCGTACATGTCAATGCTTAAACTACCACTGGGAACCAAACGCAGAAGGGAAAACGATTTGCCAAAAAAAGCCCATTTGCTTCAACACTCAGACAACTGCTTCCATATTAGCCTGGGCACAGCCTTCTCCCACCTCCTCCTCTGCTCCAACACCGCTCCGGCGGGATGCGCACCGGGACCCCCGCTGCCTTCCTGGCGGGACGAGCAGAGCTGCCCACGCCGCGCTCCGGCCGAGGGGCTGCTGGGCGTCGGGGCTGTCGGGGGCTGGGGGCTGTCGGGTGCTGGGGGCTGTCGGGGGCTGCCAGCCCGGCATTGGGCCACCTTTGGGGGAGCCTGTTTTGAGCTCTGGTAGGTGGAATTGCAAACAGGAAAGTGCTGAGCCAGCTGGGAACAAGCTGTTTCCCTGCCCCTGGGTCTTCCTCCCAGCAATATTTTAATTCCAGCTCAAACTGCCAAAAAAAGGAGCTCCTTAATCAGCAAAGCCAGGAGGAAGGGCAGCTCCCGTTCCCGCACGCCGCGGCAGGCCGTCCCTGCGGCCGCCCCTCTCCGCGGCCACCACCCTTCCTTCGCGCGGTGCCCGTGGCCGTGCCCGTGGCCGTACCCGTGCCAGCCGTGCAAAACCCTTCCCGTGTCCTCCCGACGGCTGGCACAACCGAATCTGCCAGATGCTGCTGCGACTCTCGGTCTTCCCTTTTTCCCCCAGAAAGAGGTGCTGCTCTGGCAGAGCATCGAACGTCCCATGAGACCTGCAAATTTACACTCTTCCAGGAAACTTGTTCTTCGTGGTTTATCAGACCCAGCGCGTTTCCAGATAGGGGAAAACAAGCTCCTCCAATTATGCTTCGCCGTTTGTCTGACGTTTTCATTATCCCTGATGCAATATCCATCAAATACTGTCTTGTACCGAAAGCCATTTCTGTCAAATTAAGTTAAAAGGAAGTAGTGGAAAACTAAAAGCTCCACATCTAATCCTGCCACCTGGAAAATCAGCAGAGAAATATAATTTTGTAGTCCTTAAATTAAATCAGATTCTGGGCTCTCTGCTGATGAGTTAATCCGACGCTGAGTGGAATAGCTCCACTCAACCGTGACTAGGTTTAGGCATGTTCAATTCATGGCAAAGCGGTTCCAGTTCAGAGACACTGCTTTTAATTGTATTCTCACCCTATTTCTTCTAATTTTATAATTTGCCTCAACCGTTCCCCATTAAGAAGCTATCAGCAGGAGGTGGCCTTTAACGGCAGAGCTGCTTGCGCTGCCACGGCGAGCAGTGGCCAGGGACCCGCAGGCGGGTCGTGATGTCTGTGTGCGTTTTGGGTGGCCTTTCCCTTCCTGGGCACCTGCGGCACGTGCCACCGCAGCCGGATCCGCAGCCGGATCCGCAGCAGATCCCGCGCTGGTGGGCTCCCACCCGCCCACTGGGGCAGGAGACCACCATAAGTAAAGCAGCTCGAGATGTCTCCCAGCAAAACAAAGTGAGACGGTGCTGGGGTGCCCCAGGGAGAAACTTACCTGCAGGTCCTCGTGCTTAACCGCCGCAGACGTCCCAGCGCGCGTTCAGCCTCTGCAGTCAGCCCGGGTCGTCACGAGGCGTAAAACTCCGAGCCCATCGCTATCATCGACAGCGATCACGCTCAGCCTCCCTCCGCGCCTCGGTTCTCCCCCAAGCCCGACCACGCGTGGCCCAGCGGCGTCCCCCTCCGAGCCCCGGCCTCGCGCGAGCTGGAGCTGCCGGACACCGGCGCTTTCTGACCCAGGTGGAGCTGGGCTACGGGGGCTTTGAGGCTGAACTGGGGTTGCACCCCCGTGACAACTGCTAAAAGAAAGAACCCATGAAGGAAATACTCATTGCACTAACAGCCCTCCTTCCCATTAAATTTTAACCGTCTTCCACATAAAAAATCCACATAAAAATTATTATGAGAAAAATAAAAGTAAAATCTTTACCCAATGCAGACTTACTGAGTAGGGCTAGTAGGAAAATGAGAAAAGTTTGAGCACTTCAGAGTTGCTATTTTTCTCTGTGACAGTGAAAATTAGACCCTTTATTGTTCTTCATTCAGAAAATGAGTGTGGTCACGCACCACACTTCGGCATCGCAGTGCCTTGGTACAAAATCACGTGGGACGCCAGACTCGAGTCCTTGGTCTGCCTCATGATTGGCTTTTTCTGTGGTTCACCCCAAAACCCAGCCTGAATTTAAGAAAATTTCAGAGATTTACCAGTATGAAAGGTTTATTATTTCACTTTTTTTTACATTATTTTACAAACCAGTTGCCTCTCGTGGCACATGCCCGTCAGGCTCGTGACCAAGACTTACGGTGCTGGCTACAGGAGCTCAGTATTTACCCAGCACGGGGCTCACGACGGCTGGTGCCGTCCCTCGGCCAACAGGCAGAGCCTGGGGCCGCGCGCTCGGCTCCCACCGCGGGAACGGCTGCTCCCGGAGATCAGAGCCGCTCCCCGACGCTGCACGGGGCTCTCACTCGCGCCTGAGCACACGCACACTCCTCACACGAATGTCCCCAGTGGTTTTGCTGGGCTCGCTGGGCGGCTGCGCTTTGGAATCGCTCCCGGGCTGCTGCTCCCCTGTGCTGGCGCTCTCTGAGCAGTTGCTCCCACCCCTCTTCGATGTTTTGTATAAAATTGACCTGCACGTCATTTTGTGTCTCTTTATTCTCCTTTAAATGTATGAAGTATAACCAGAAGTCTCTCTCATCCTTTATTTTATTCTATTTTTTTCCCCAATTGCTTTTCATGTGGGAAGTCTAGAATGTCACGTCTGATCTTCCCTGGTTTTCCTACAGGTCTTTTGGGAAATCTTAGACCAGTTGCACTAGAAGCAGCAAAAATAATTGAAAGCGTGAAGGTGCTGAGTCGTTAGCCAGTGCTTCCCTTCCCTGCAGCATTAGTCTTTGAAGTGAGAGCAGTCTTAACGCTGTCTGCTGAACGGGTCTGTCCTGCACGGCGCTCAGCTCCCTCCCACACGAAAGCAGAAAGGAATGAAAAGGCCCCCGGCCCACTGGCCAGCCCCCACTATATACCGGCCGTGCCGTCTATGCTATGGAATACTCTTTGGCCAGTTTGGATCAGCTATACTGGCTGTACCCCCCCCAGGTTTCTGCACCTGCACATTAGCAAAACCTGGGAAGCTGGAAAACGTCTTTGATCACTTAGCAGCAACCAGCAACATCAGTGTATTATCAATCAACACTGTTCACATACCAAATCCCATCCTAAATCCCAAACGCAGTCGCTACTGAGAGGAAAATTAGCTCCATCCCAGCCGAAAGCAGGACATTCCCTCCACATGGTCTCGCTGGGCAGGGGGGGTCTGAGCAAGTCCCGTCTGGCTACGCCTGCGTGGGCCGGTGCGCGTCCCGCTGCCCACAGCTTCGGCGCCCGGCTCGCCCGCCGCAGCTCGGCATCTTCCCGGGAGCAGGGCTGCCCGCACCCTGCCAGGGCTCTGCCTGGCACCGCTGACCTCTGCGGGCAGCAAGGCAGGACTGCGAAGATATTATTCATGACAACAGCTGTTTTTATAGAAAAGCAGAAATGAGACCATTTCTTCAAATAAAAACAAAACAAAAACAACAACCAGGGTGAACATGAATGAGGTGGTTCATTCTGAAAAGCTTTTCTGGTATCGAGAGAAATTATCTTAGCACAATATGGTGTTTTGGTTTGGTTTCTGTTTTGTTTTCCTAATTTACAACGTGTTTTAGCATCTACGCAAAATATCCCTCAGGCTGCCAATGGCAACAGGACCCCGAGTGGTGATTTAACGTAAGAGGATACGTTCTCTTACACCATTTATCCAAACTCTCCCCTTCGCGCTGAGATGTCATTAAGCCACCCTGAAGCAGGTCCAAAGGCTGGATGCAGGCGGTGGCAGGAGTTGTCCCTCTGCCGCAGACCTGCAGACCGATGCTGTCATCTAGTGGCACCCACCCGCTCCCTGCGAACGCCACCCGGCGCGGTGCGGAGCCCCGCCGAGAGCGGGACATCTCCCCTGGGACGCATCGCCCTGGGACGGTGCACGAGCCTTGCGGCCACCCAGAGACGTGTTGCTGATGAGGACAGTGACATTCTTCAGGTCAAGCTGCATGTGGCAGCAAGGACATACAAGTATCACTCGAGGGGACACACGCTGCTATTCTAGAGAATTAACAACCCATCATAATAACAAATCTAAAGCAAAGACTGAAAAGAAAGCAGGCAATGATTTCTGCCAAACATCGCAGCTGTAACTGCACAACGGGAAAGGAGCTTCTGGGGGAGCAGCCTGACTCCAATGAATCATGACAGGAGGGGAAGGAGAGTCTGAAAGCTGCTCCCTTGACCTAAGTCTAGCTTTTTTCCATGTGCAGGGAAAACAGTTTGCACGGCTGCTCCTCCTGCGATCACGACGGATGCTTGAGAAGAAGACAAAGAATTTATCACTCCTCTCCAGGCAGGCGGTGATAGATTATCTGTGGAGCTGCGGAATTTCCCCAGACCCGACATGAAATCGATCTCCTGGAAATGTTTCACTAGCCATATAGCGGGCTATCTGGAAACTGCAAGGTTCTCTGGTGTACGGCTTTACCTGCAATCATCTGGGCTGCAGCATTTTAATTTGTTTCCTTTAAAGAGCCTCAAGGGTACCATAAGAGGCAGCTTCCAGGATTCAGAGGAGATGGCAGAATTTGATCTCTTTCCGTGGCCTTGTATGTAATTACCTGAAAGAGTGAGGGAGGCAATACAGATGCAGAGACTCAGAGAGGTTAAAAGAAGTTATTCAAAGCCAGCAGACAGAAACCTACCTCTGCTTGGGTTCGGGGGAGGCGTGCGGGAACTGCCGAGCAGGGAGGCAGGATAAGGCCAGCAACAACAACCTTGCAAATTCCAGTTGTTGGGGGCACGTTCCCTGGGACTGGTGCACGGACCTGGAAAGGAGGAGCGGTCACTGCCTTCTAACCGCAGCGAGGGCAGCTGGAGGTTCAACCCCATCCACAGCCCGCATTTAATGTCCTCCATCCCTTTCCCACCCCCACTGGCGAGGGCTGGCCCAGCCTGGGCACCGGGGCACGTGGGCGCACGCAGCGGCGCGCGATGCTCCAGCAAGCTGTGCCGCGGAGCGGCCCTGGGACGGAAACTCTCTTTAGATGCCCAGAGCATCCCACCGAGGAGACCACAAAGGGGTCGTCGGGAAGTGAAGCGGAGGGGACCTGGTCCTGCAGCATCCTTCTAGCATAATTACCCTGGCATTCAGATAGTTTTCAAAACACTCTTTTAGTGTCTCCTTGAAGGCACGTTCGTCTGCAGAGAAACAGGTCTGCCCGTAGTGACCGAAGACAGACGAGGCGTGCGGGCGCTCCTGCAGCGTGCCCCTCCGAGGGATCACCGCCCCGCCAAGCGGGCGGCTGCTCCTGGCTGCCTTGCACGGTGTTTCTTTGCACTGGGCAATTGTAAAAGCTGTGCAACTTGTGACACTTCTAATACCCCAAAGCACTTTGTTTCTCTCCTTCTTTAGTTGCACCTTGCCCCAGGGCATGACCTTCGGCACTGCCGGTGGCTGACAAACCATTTCAGGCTCTTGGCAATGTCAAGCTCATCCGTCTTTAACTTCGCAGCTCTGTATTTTAACAGCCTAAGTGACTCCTCAGCGCTGCCACTTTGAGAGAATTTCTTACGTGTCATCTAGTTTTAGTGCTATTCTATTTCATTTGCTACCTTAGCTTAATAATTTTTTAACACTCTTTCAGTTTGCGTTTGTCGCTCTTTTCATCTTCATCTGTTCCTGATATTTTATTTTTCCAATAAACTAAGTAATTTAATGGCCCTAATCCCAAGCCTCCTATTTAGAGCATGGATGTGGAGGCTGCAGAAAGAAGTCCCAATTTAAATCTGTCAGTCAAGTGTAATTTAATCTATCATCATCTTTATATCTAAAACTGCTCCACAGGAAGGAAAGCATGACTGGGTTTCAGTTTACCTTTAAAACATCCAGCTTTACAGCTTTCTAGTGCTTGCTCTTCTTATGCTTGGGCTATTAAAAAATGACAAAGTTATACAGACTCTGGACAACTCAAAGTCACGACTATTTAGGTCCAGCGGCGATTGCACAGGCTTTTAAGAGCCCAAGGACGTATCCACCACACGCGGACAGAGTCACGGAGCTCTGAGTGAAGGCTCTGAGTGAGGAATGCCTCCGGCTCTTCCCTTAGCTCCAGCTCCTCTGTCCCGTTTCAGTAGTGCGCGATGCTCACCTTCGAGGATCAGCCCCAGGACACACGCAGCATCTGGAGGTGCGCCTGTGAGAGCAGCAGAAATGCATATCTCACCGACAGCTGCAACGTGTATTTAATTACCCTTCCCTGCTCAGGGCCCGTACAAGGAGCACTATCAGGCAGCGACAGAAAATGTTCAACAAGACCGGCGGCACAAGACGCGAGCTCCCGAAATCAACGCGTGTGAGGCAGAGCAGCTAATTACCGCACAAGCACGTGGTACACTTTGCGATCCTGGCTCCCAAGTCCCTGGGGGCTACAGACACGGAAAGTGTTTTAGGGGGCTTGAGTGCCTCGGCTCACCAGGCTGCTGCCGGCATCCAGCACTGCCCAGGCTCCTCTGCCGCGTTCGTTGTTGGCGCTTTAGTCTGATTCACATTTCCCAGTTTCTCTAGGATCACAGGAGATCCCTGTACGCAGGCTGCAACACCTTCACCCGCAGCATTAAGAGCGAGGATCCTAAATGCAGCCAGACTGCATTAGAGAGCTGCTGCGTCGTGCTGGGAGTCGGACTGCTCCGAGCACAGGGCGATGGGCAGGGAGGAGCACTAAATCCTGGCTGGGGAGGATGGACCAGGAAAGCGCAGCCCTCGGGATGGCTTGTGGCCAGCAGCCCTTTGGGAAGTAAGCTGAGGTGTCAGAGCTGCCCCACATCCTCCCCGAATGCCATCTCCTGCGGGAACCTCGGGTATCTCTGGGTTACTCAGCTGGATGGCTTTGGACGTGCCTGTGTCACGACCTGTACAAACAAATCCTCTCGTCCTCTTCTATGGGGGAGATCAGAGGTAGGGAAGGTGGCTCGCGGCACGAAAAGAACCTATTACCCTGCAGCGTCAAGCACTAAACGATTGTACTCCACCTGTGAGATGAGTTGTGTAACGGAGATGTCATTCTTCATGACTAATTAAGGACCTTTCATAAAAATTTTACCAGCAGCTGGATACTGAACAGGCGGGTGAGGGGTCCTTGCTACCTCCAAGGCTGGCGGCAGAGCAGCGTATGGCACAAACACAAATGAAGCGGCACAGGATCGTGAGTCCCAGTGTCCCAGAGCCTCAGTGCTGTTGACTTCTGTCGAGCATCTCTGCTCATCTGCAGAAGCGAAACCACCTGGATGTATCTCACGGTAAATTTGCAAAACTGGACAAAAATAATTGCCTCTTCTAGAAAGTTCTCATTGGTGGTTGTTCATTTATTTTCATGCGGTGAATCACTGCCGGCTATGCGAGAGCAGCTTTGAACCAGGACTGTTAAATCCCAGAGAAGTCACTGCATGATTTTCACCCGAGCCGGAGCATTCAAAAGCCGCGACAGTCAATATGTTGCTGGCTGCAGTAAACAGCCTGACAGTCGGGCGCAGCAGCCATTTAGCAGATGACCAGAATTTATTCTGGCCCTTATTTCATCCTGCAGCAATTAGCCAAGAAAAAAGAGCCTCGTCACACTGTCATTTCAGCCTTATGTATTCCAGCGTGTTTAGGGAGACAGGACCTAGAGGTACTTTCTGGATCCTGAATAAAAATGCTATTAACGTCTGCTAGCGCGCATCAGAGTGTTCACGACTACAGCATGAGATAACAGCTACTCATCCCTGCTGGCTTTACCCATCTCGGGAGTGACTTTTGACAAATCCGAGGCAATCCTGAAAACGTGCGTGCGCCGGGAGGGGGGGGATATGCAAAAGGAGCTTGTACAAGGGATCCAACCATCCTGACATACGAGCGCACTGCATTGCACGAGGTATGCTGCAGAACACGCAGTTGCTTCTGATCCCAATTTGAGCCTGCATCCCGCAAGACAGGTAACAGAACCGGGGGCGAGCCCACGCCAGCACCCACACATTTAATGGATGTTAGGTCCTTCCCCTTTGCTCCACCTCGAAATAAAAACATAAATCTGATGTCCATGTTCTAGTTCTCTGCAATAATATCTTCCCCATAAATATCTTCTAAATAGTCCCAGCCTAACACACAGCTAATAAAAGCACTCTTTATGGTTATTAGACAAGTGAAATGTCCCTGGACTGAACAATTACCTTCAAATATCTGTTCAGAACTGGCTGGGAGGGGAAATCAGTTTCTTCCTCCCCAGGTACAAATCCATAATGAGGATTTATTTCTGAGGTGGCAGGAATGAGGTAATCCCTCTCCTTCTTGAAGTGAGATAAGGAGAAAAAAAAAAAAAAAAAAAAAAGAAATAAAATGGGACAAGTTAATACTGAAGCATCTGGAAAAGCAAATGATTTGCAGGAGGAAGGGGCAGGAGGTCAATAGCATAGAAAAGCTTTAAATAATAAGAGGGACAAACGACTGGTTTGCCTAACACTGTCTTGTGAAGGAGAAGGCAGGAGAAGGCTGGCGGGGACACGCTGCCAGCCCGGCCGAAGCTGGGCAGCGACGCACCCGGCAGAGGAGAACCACGGTGGGGGTCTCTGAGCCGTGCGGCGCAGCACAGACCTCCGCCGGCGCCGCAAACCTCCCTCCTGCCGAGGAACGGGACTGGAAAAAGCGCCATGAACAGGCACGCTGCGGTTCAAAGGGACCTACGCCGCGCGGTGCTGCCGCTTGACATTGACCAATCGAGCAACAAACGGCCCCAAACCCCCAAAGCAGAACAGCCTGGGCTTTAATACGGGACTTAGAAAACAGACCGCAACCCCCTCGGTGGGCAGCAGCGGTTGGCCTCCCCCGGGCAGAGGGAGTCCTGCCAGCGGGGAACAGCCCGGGAGCGGGCGCAGCCCCCGGGACAGCCAGCACCCCGGGGCCAGCCCTCCGGAACGCTTTGGTTTCCAGCGGACGCCCCGCGCCGGCGGCTGCACCCTGGTCTCTGTGTCTTAATGACTCCAGACCACACAGACCACGCTGCTTCTTTCTTTCCCGTACTGTTTTCTCTCTCTCTCCCACAAGATGAGCGATTGTCAGCGACAGGTACCTGCTCGGCAGAGGAGGGAAGACAAATACGCTTTTAGACCTGGATATGCAGCTACTCATTACAAATATTTGACAATGTTAGGACAGTTACTATCAGACTCTCAGTTACTCTCCATTGCTCTAACATCCACCAAAAATAAATCCATTACCTAAATCACCTGTGGGAGTGTTGAGACGCGACCAGCCGTTCTAGTCCTGCCAGGTGACAGACAAACGCTTAGGACAGACGGACACCGAGCTACCCCGCGGCCGCGTAACGAGCTGGGGTTGCTCTGACCTAAGCTGAGCTCGACGCCGTGCAGGGTCAGTGCCGGCTCCCCGCTGGGCCAGACCCGGGACACGGCACCCGTCTGCTCGCGCTTCCCGGGAGAGCTGGGCTGCTGGCCGGAGAGCTGCTACGGAAGCAAACCGATGCATTTTGCGGGGACAGCTTCTGTCTGTCTATCTTGTTTCAGTAAATTTGTTACTATAATAATTCTACTCGGGTAAAACATGTAAAATTGCCAGAAAATGAAGCAGATGAGAAGAAATTGTATCTTTTTGGAAATGGAACTGTCGCCCGGTCTCTGTTCTCCAGCAAAGCCACAGCGTACTGTAAAACTGCCCCATGCAAATGTAGTGATTTGAGAAACAGTGTAGATTAGGATGAAGGGGTGTATTTATGGGAAGAAATTGAGGAAAAATGCTTTGGCACTCTCCTGGGATTTGTGCTCTGTGTTTGCTGATCAGCTTTGTTTTCTGCTGACCTCCTGGTAGTTCTGTAGTGGGCAGAAGAGGAATTTATTGATGCTACAGAAAATGAAGTCCTGCACAGCAGTCAATAGGAAATAATGGATATCAGTTACACAGCTGGAACTGCTGACTTGATCAGATTTTATAACTCTTTACTCTAGGGGTCTTAATAAATCCATTGAGAGGAGTGTCATATCTTTTATAGCAATATGTTTCAGTGTTTTATTTTCTCTGAAGGAGCAACTGGCGGTTTTACAAAACGCTCCTCGGAGTCTCCCACAGCCTCGTGAAGGTATCAAAACTGATGGAAGATGGACATGAGCTATTTGTTCTCTAACGCAGGGACCAGTTTGCCATAACATTCGGAAATTGCCGCTGGAAACCAGATGGATTCCTTCCCTCCTGCTTCAATCCTTCACGGCACAGGGGCAGGCTCCCGACGAGTGATTTAATAAGAGCCTCACAGCAAGGTGCTAAAAGATCAGGTCACCTAAAAGCAAATCGCCCGTTGAAGGGCACCTGGATTTTGTTGCAGGAAAACAGCATCGTCCCGTGGGCGCGCGAGCAGCCACCCGGCGCCGCGAGGAGGGGCCGCGCTCGCGCAGGGCACCCGCAGACACGTCCCCCAAACCAGACTGAAAACTCATACCCAATGGGGGAAACGAGCTCACCTTTGTCTGTTACTTGCAGTCTTATTTTATTTAATCCAGCCACCATCTCAAATGCTGAAAGCAGAAATGCAGCCTTCTTACGTGGCATCTTCCCTATGGTAAATCTAATTAACCAGCCATTAAAATGTGTGTTAGCTCGATTATATCAAGGTGACCTGGAGCTCCTGCTAAATGTTAATAACAGCATTCCCCACTAACTGGCATTCAACAGGGAACAGGCAGTACTATTTCTACTGATGTAGCCTTTAGATGAATATTGTTATTAAAGTGCTTTGTGTACTACAGATTCCCAAACAAATGTGTATCTAATTTTCTGGCAGCTGAAGTGTTTCGCGCGCCCCTCCAGCGCTCCCAGCCAAGGCTGGCACCCGGCGAGCGCCCCGGCCGAGCTCCTGCCACATGCCGAGTGGGACACCAGCGGCAGCAGGGCACGTGTGCATGGACAAAAAACGCATAAGCAGCATCTCTAAAGCCCCGGACAGAGGAAAAGTGCTAAAATGTAAGAAAGGAGAGGAGAGAGGTCAGACCCTTACCTGCAAACAGCAAGAGCCGCTTCCCACCCTCGCAGCAGCCGATGGGAACCTCTCAGGGCAGCGCTGCGGGGCAGGCTCATGGAGCAGGTCAGTCCCTCCACCTGTAGGCAATGAGGTTGATTGTTCCCTCATCATGAATATCTTTAAATCTCTAAACCTCAATTCAGGTCAAAATCTGGAATATTGTTGCTGATTTACACTGTCCTGACCTCCAATCTCAGAATCACATGTAGTTCACATTCGTGTTTGCAAAACTGTGTAGAGAAATTTCCCCTTCCCTATCCAGAACTAGATCTGCTAATGCCCAACAAAGAAATATCTTTTTTATAAGCAGGCAATTTATCCTGTGAAGGTTAATGGTAGCAAAATGCTAATGATGAGACTGATAACTGAGAACAGTATCTGTCCATTACTGCAGGTTTTTATCATGCACCCTAAGAAGTATCATTATGCTGAAGAAAGTCTTCACCATGTACTAAATCAAAGTCAGACAGATCTGCATCTAAAAAATTACTTCCTTTGGTTGTTACCTTATGTTTGACTTTACAAGTTTATTCCTTTAACTGCAGCTGCAGTTAAAAATAGGAAATACCCCACCAAGCTGCAAAATAGCTGAACAGGTGGAAAATGTCTCACTTCCCCCCTGCACGTCAGCAGACATGATTTGGACGCTTGGGCTACATGACTGCATAAACCTCCCCCCATCGATAATCAGCAACTACAACATTAATTTACATCCTTTCCAACCATCCAGTGGCATCAGACTGAAACAGAGAGAGGCCGCCGGGGCTGAGGGGGTAACCATGGTCTCCAAACGCCCTCCGGAGCCTGCTGGTCCACTCCCACACCCGATTCGAACTCGCACGCGTACCTGCGGAGGAGCGGGTCTAAAGCCCTACGTGGGCGGCTTTCCTGCCCGGAACGCTACGCGGCGCAGGCCAGGCGGCGTTCGTGGCCACTCCGCTGAAGCAGGGTGACGTGCAAAGCACCGCAGGACAGCCTCTTACCTCCAGTCCTTCGGAGCTGGCATTTCTGAGGAGCCTGGGAACGGGTCCCTGCCCCAGGAACGCCCAGCGCGGGAAGGGCAGCAGCATCCCCTGTAGTAAATGCACTGAAGCTGCATTTTACTTCCATTCTCTAACAGGACTGTTAACAGACCGTAACACTGAAATTCAGCCCAGTTCATTATCACTACATTCCGTCCTTCAGCATTGATCTGTCTTATTTGTTTGTCTCTTCAATTGTTAGCACGGGTGATTGTTTGCGTAATTATGCAAAACGATCTCTGTTCTTTCAAGAAGCCATAAGAGTAAATTGCAATTGCCTGCACTACCAGCATCATCAGACCCATGCCATCCAGGGCTGCCTCTGCATCCCGGCCGGAGGAAGCCGTCAGCTGGGACACAGGAATGATGAACCCCCCTGGGTGCAACGATAAAGGAATGAACTACAGTTAAAAACAAGAAAGAGAGAGGAGAAATGGCGCCAGGCTGTTACACAGAGAGCTTCTGTTCCCCGGGCTTTGGCAACCCTTCTAAAGGCAAACGTGCCTTTTCCAGCGCCCTTTTCACTCTCCCTTTTTCATACATCCAAAATAGGTTTGCTATGAGCACTTCTAGTGTGGTCAAATATTAAACTCTGTGCTCAGCACAGGGTATGATAAATGTGCTTGAACAAATGATAGGGCGCACCAATTTAACAGTAATTCTGGAATAAGCACTGCATAGTCATTTTGAGCCTTTGGTGCAGCTTTGCGAATGCCCTTCCCGATGTCAGTGTGTCTCCAGAGGATTAAACGTGCGACCCAGCATTAGCTGCTCAGAGTTGAGGCTTCTGGCCAAGGAGGGCAATTCCTCCGCTTACTTTTAACAGGAGCACTGTGTGCCTGTTGCACTGCAATTTCATCTGGGCAATTTTTAAAACCTGTGTTTATTTTCAGATCTTTGTTGTTCTGTATTATTTTGAGTTTCAATTTCTGTTTAAAGCATGTTTTTGTATTAAAACTTCAGCTATTAAGATATATCTCTGCTGAGTATGGAAGGCACAGTAAAACTAATTAAATAACATCCAAGAGCCTTAGCACTCCCATTTATTACTATTACAGAAATACATTAAGCTGTGAGGAGCTGCTCTTTAAGAATCATTGCAAGGGGTGCACAACGGGCTAATTTTTCCCGTGATGGACTGTCTCCTGTACATGAAGACCTGCACGGCACGGCCACCCCACCTCGCAGCGGGGGAGAGGACACACACCTGCAAGTCCGGGTTGTGAGCAAGGATACAACAAGGGAAGGGGATAATTTGTGAAATCCAGGATCAGCGGCTGCTCAGCTGCAGCACAGGGTGCACACGGTGTCTGGGGGCCACAGCCTGGGCGAGAGCTCGTTGGCACCGGGTACAGCACTGCTTCACCTGCTTCCTTAATTTGGAGCAGAGGATGTCGCAGACTGCTCTGACCTGCTCCCATCAAACCGCTTTGTCACTGCCAGCCACGAACACTTAGAGGAGGAAAAACCAAAAAAGAGAAGGGGAGGTGTGGAGGATTGCTGTCGGAAGGGCCATATGTGATATAAATGAGCAATTCTATGCAGAAATCTGCTGAATTTCACAGGGGGTAATGAATTAAATGAAGTGGAAAGCATGGCATGAACTGGAGATTTGCTGTAGTGACTAATGTAATTAACCTCTATTGAAATAATTAAGCCTCCTAATTTGTGCTGCACGAGCAGCGCAACCAAAAGGGCAGGTGGGAGCCAGCCCCGCGCCGGCCGCGGGCGGGAGGCACTGGACCACCCGAGGGTGCTCCCTCTTGGTGACGGGCTTTGGCTCTGTTGGCGGCGGCTCTCCCTCCGCTCCGCGGTGCCGCGGCTCGACGCGTGCCGGGGATGTGCCTGGAGGCAAGGGCAGCTTCGGGCTCGGACCCCGGCGCCGAGCGCAGGCACCGCGCTGCGGGCAGCAGGACCATGTGCATGGGCAGCAGGACCATGTGCATGGGCAGCATTGCCCAAGCAGTCCCAGATCAGCATCTCGGGGTGGTTTCTCGGGCTGCGGGAGACATCAGTGCTCGAGGGGAGAACAGGGGCAGCCTGGGCTGCGAAGCCAAGGGGCTGTCTCCGTAAGCCCGCATCGACAGCCTCCAAATCCACTTTTCCTAGTCCTGGCGTGCCCTGTCTCAGTAGGACGTTGCTCTACAGCTCTGCTGGCAGCACAGAGGGACTAAACCACACAGGTTTAGGAGGAAAAGATCACAGTCACAAATACCCCACAAAATGCTGTGGCCCATTCCTCTCGGACTTGACCTGTCTCCTCATAAACTGCTGCATTTTCCTTCCTTCAGCAAAGGATTGCTTTACGCCAGTCAGTGAAGCAGGGCTTTGTTGTCTCCAGTTATTAATTTACTTTTATCGGCTGCAGTGCCTTTCCATGTTTTATTACCACACTGCTCACACTAGCAGAATGGCTTTTCTCTTAGGTTATACATAAACATTTGACTTTCCCAAACGGGCACCAAGGAGAGGCAAAACTCCGCTGTGCTGCATGGCGGTGCCTGCCCGGTGCATGGTGCGGCGCCTGCCCGGTGCATGGTGCGGTGCCTGCCCGGTGCGTGGTGCGGGTGCTGCAGGCTGCTCTCCTGCCATCCCTGCGGCGCTCGGGCAGCGTAACCGAGCTTTTTAAAGTATCAGTAATCCCTCTTTGGAGCTCAGGAGAGGCAGGAGAGGTAGGCAGGTCGTTAAGAGTCACCACCTTTCTGCTGGTAACGAATGCAATAGTGCCTGAAACAGGAGGCTGCTCCTGCACACTCGTGTCTCCCGTTTTGCCCAGGTACGGTTACTGCTGTGCAAACCTCCCCCTCGCCCGACGGCCAGCAGGAACGGGCTGCAGATGCCTGCAGCTATTTTTCGCTGCAGGAACTGCTTCGTTTTACTAATGCTTCTAGATTAGCTGGCACTGCAGTAACTGCGAAATGTAAACCAGTTGATAACAAAAGGGGTTTGCTGGGGTTTTTTGTTCTGTTAGTTCTCTTGAGCATCCAAAAGGGCGTTTATTCTTTGTTTCACTGTCTGGATGAAAGGTTTTACTCTCTCCCCTGCAAGTGCACATGTTAGTGGGATCCATTGCATCTGGCTGGCTGCTGAGTTTATGTTTCCCTGCTAAAGACTGGCTGGTGACGGCAGAGCACCACAAAACCACTGATCCCTTTTGCCCCCCTTTCACTGCTCAAGGCATACGATGAAAAAAGTGTAAGATTTAGATTGATTTTTTTCTGTCCTAAAAACACGCTCTGAAATGCCTTCATTGTCAAAGCGTTGCTCTCTGTGATGAGGCACATTTTTCCTCTACAGCAATTATTCTGAACGCTGCTATTAGATTGACGGTGAAAACCCAACAGCATCGCGTGAGGCACCAGCACTATTGAAACGCCAGGTTCCTCCCCTGTTCCTGAGTGACACCTCCCCGCTGCAGCGTCACGTCAGTCTGGGTCCCGCTGAAGTCAGGACAGCAGGGAGGTGGTGAGGGGTTTTTGAGACAACTGACGCCTGAAATGAGTCCCCTGCACAGACACCCATTTGTGCTGAAGTTAACAAATAAAAATAAAAAACCCCCAGGGCTTTACTGGCTTTGAAGCCCGACATAAGAACTCCTCTGCCTCCCAGAAGCCGTCGGGATCGGGCGTCTCAGCCAGGCGCAACGCGATGGCTCAGTGGGGCACTACAGCGAGGCCGGGAGAAGGCGCCTGGAAGCCCTGTCCCGCTTCCCACCCACTTTTAGGGATTTACGGGGCCACACTGGGAGCGGCAGCGCTGGGGACGGAGGATTAGCGATCGGGCACTTGCAAGGCAAGGGGCAGAGCGGACTCTGGCAAAGCCCAGTGCCGGTTCTGGTGCGTTAACGAGTCTTGCGCCGAGGCTGGGTAAGCACATCGCTGCCAGGGCCACCGGACCGTTGCTAAATTAACGTAAAAGGCAGGCATAAATTCTGATTCACTGCATCCTTGTCAACTGCACCGAGCAACACAGCTTCTCTCGAAATTTGATTATAGCTATATCATTACTGAAGATAATTGGGGGACATGTCATTAGTCATACAGCATGTATTTTTCTTTCAGTCATATTTACTTTAACTTCACAAAGGAATAAATTAAGTTTACAGTGATATTCAACAACTGTTTTGAGAAGGTTAGAATTCAATTGAGCAAAGGAAAGAGAAAGAAAGACCACAAATAGGAAAAAATGAGCTCTATCAGACACCAATACTGCCTGATCCTGTTTCTTGCTCTGCTTTAGATGATTCTCCCAGTCCTGCTGCTGACCACGAAAGAGCTGTCAGGAGGAAACGTAGGAGAAACACCTCCAGAAGTGCCCTGCTGCGGACAGAGCCGCGTGAAGGCACTCGGGGTGGCATCCTGCTGGCCCCAGATTCACTGGCCGCAGAAACACGTCTGTTGAGTAAACACCTCAAGACATCCGAGTCGATCTGCAGGAACAAGAGGATGTGCCGCAGCCCTTGGCACGCGCGATAGAGACACGGGGGGCACAGGGCAGCGTCCTGCCCCCACGAGCTGCCAGACACCGACCTCTGCCCAACCCGTGCTGCAGCGCGGGCAGCACGCCGGGGCCTCAGGTGGGGTTCCTCTGCACTTCGTATCTTTGCACACATCTGGTTTCCACTACTTACTATAATTAAATGCAATTTGTAGGAGAAAACCTCTCCTATGGAGGGAACGCTCATTATCAAGACACAGCCATCCATTGCTTAGTTGAGCAAGCATGCAGCATTTCCCCCCCTTATGTTTTGGGGTTTTTGCAGATTTTAAAACTGGGACAGCTATTTCCAGTTAGGCAGCCTCTGTTTTGACCCCCGAGCAGAGAGGTCTGGGCACAGCAAAGCGCAGGCCAGCAGCTCTCCTGGTCCTGCACCTCCAGCAGCTCCTGAAGGACAAGGCAAGCGTGGGAGAAATCCTCGGTGGGGGAGGCTGGACGCCAGGCACGGCATCTGCCATCTGCTGCCACTGAAAGCCCAGGACACGCTCCGATCGCCAATTCTGCCTTTTGCAGCCCCACATTTGCCGGTCTGTGCTGCAGCACTCCGGTATGTACAACAGAAGATGGGAAGAGTTTTCCCTTAGCCACCTGCACTAACAGCTAACGCGTCTCCTCTGGAAATACCTTGATGCCAGGCGCAGAAGAGACCCTCAAATGCTTCTCCGCAGCCCTTGTCTCTGCTCTGCTGCCGGAGCTCAGCTGCAGCCGCCGGGGAAAAGGGCTTGGAGGGAAGGATGTGCTGGAAAGCAACTCACTCACGCTGTCAGATTTGGAGTCAAACAGAATAAAACTGATAGCTTTTAAAAATTCATGGTTGTGTTAATGCACTCAGTCAAGTGTAATTACATGTGAAGAAACTCAACAGATTCATATAAATACTTTGTAGGGGCCTGTCAATCTTCCAGGGAAATGAACACCCTCCCGAACAAACCTTTAAAATCTTCAGCATCTGCAGCAAGATGTCACGTCCTGGCAGAAGCAAACAGGGACTTAACCCAGTAGCGCATCTGAAAATCATTTGGGTCTCAACAGGTTCTTCTTCCTAGTTTATCTCTAGCTGCAGAGCTGCATATATAATAAGCTGAGGCTGTTAAAATCTTTGGTAGTAATAATCCAAATCTGTTATCTTTGGCGTCTAGTACTTAGCCCGGTAAGGGTGATATTACTTACGTAAACACAGCAGCAAGAGGTTTGAAAAAGCAAGTGGTAAATTCCAGATTTTGGGACAGTAAAATACAGCTCAGCCAAAAGGGTTGCAAGAGAAGTTTCTAATAAAGATCTGCAGCACTAGGAAGGTTATTTGCATTTAATCCGGACAAGAAAATATAACTGAATTTACTGCAACAGTTCTCTTGAGACACAGCTCGTAGACCAACGCTTGATCTTTGCCTCTGTGCTGAACTTGACTGCTGTGACAGAAGCATGGCTGATTAGGGGGCATTAGCATTCACAGATATTATGTGGCAAATTAGCATATTCTCAGGAGCCGTCGCATGGGACGGAAGGTCCGGCCCAAGGACGCTCCCCTTAGTTGTGATTAGCATAGAGCCTGCGGGACTCGGGGTATTCCGAGAGCACGGCCTCGGTGCAGCGGCTGCGGAGCGAGCTGGGACGGGCAGCGGCTTTCTCCAGCCTCCAGCCAAACTCTGGAGACCCAAGAGAAGTTCTTCATCCTTTTGGACGCTGGCAGATATTTATTTCTGGGTTTGTGCTATGAACAACTGAGTGCATATCACGGGCAGGAGCACCCGGGCTGCGCAGCCTCCGGACGGGGCGAGCACCCCCATCCACAAACAGTCACAACAGTACGGTACATGGTATGGCTTAAAACCGAATTTAGAGCAGTGGCTCATTCATAGATTTATATTCTGGTCAAGCCCTGTGACAACGATGCCGGAGACATTTAACGAATGCAAGTGAACACAGTTCTGCCTGTATAATTTGCTTCTCTCTGGCTCCCATACCTATCATTTTCTTGTAGTTTGTTAACAATAAGCGCTCACATAATTCATTTCTGTAAGGACAAAACTGAGAGTGTTATTAACGTTTTGTTTCCTTTCACGTATGTGTCAGGCATCTATTGAACACAAACTAGAATAAGTAGGTGCCATCCAGATACGTAAAGCAGCATTTCACAGCGCACAAAGCACAGGTGCTGGCATACTTGGAATGATTTTGCAGAGTTAAAACCCATCAATTGCATATAAATAATGAAGTAGCAGGGATACCAATTCACAATCAGAAATGACTAATCCCCCGTTCCTGTGCTGGGACATACCTGCCACGTGCAGACCATCCCAACGTGATGCTTTAGAGTCGTTTTCCGCTAAGACTCGTGCCGACGCCACAAGGCGTGGGCTCCGCCAAGCCCCGCGCCAGCACCCCGCGCTCCCCCCGGCACCCAGGAGCGCTCCCGGCAGCCCAGGGGGAGCCGGGACGGACGATGCTCTTTGACTGACGCGAGGGCTCTTGCACAGAAGCAGCTCCGAGAGCGCTACTCCCGGCGCGTGGGGGGAGTCACCCGTCCCGGGAGGCGCGTGGTGCCCCAGCAGCGCGGGACGGTGACCCTGCAGCGCTGCCAGGCGCACCGGGAACGCCTGCGGCCTTTCAGGTTGGGTTCGTTTCTGCAGAAATGGCTTTTTGCTCGCCAAGCCTTAGGAGCAGCCCCCTCTGCAAACAGCCTCCCGCAGCCCGCGCACCCACCCTCCCGCTCGCCGTGGGAAGCGATTGCCTCCGGGGGGGAGCTGCTGCCCCCTCCTCGCTCTCGCACAACCCAACTCGCGCTTGCAAGAGAAAACACGAGTTACAGCCGACCGCTGTACTCCGCTGCGAAATTTTCATCTTTCTGGCATTAGACGTAATAGGATAATACTCAAAGATTTCTTTGCCTCTGAGGGGCTTTTTTGTTTAAGATTTTTTGGTCATACTTTCCTACTTAAAGCAGCTACGAACCCTGCTGGTTACACCGCATGCGTCGCAGGTAATGTAGCGACATTGTAGAGCACAACGCTGGAAGCATTTATTTTTAACAACCCCTTTTGTGCGTTTAGGAGGACAGCACAATAAATGCTATGAATATATACATATTTTCCTGGTGGTGAACAACAGACTGGTAGCCCACAATGAGAAGTCATTTATTAGGAACGACAGGAGGAACTATGCTGCCTGCTAAATGAATACGTATCTTTTATATCACTGCTCTGCAGGCTAAGTGTAGGTCTCCACGTAGACCTTTCAGGTTTTCTTTCAGATCTTAAAGAAACCACCACAGAAGAAAGCATGCTTCCGACTTTAAATGCATCTCTTTTGAGATGATAATTTCGTTTACTACACAAAAATGTAAAGTGCCCTGGGAAGCTACTCTGGTTTTCCTAGATGACTTTTTAAAGCTTTTAGCTCTAAAGCAGTTTTCTTGGAAGGAGTTCAGTGTATGGTCGCCAGGGTATCTTTTTCACACACCTATTATTTGGAATTTACTTCTGTGTTTGCTCCATGGAGAACCAGAAGAATTCTTAAAGGTGAGCCACTTAACTGACAATGACAACACATGCAAACACAGTATTTTAATTTTAATAAGCCATTAATTAAAAAAATGAAATGGTGTGAACTGCAGCAGGTAGAGTCTGGCATCAGCAGGACGGACGGGCAAGTTTTCCTGTTAACTGAAGTCCTTCCCACAGCCCGGAGATAGGTGGCATTTTGTGTTATTTTTAATCTACTCAAACGTATTTTTTAAATGCTGTGAACTTTAAGTACAAAGGACATCTCATAAACTTGCAAAAAGAAACATATTCCACAAAGATAAAACCATACACCGGCAATTAATAGCACCTCAACTCTTTAGTAGAGGCACCTAGAATTGCAACAGGGCCGTTGTTTCAGGCTGTGTTGCCTTGTACCTTGTTTTCTGCTGGCTGGGGAGCAGAGTCATGCTTTAAAAATGTGTTTAATAGGTTGGTAAATGGTGCAGTTTATTCGCTTCCCGCAATTTCGCCTTTCACCTGCACCACCCTTCTGCAGACTGCAGCAAGCAGCACATCTGCTGTAGTACAGCTCTTCTATACGTATAGGTATAGGTATCTTCCTGAGCGTTCCCCAGGAGAGAGGGGGCAAGAGGAGGGACCACTCCGGACACCCTTAGAGGCAGCTACACAGAACGATGGCTGGAATGGTCTCAAGATCCTATGGCTATAAAAGCTCTTGAAAGTTGCCCTTAAACCTTTTAATAACCTAATGGCAGCAGAAAGAGGCTGTGTTAACGCAAGGGACTGACATTTAGCTTTGAGCAGTGACGAGCCCTTGGACGGTGGCTCCTTCTGCACAATTAACGAGCAGCCCGTGCCGAGGGGCAGCTCGCTCCACATCTGCCGGCCGGGGATCTCGGACACGGAGCAGACGCAGCCCTTCGGTGAGGCGGCTCCTCCGCGCTGCCTCGGGGCTCCAGGCAGAAGCGTGACCCACCCCAGAAAGCGTCCTCCAGGTCGGTGCTGGGGACAGCCTGGGGAGCATCCCCGGCACGCAGCTGGGCTGTCACCTGCGGTCACTGTGCTGCCTCTGGCGCGTCTCAGCCGTGCTGGCGAGAGATTTCCATCTGCCCCCCGGGCACCGCACCAGTACTCGCCTTCCACGCAGCGCTGATTATTAGCATGGACCGATAAGTATAATTAGAACTGGGAAAGTAACAGGGTATTACAAGTGACTCCTTATCAAATAAGTACAATTCTTAAGCCTTTGATGTGGACAACTTTATAGAATTTGTAATTAACTTTTGTCTAAACGTGTCAGAATTTGACCAGCCAGCACTGCAGCTCCACATGCAGGAGGCTCTGGAAACCATCAGGAGCAAACCCTCCCGAGACCAGGCCTGGGACAAGCTCATTGGAAATGCACGTCCTGGCCTCCTCTCACACAAAGCACGAGCAGGAAAGACAAGTGATGGACAAGACATGTTTTGTCTCCCTGTTTTGTGCCTCGTCCATGGCCCAGAGACGCCTCTCCAGAGAATAAACTCATTTGCAAGCAGATGAGAGTGATGGGGAGACAGGAATGCAGGAGTCGGTTCCTGCAGAAGCATTGCATCTGAAGAGTAATTAAAGCAGTGAAAAAGTTGCTGCTAATAAAAGAGTTGAAGCTTCCAGTGTCAAAATCCCATAATGATCCAGCCAAGTGACAAGCGGTTTTTATCCTCTTCATTTAAGAGGACCACAGACAAATTTGTTTTCCTGCTTTAAAGCATATAGGCTTTGACAAATACACTTTTCCCATCAGTAACCTATGACAGGGCTAAATTCCGTTAAACAGCAGGGGATGAGGGCTCGGGCGGCAGCAAGGACACGAGGAGAGCGTTCGCGCAAGGCTAGAGCACACTGTGGGAAGGGCACAGCTGATTTTTATTTTCCATTCTGCATGTGCCCAGATGCTGCCAGGGCTCAGGGTACCCAACCACTGAGCCCCCGTATGCCAAATAAGATGCTAAGCAAGCTGGATCTCTCATTTTAGTCCCTGACAGACACAGATCCACACAGTCCTGACTCTCACAACAAGAAACTTCCCCACTAGATCTTCTATGTCCTGCCGAGCAAGTCTGATACAATAACAAACGGATACGCTTTTTCCAGCACTTACTGAGCTTTCACTCGTCAATAACTATTATTTAAACGTGTCCCCCCCTTTCACACGCTCTTCACAGCAATGCATGACTGCGGCGAGGCAGCCATGCTTTTGCCACCTTCCGGAGTGACAAACCACCAGGCTGAGTCATCATGGGGGAGCGCACGATTTGCTGGATAAATCGCTAACGCATGCAGACGCTCTCACAGAATAATTTTGGCACAGTTGCTCCGAGGTTACTGAGCCCGAGATGCTATCAGCAACACTGACATATGGCCCATTTTTTACACGGGAGAAAGGTAACATTTGGTGTAAATCCAGGAGGAGGTGTGCGATAACAAATGAGCTCAGCCTTCAGCAGCGGCCTCCGCGCAAGGCAGGGTATTGATTTCAACATGATGAGAAAATGAAGAAGGATGATACGTTTCATATTATTGATCCTATCTATTAGCAATAACGGCAGGTCGCTCCATCCTCCCCAGCTGCCTCCCTCTTCCGCTGCACGAGCGCGGGCTGCAGGGGGGAGGACGGGCAGCCTCGGGGAGGTTTATTCTGAGGCACCCGCTCGCGCCCAACATCGACATTTACGGCGGCGTGTGACTCCCGCCGAGCAGCAACAGGCCTCCCCCTCGTGCAAGAAGGCACAAACAGTGACTAAATAGACCCACCCAAAGCAGACCACTGTCATCGCTTTTTGCACGCAGAGCGTTACTCCAAGAGGTTTCTCGCTGCCGGCCAGGAGCAATTTCTCCTCGGGGTCACCAGGACAGGGGACAGCATCAGTGGAACGGTCTAGGGTCTGCAGCTGGGCTTACCAGTAACAGCAGTTAAACACCCTCCAAATCTATAATTGTAATGATTTGACAACTAATGTGGAAGCAGCCAGAGCTGGCCAGGAGGAGGGGAATCTCCAAGGTCTCACAGCTTTAACTGACATTCTTTTACTATTTTGAAAACAGTGCAAGTTACTCTAAAGAGTAACTTGTGAAACACTTATTAGTCAATACATTTAGCCAAGAGCACAGAGAACAAGCTCTCAGCAGAGGTGGCGATAGCGCATTTATCTCTCTAACCCGTGGTGCCAGACGCAAGAGGGAGCAGCTCCACGCTCGCACACGGCTGGGCTCCCCTGCCAAAACGCCCCGTGAAGCCCCGAGGAGTGACGACGGATGCTGCTTCGTCACCCGATGTCGGCTCTCCCGAGTCCAGGACTCCCCGCTCTGCCCCAAGCAGCTCCGCCGAGCGCCGGCCGGAGCCGGGGCAGGGACACGCAGGACCTGCCCCAGCCCGGGCTCCGCAGCACGCAGACCCACCGAGACTGCACGTCCCGAACCACCGCTCCGGGGTCCCGGCGCCGCGGCGAGGCCACGGGCGGCTGCCCCGGGAGCATCGTACCACTGCCTCCAACCGCAGCTCACAGCAACAGAGCTGTTTCCCTTCACTAAGGGACAGAAACACATTCAGTCTATTCCCCCTCCAGTCCTCTGTGATTTGGTCTCATTTGGTCTGATCACGAGAACTGAAACTTGGAGCCCAGATTAGAAAGCAAGTAATTTATGAATGGCAAGGTGATTTTTTTTTTCTTTAAACATATTACAAGTTACAGTTCATGCACCACAGTTTAATTGCATTTGCCCTCCAGCCTTTCAATTAAAAATAAACCAGAAACCAGCGCTTTCAGAATGGAAATAAGAACAAGAATAAATTCTCATAAAGAGGAAAATGCTATGTTTGGAGAGGAAGAATAATTATTGCCAAAGATATAATAAAGAGGGAAGGAGTATCACTCATGTCCAGGGGCCAAATGTGAGTTATTCAGACCTTTCAAAATGAGGTCACGCCGTAACTGGAGGCAGAAGGGAAAACCGCAGATTACTGCGGAGCTCATGGATCATTGTTTTACCTGAAGTTCTGAGATGCAGTGGTGAAAACCCTGAGCTGGGAAGAATTCAGATTAATGATTTTGGGGTACTTTCCCTGGAATTCTGCTCCATGACTTCACTGCCACTGAGCAAGGGAAGCCGTCAGAAGGGCCGTGCCTGGCTGCTGCTCAGCCCTGGCCCCGGGGAGAGCTGGGCTCTGCGGGGCTCCACGCCACGGGGGGTCGGGGGCCGCAGGGGGCCACCCCCCAGCAGCCTCCCCGCTCCCCACAGGGGTGTGAGGAAGGCTCTGCCGAGGAAGGAGTGGCAGTGCCGAGCAAGCTCACGCCTGCCGAGAGCTTTTGCAGCCTTAGCGGCATGGCAAGCAGCGCTCGCCGGCTGCGCAAGAGCACGTACCGCATCCCGGCCGTGCGGGGAACGACAGGCGCCTTCCGGAGTTCATTAGTGTCAAGAGAAAGGAATATGTTTCCAGGCTACAGAAATGAACACCTTCATGACAGATAATGAATAAATACAACTGTGAATAAATAACCTACTGCTATTTCCCAAGGGATCTTTGACTCTCATTCCTGCCTCAAATTTCTACAGTAGAAAAATAAACCTACAGAGAGCTTAGTGTAAAACACCAAATAGTTCTTACTCCAGGTGGTCTCTAGTTACTTTCTACCGCCTTGCTTGGCGAGAGAGTGATTTCTGATCAGCATTTGCTTTTCCCCTGTGTTACTGCCGCTGCTGCGTGCGCCTCCCACGTAACCAGCGCGTTTCCCACCCCCAGCAGCCGCTCTTCCCCGGCTCCCCAGCCGACATGGAGGGGCTCCCCGGCCCCCGATGCCCTCAGGGAGAGGCTCCGCAGTGGCTCGTAGATTGACAACAGCATCGTAATTCATCTCCTTCCATTAAAGACACACCTCACCCTGCTCTTGCACCCACTGCCTCAGCCACTGACTTCGAGAGCGAAGTGGAAAGTAGAACCTAACCAAGCCTATAAATGTGCTGCCTTCCTTTGCTTTGCCCGTCCTGGATGCATTTGCACGCCAGGAGCTCCCGGCAGAGTACGAGCAGGCGTCTGGTGAAAGCCCATCGGCTCTCCGTCAGAAGCCCAGGGCAGGAGGAGGCTTTTAGCCCGGCCGGGGCGCCCCGAGCGCCCGCCGTGAGCTGTGCCTGCGTGTCCAGGCACTCGTCTCACGACTACAGCTCTCGCCTCATACGTGAGGAGATGATTGTGACCCAAAATCTTGGAGACTTGTGGCCCTGAATATTAACCAAGTCCCTGCTTGCTACAGCTCTGGAATATTTTAAAAATTCTGATTGTACTTTCAGATAAATTATCTCACGCTTTCTGCAGAGCTATGAATAGAAGATATTTTCATAAGAGAACCAGGAGGGGAGACACCTTTTCTTGCTATATGAATAATATATGTCATCCCAAACCTAGACCTTGCAGAGAGAAATAAGTCACCATGCACAGACTGAGAATAATCTCATACAAATGACCTTCTAATCACCCTCTCCAGTCCCTTGCTCTGTATCCAATTTTGCTGTCATTAAATACCGTCAGAGCACTACCCTGGGACTTCTCTGCACCGATAAAGCGATTACCTGGAGGGATGCTCCCATCTGACCGCAGAGCTCTGCCCACGCTCCAGCTGGGCTGAGCCGTGCGGGACCCCCCAGCTTCTCCAGGAGAAGGTCTCGACAGCAAAGGGGAGGCTCAGAGATCCCAAACCTGCGGGGAGCACTAAGGGGCAGGGAGCCCGCTGGAGGCAGAGCTGGCGTTCCTCAATCAGCTGCTTCCTTGTGTCATCCTTGATTTGTCCTCGAGGATTCCCCCAGCCTGTGCGTGGCCGGTGCTGCTCCGACAGCTCATCCCCACAGCCCGGCGCCGACGCTGTCCCCGCTCCTTCCCAGTCTTCAGATCTGCTCCACTTTCGGTTACGCTGCCGTCAGCAAGCTCACGCTGAACGCGTCCTTTGCCTATTTTTCAAGTTTTTCCTGCATTAACAAAGCTGCTCGGGGCCAAACGGGAGGAACCCAGGAAACGCAGACGGGCACTTTGGGATCTGCTCCATCCAGACAGAAAAAGGCTGCCCAGGCAATCGGGCCCCAGCCGCCCATCCCAGCACCCCCATCCTGGAGCAGGAGGCATCACCATCACCGCACCGGGACACAGCCGCATCCCCCCAGCTGGGTCACCTCACCACAAGAAAGTGCGATGGCGAGGACATGGGCAGCGTCTGGAGAACAGACAGCTGCTCTCCAAACTGAGTTCTCATCTAGCAAAGTGTGGTTAATTAACACAGGAGGTTTAATTAGCTGATATTTCTAAGGAGCTCCAAGAGCTTGAGGTGAAAGACAGCAGATAACTGCAAAGCGTTACCACCACATTTCGCCAGAAGGGGTTCATTGCCATTAGCTTTCCGCACTCTCCCCTTCTCTGTTGTATTACATCTCCCTCTCCTCCTCAAGCTCAGCATTCACCCTTTGCTCCTTCTCAAACACAGCTGCCTGCATTCAGCAGCTGTTTCGCTGCCGGGGACGGTGCACAGCACTGGCTTGGCCCTGGAGCCGCCGGGTGCGAGGGCAGGGGCTCGGCAGCGCCGGAGCTCCCTGGGTGGCTGGGAACATGGGGCACAGCGGGCACGGCAGCACGGGCAGCCCCGAGAACCGTCACGGGGATTTGCACTCCAGTGACGGGGATCTCAGGGTTGGGTTTGGGGTTGTTTTGCTGCCATTAATATGTGCTTAAGCCACAGGGAGCTTCTTAGGACAAACTCACTCGGTTTCTGCTTGTGACATGGAGCATTTGTTAAACACACGCTTTTCCTTTCCTCCCGGGGCCGCTGCACTGCCAGCACCCATATGGGCTTAGCTTCAGACCATTTGTCTGCAAAGGAGGCACCAGACTTGATAAGAGTAAAACAAAAGGCAGCAGCTTTCGGCGCAGCAGGATAAATATATTTGGAAGTTAAGGGGGGACAGGGAGCATTAGTTTTAATGGATTGCAGGGGCACAGACCAAACCAGGCTGCAGAAAGTCATTTTGCTGCATGGACAAGTTTTAGACAGATTTGCAAACTTTGGTGCCTAGAAACCAGTAAGCATTAATGTCACCTGCTCACACCCCAGCTGAGCCAAAATGAAAAAGCAACCAACGACTTCCAGCTGGTCCATCTAATCAAATACATATTCCGAGTTCATACAGCATTGGAGGCACTATCAATATGCAGGAAATATTGCTAGAAATCCTCTTCTGTAAAAAAACAAACATCATTGAAAGAAACATGCCAAAAGCAAGAACCCCTGCTACTGTGGAGCCACAAGCTGTGTGTGTTGGCAAACAGATCCATTTCAGAAGGAAAACAAGTGAGATAATTTAGTAAACATTAAAGACATCTCAGCAAAGCACTTCTCCCAGAACGGGGGAAAGGGGACTGGAAAGGGGAAACATAACCCTATTTTTAAAAAGGGAAAAAAAGACCACCCAGGGAACTACAGGCCAGTCAGTCTGACCTCTGTGCCCAGCAAGGTCATGGAGCAGATCATGGAAACTATGCTAAGGCACAGGGAAGATAAAGAGGTGGTGGCTGGTGACAGCCAACATGGCTTCACTAAGGGCAAATTGTGCCTGACAAATGTGGTGGCCTTCTACGACGGGGTTACAGCTTTGGTGGATAAGGGAAGAGCAACTGACATCACCTGCCTGGACTTGTGCAAAGCATTTGACACTGTCCCACATGACATCCTTGTCTCTAAATTGGAGCAACATGGATTTGATGGATAGACCACTCAGTGGATAAGGAATTGGCTGGATGGTCACACTCAAAGAGTTGCGGTCAATGGCTCGAAGTCCAAGTGGAGACCGGTGACGAGTGGCCTCCTCAGGGGTCAGTATTGGGACTGGTGCTGTTTAACATCTTTGTTGGGGACATGGACAGTGGGATGGAGCACATCCTCAGCAAGTTTGCCGATGACACCAAGCTGTGTGCTGCAGTCGACACGCTGGCGGGAAGGGATGCCATCCAGAGGGACCTGGACAGGCTTGAGAGGTGGGCCCATGTGAACCTCATGAAGTTCAACAAGGCCAAGTGCAAGGTCCTGCACATGGGTCAGGGCAATCCCAAGCACAAATACAGGCTGGGTGGAGAATGGATTGAGAGCAGCCCTGAGGAGAAGGACTTGGGGGTGTTGCTTGATGAGAAGCTGGATGTGAACCGGCAATGTGCGCTTGCAGCCCAGAAAGCCACCCGTGCCCTGGGCTGCATCAAAAGGAGCGTGGCCAGCAGGTCGAGGGAGGGGATTCTCCCCCTCTCCACACCCCCCCCTCAGAGTACTGTGTCCAGCTCTGGGGCCCCCAGCACAGGAAGGACATGGACCTGCTGGAGCGGGGCCAGAGGAGGCCACAGAGACGATCCGAGGGCTGGAGCCCCTCTGCTATGGAGACAGGCTGAGAGAGTTGGAGTTGTTCAGCCTGGAGAAGAGAAGGCTCCGGGGAGACTTCTCTTTTGCAATAGGATTTCCCTAGCCATCCTGTAATTCCTCCTTAATTAACTCATGGTGCTATCAACTGCACTCTCCTGACTGAGCCGCAGCGCCTGTCGGAGGTTCTGCAGCGCATTTGCTGATGGTGAAGACAGACAAATTAATAAACGCTCCATACAGGACTTTCCAAAGGGCTTATTCTGTGTCTTTCCAGCACAAGCCCAGCAGAATTGCCTGTGCCAACCAGTGCCTACAAGTGCCTGGCAGACAATCTGTTCCGCACACTCAGGGGAGATAAGCAAGTTAACGAGCATTTCTTCTCCCAACTATGACCATCGCAGCAATCCCTTGTGAACCCTGCGTTTCGCTCTCCTGTAATGAAAACAGAAACTGACTTTATAAAACTGCCACTTACAACATTTCTGGCAGAGATTTTTGGCTGATTGGGATTGTAAACACCATTACAACTATTATAGCAGTGTTAAACATGCAAAATAATTTTCACAGTTTTAAAGCAAAAGCTTCCGAGGTGGCTTGCAGCTTGGAAAGCGTGTGCCTGTGTGGTTCACTCTGTGCAACGATCCTGGCCGAATCTTGGGCACTCTACAGCGGTGATATGCAGGGGTGCCCTCGCAAGGTACAGCTAGCTAGCGTGCAGACCAAGAAAAGCCCCTCTGGAGGAACGGAGAGCTCCTCTGTTCTGCCCATACATCTCTCCCAAGCACTAACACACAAACCAAAGGCTGCCCAGGCACCTGGGCAAGCACCCTCAGCACCTCCGCAGGCAGCAACCAAAGCACAGACCGTGGGCTTCAGGTGTTTTTGTTTGGTTTTCCTTCGCACACAGACAGCATTTCCCAGCGTCCCGTCCATGCCACAGAGCCAAGGCCACCACTCTTGCCGTGTCCTGTCTGCAACCAGGACCAGCTTTCCTGTTTCCCCCATTCGCACGTGATTTTATTTCAGCTCCAGGATGCTGAAGTTACCAGACAAGAAGGATGCCATGCGGCTGGGTTACATGGCCAACGCTCCCCGCAGCCCTGGGCTTGCCAGCACCTGCAGCCACTCTCACGATACGCCAGCCTGGCATGGCAGAGCTGCCTTACACCCTGCCCATAGAGCCACTATCTCGTTCTCAAGGTTATAAAATATTCCGTCCCTCTGCTAACAATCCTAACTAACACCAAGGAAAACACCAACTTTCGTGCAAGTCCCTGAAAAAACTGAATAGTGAACACTGCTGAGAAATCCTGAATTGTAAGCCAGCTCAAGCCCAAGTTGTTTGTGGACATTAGAATAGTAAGAAAAACAGAAAAAAATGAGTTTCAATTACTCACCAGGCCTCACCTGCTCAAGTGCAGTTGCAGCCCTCATGTCGTATCTGCCCAGGACCTCCAGGCTTCTGTCCCCCTGCTCTCCCCAGCAGGTCTCTGGTGCCTCTCGCCAACAATCCCATCCCCAGCTCCATCGGCGTATTCCGGTCAGGTACGCGCGGAGCCGCAGCACCGCGCAGCGCCAGTGGCTGAGGTCCGGGTCAGGCGGTGCTTCCAGCCCTAAAAGCATTTGGCTGCAGCACCTGGAATTTTACACACAGACCCGGGAATCACCACTCAAAAAGCTATTTACAGCTTGACTTGTACCGAGCACAGAATGATTGGAGGTCTCACAACGAAGTTATATACTGCTGGCTTATTAATAAACCCCTGACGAGGCAATGCCAGCTCGTTTAGCTGTGCGCCAAGGTCGCCGCTGGCAGCTCGACAGCCCACGTTGAAGAAACAGTGCATCCGTCCCAGAAGATGCAGCGCTGTGAACTGGACCTGGGCCACTGCCCCGCGGGGTCCTGCAGCACCGTCTGCCTGCGCCGATGAACGTGCTTGTAAGCAAATAGTCTCTCTCGGTCCTCTCCCACCCAGCAGATGAAAACTGTTGCCTGTTATCCTCACCCAGAGCCCTGGGGTCTCGCTGGGGGTGAGCCAGGCCCCCCAGCAGCATCACTGGTGCCCAGAAGGGTGAGCAGCCAGGGGCTGTCACAGGGCTGGACGAGATGGTCCCTCTGCCACCTCCCAGAGCTGAGCTCCTGGCAAACCACGAGATGGGGCATGCTGGCAGGTGGGGGTCCCCAGCCCTGTAGGAGGGGGTCTCCAGCCACTGCTTTGTCCCAGGGGGAATGCTCTGGTCAGGCTCAGCTGAGTCATCCGCTCTTCCCAGGGCACTACACCCTGGAGCTGCAGGTGGGAAAGAGCCTCCAAGGCCACAGCGTTGGGACTCTCCATGCTCAGCTGCTCTGAGCAGTCTTTCACCCCCCCTCGCATCATGGGCTCTGGCTGTCCTCTCTGCAGGGTCTCGCTCACCCTCCCCAGCCATGCACAGCCCACTCCCGCTCCAGGGAGGCACCAGCTGCTCCCCGCAGCCCCAGAGCTGGATGCATCCTCCCAGCAGAGGAGCCCTGCTCAAGGCTCCCGATGCTCTGGGGCACCGGGCTGAGCTGGGGCCAGGACCCTGCCCGCAGCACGTCACCGCTGCCCCTGCACGCTCCCGAGCAGCTCTGCGTTACCTACCACAGCACTGCCAGGCTCCCTTCCTCACAAACAGCCGTGCCAACAGCAAGAGCCCCCGCCAGCCAGCATTGAGGGCTAGGGGCCTGCCCAGCACCTTTATGGGCGTGCTCAGCGCTGGTGGTAACGAGCCTGGCTCATCAGGGGCCGGCTGAGCAACAAGGTGCGGGCAATCCCTCGTCAGGGCCCTGCTAACAAGCAGAAACCTGGCTTTGCTCGTGAGCAGCACGCAGTCATCACTGTGCAAAATGAAAACTAAGCACAGCTGCCAAGGGTAGCAGAAACTGCTCTGCAGATCAGACAGTCTCTGCTAGACAACCAGGAACATTAATGTTATGAGCTGATGAAGAGGAAAATACTAAATATCTACAAAGTCTGCTATTCTTGGTTGAGGCATGGATAAACACTAGCACAGACAACAAGTAAAAGCCATCACATTTTGCACTCTGCATTCATTCTATGGCCAATATTTTCTTTACAGAAGTCACTCAAGCTAACATGTGGGAAGCATAAAAGCATCATTTCTGCTTTACTGATTAACAAATGGTTTTGCAGTAGCCAAGGACATACTGGGTAGACATTGCAGAGGAGAAGCAAGAGCAGCGAATCTGCAAGACTGCAGGATAACAATGAGTTAAACAGTCCTGCAGTGGCTCAGGCAAAAAGCCATCCCTGTTAGCCAGTCCCGTTCATCGTCACCCTGCGTGGTGCTATTCCGTGCTGAAGTTTCAGGGACTGTGACCTCCAGCATCCATGTTGCATATGTGAAAGCACTAGCAACAATACGCTGAATTTCCACAGTCTGTCATTACAAAGCCCCCTACCCTGCCTGCCGGGGTTTGTAGCAGATCCTGGTGTGTGGCCATTGCTGCCATGTGAGGAAATGAGACAGGAAAGACAGCAAGTGAGAAACCATGCAATGTCCCAGTGAAACTGCAGGAGAAATTACTTGGCCAAGAAAAATGAGGTGAAGTTTGAGGGGAGAAGAGCCAGGAGATATTTAATGGCCCAGACTGACTGTCTGATACAGCATCAGAAACAATAGCACATCCAGCCCACAGAAATGCCATGCTGGGATACGAGGCTCATTACTGACACAGACAGAGATGCGTCATCTGCACTCTGTCACAGGAATAAATCTTTCCAAAAAGGCCAAATGACTTAATAAGCCTTGGGTCCTTCTCTGTACCAGGTCTTTAGCTGCTGAGTGTCAAGGCTGTTTCTGAAAACAAGTGGTGTACGTGGGAGCTGAGATCCATCACACCTTGCCTTGCACGAGCGCAAACGGTGCGAAGATGGGACAATGCACCTCGGAACATTGTATTTCCAGTGCACAGTCCCAGCTGTGGATATTGCAAGTGAGCAAACGACATCGAAAATAAAAGCAATGGGAGCCAGCACATCTGAGATGGCACGTGGCGAGGCACGCAGCGAGGCACATGACGTGCAGGCTCAGCATCCTCTCCGTCCCCAGGCAGCGCTGCCCAACGGCTGCCCGCAGACCTGCCACCCCCCTCACAGTTTAAAGTGACTTTGTAGAAAACCAGATGCTGAAACTGCGTGTCTTTTTTCCATCTAGCCGCCCATTTCTCGCAAAAACCAGCCCCAGTGGTGCCAGGAGAGACGGGCTGGCTGGAAATGCCACAGGCAGGATACCAGCCCCTGGGGGGGTCAGGGCAGGGACCTGGCTGTGTTTCCCCCACGTACAGCCCCTCCGGGCACACGGGGGGTGTGTGCCTCGTTGCAGACCATTAATATTTACATCAATAAGTATAATGGGAACTTGGATACTGACTGGGTAATAAAGCAGAGTTACTCAAGTGGTGCGCAGCAGGTGACAAGGTTTTGGAGACAGGTCCCCTTTATTTCTACCATAAATCACCAGCTCCCTGATTCCCGCCGGTGCCGGCCCCGGGCAGCTGCACCACGTCCCAGTGCCTACGTCACCTGAAGCCATTGGGCCACCTGCCACTGGACAGGACCGTGTGCGGGTGCCCCCGAGCAGGCAGCGCCTGTGCCTGGGCTCTGGGGACGCTGTGCCAGGGCGAGTGACTCACCTCCAGGGACTAGTGCCATCCCCGAGGGCTGCCGGTGCTGCCTGATCTGCCTGCGAGCTCACACGGACCAGCCAGCGCCCAAGCTGCTGCCTGCTGAATGCTCAGCAAGGAGGAGAGCAACACCCTGGGGACCTGTTAAGGTGCAGAATAGCCACAGAGCAGCCCTCTGCAAGTTGTATATATTCTTTAACTGCGTCTTTAATTAAATAGAATACTTGTGCTTTATATTAAAATCACACAGCAGCTGACTATTTAAAACATATATATTGAAACCCGCCAACAGGGGAATGGCTCCGGAGCTGTTCTGTAGATCAACTTCCAAGGGAAAATGCTGCTAAATTTCTCTTAGGCTTTTCCAAATGACCCTCCTGGGACCGACAGCCTCGTGTTGCTATGCAAAGAGAAATGGGTCAGAGCCATTGGTTTTGAATTTAAAATATTACTTCGTTGCTCACCGTGAATATACGGAGGCTACTGGCAAACAGCGGGGAGGCAGGGCTGGGCAGACAGGTTGCTGTCTCGGTGCATTTGCCACGGTGCCCCCAGCGCTGGGAGGGCGATGGATTATTTCCTGAGCTCCACTTGTTATTCCCAGCACTGCTTTCCCATCTCTCCTCCCAGTGGAAAGCTGCCGTGGGCTCTGCCCTCGCCAGACAGTGACTCACGGAGCTGCCTGCGCTGCTGCCGGCTCCCTGCGCGCCGCCGCGCCTTGGCCGGGGCTTGCCGGTGCCACGGCCCTGCCGAGCCCTACGCAGGGGCTTGCAGCCGCTGCTCCCGCTCCGCATGGAGATGCCGAGGCTGCGGCTGCAGCTGTGGCTGGAAGCGGCTCCCTGACGCTGCAGACCTCAGCTGCTGCCGTCCGATGTTCCCACAGAGCGGCTGTTCTCTCTGGGGGTTAAAAACCCCTAAAATACAACATGTTGGGGGAGAAACAGGTACGCGCTAGGACTGATGCTGCAGCATTAGCAAACTGGCCGGACCATCACACTGACCCCATCACGGTGCTGGGGTCGCCGTCCTGGCACTGATGGTGCCCGCGGCAGCGCCCCAGTAAGGCAGCCCCCGCGGGAAGCACCCGGGGTAACCTGGTCACGGTTTTCATCTTCTGGCCCTCCAAATGACTGCCGGGTTCATTAAAACGGTGAAAGGGACCCCATGATAAGGCCTGAATGTCAAATCCCCGGCAGGGTGAGCAGGTCCAGACGAAGATGCTGTTGGCAGGAACGGGTTGTACTGGAGCCTGGGCTGGGTGTCCCTTATTAGCGAGTGAGCCGGAGCTGCAAGATTAATGTTCTTTTCCAAATTCCTTTTCTTTTGGCCTGTGCTGGCGTCGCATTGTTCAGAGGGAACGGCAGGGCTTTGTTTTGCTGTTCTGGCAGGAGGCGAGGAGCATCCACAGAGCGAGCGGGAATGCAAACCCAATTGAGCGTGGGGTGCCCAGGGAGGGGGGTCTCAGCTGGTGAACGGACGCGGAGCTGGTGGATGGAACTGTCTGGGCCCATCAGGGAGGCAGCAGCCCCAGTTAGCACTGGTCGTTCCCCTGCCCCCGCACCCCGCGCCTCCCGTCCCGGGCACTGCTCCCTGCTCTCAGAGCCCAGCCCGGAGCAGGGAGCGCCGCACAGCATCGCCTGGGGCACGACGGGTCTCCTCGGGCACGACGGCACCCGACCGTACGGGGGACGGACTGTTCCCCTGCCAGGTGCAATCCCCGTGGGCAGGGCAATTCTCCGTCCCCCCTTCGGGTACTGCCTGCGGCGCTGGGACAGCGGCAGGCGACACGAGTGGAATTCCCATTTCGAGCACACAGGAAACATCGGGGGGGGAAGGCTGGTGGGTATCAGGTGTCTGTGAACCACACGGGCATCCCACTGCCCAGCGCAACTGCGAGGGGAACAGTGTTTGGCTGGCGGAAAACAGATGCAACTGAAATAAACCCTTAAAAAAAAAAAATCCAACGGTATAGCATACATTTAAAATTATTTATTTTTAACATTCCTTTTGAAATACATGTCTATGATTGTGCTCACTTTAGAAACGGTACATACACAAATATCCTGTTCTCAGAACAGAAATTACCGGGTTGAGCATTCCCACGTACAAAACGCACGACGCTGAATGGCAACAGAGGGGATGGTACAAACCCCCTAAACGCAAACCACGATGTGTGCAATTCACATCTGTCAAGTGACAGTTCCAATTTTTTGTCCAATGCAAAACAATAAATTTATTTTAAATGCTGTGAAATTAGGTGATGGTTGTAACACTATTTAAAGCTCCCAAATTTGAAATAATACATGACTTTTATAATACTTAATTTTACAGGTGCTTACTACCTTTTCCCTCCAAACTAATTTGCTGCCATAATTATGTTAAACTGAAGCTGAATTTTTTTCCAGTTTGCATCTGGCGTGAAGCTTGCTGTTTCTATTTCAGACCCGAAGAAGAATCTGTGTTCCCCAAAGCTTACCTGTTTTCTAACTATATTGGATACTCTAATAAAAAAGCAGTGCATTTCACTATAAACGTTAATTAGCCTATATCCTATCACTACAACACTAATACTAAATTACATAGACCCGATTATGAAGCTGGAAGTCAACAGGACCTCTAACAGACATCGCTATTGCTATGGTTATAGCCAGAACAAATCCGTAAGGAGCCACCCGCGCCCCAAAGGCTGCTACGGAGCTGCCAGGCAGCACCGACCCGCCGCGGCGTGCCGCAGGGACGGGCTGGGGTCTGGCCGTGGGAGGGCTGGTGCTGGGTTTATTCCTGTGCTCTGCTGAGGAGCCCTTTGCTCTGCGTCTGTCACAGGGGCGTTTCTAGCCGGTCACCAGCTGAGCTAGTCTGCGATCACGGGCAGATCTGACCCGGAGCTAGTAAGAGGCAGCTGGGTCTCTGGAAGCATCCCTGCTGCAGAAGCGTGCACGCAGCGTTTTTAATTAGCAGGAGGAGCAGGCTCTCTGCATAGCATCCTATTCCCAAGCCAAGCGCGGTGCCACAGGCATGAATAATCACCAGCTGGTGCCTTTCCTGCCGCTGGCCGTCCCCGCCCCACGCCCCCGAGCCCCAGGATGCAGCGGCCGGCAGCACCATCGGTGCCAGGCAGGTGAGGAGTGGGTGCTGCCTCCCCCCACGGCAGGGCTGCCTGCAGGGACCCGACTCCGACCCGCCAACGACCAGCCCTTGCGTGGCCGCGTAGTCCAGGCTCTGAAGGCTTTGCATAGGCGTCTCAGAGAGAAATGCTCAGCATCTGGTGCTGTTACTGCTTCACTTCTGCTGCACTCACCACGTTGCATTTGATTATATCACTGCCCTTCTCCAGGAGTGGTACCAAAAATGTCTGGGGCAGTTCCTGCGGCCAAAGTCAAGTGTGAAAGACTTGTGGGCAACATCTTTGGATCAAGCACTATTTTATTAGCGTACTGTCCTCCTAAACAAACCAAAAGAAACCTCACCCCAATGCAGAAGCCAAGAGAGCTTCCTCAACCCAGCCCCAGCTCTGCCAGGCCACAGACTGGTTGAGGTTGGAAGGGACCTCTGCGGTCATCTTGTCCAACCCCTGCTCAAGCAGGGCCACCTAAAGCCAGCTGCCCAGGGGGCTTCTGAACATGTCCAAAGATGGAGACTCCACCACCTCCCTGAGCAACCTGTGTTATTGCTGAGTGTGGTGTTTGTGGCGGGAGCGACGGCTGTTCTCCAACACTAGGCTTCATTCACCAGCATCCTTCAAAAGAAAAGTGTTACACAAGCACAAAACATTGCTCGCTGCTGCTGTCCTGCAGGGCGTCGGCAGCGCGTGTGGATGTGCTGGGGAAGGGCTCTGGGCCGGTCCCCTGTCCCTGCCCCAGGGACCGGCGGTGGCTTTGCCGGCTCCGCGGGGACAGGGCAGCATCTCGCCGGTGAGCACGGAGGGGTGCACGGGCCGCCCGACCGCCCCTCTGCAGCGCTCGCTCCTAGAAAGCACCGGCAGGGTCCTACCCAAGAAGTGTCGGGGAAAGGCTGAAGCCAGGATATTTGGGGAAGGAAATAAACAGGCCTTCGGTCACAAGAGCAGAAAGTCTGTGATTTTGCCTTCCTGTTTTCAGAGCATGCGGGCACTTACTGTTAAGTGGCCATAGATGTCATGCTCAGGACAATATTCGCAATAAAGATGAGTTTTACCAAAGTGCTGGTTCACACTGGTAAAGCCGGGCTTCTCTGCTTTTCTCGGGCAAATGATTTAATAGCTTGGCTTAAGGAGCTTTCCAGGTCACATCAGCGCATGCTGGGCTGTATCAGAGACTTCGCTGATTTATACTGCCCTGCTTATCAACTGTGCCTCACTGCCCACTGAGTAAAATCACTAGAAAAGAGCATGTCATCTCGCCTTTTAGCTCTATTCTGCAAAGTTTTAGCTCAGTGGTGATTTCGGTTTCCTCTACAAGTTGCTTTGCTTTAGCTCTTGCCAGCCAAGAAACCATACTTGTCCTCCCTTTTACTTTGCCTTTTCCTATTTGACTCAGTGGAGTAACAAACCACAAATCACCGTCTAACTCCATCAGTGCTAATGCAAAACACGATGGCCATTCAGTCACCTCTTGGTCTCGTTCCAGACGATGGATCCTGAAGCCAGGGCAGCACCCACACACACAGAGCCCTCAGGGCAGCGAGCACCGGCGGACGGCGTGAGCAGTCGCAGCCCGATGCGATGAGTCTCTACCAGGGGGACTCCCTCCCATGACCCGTCTGGGCAGGAGCCCCTGGGCTCGGGGAGCAGAAGCCGTTTGGCTGCGCCAAGCTCTCCCCGGGATCCAGACGGAATTTTGCAGAACGTTGGTGCTTCCCTCTGCCTAAGTCCAGGCAAAAACAAACCTGAGAATTTGGGGCCGGGGGTGGGTGGAGGGTGGGAATTGTTGGTGGAGTTTTTTTAAATTAGCATTGCCTTTTTACTGAGATTCATTTTAATGCATCACCGCACTAATGAACTAAAAATCTGCATTAGGAAGTGACTCATATGGGGGGAAGCAATCGAGACAGCACTCCTGGTGATTTAAAGATGCATAATCGAAGCTGGACCCAGGCCAGACCTCTCTAAAGGTGCATGCTGCTTAAACCTGCAGAAACAGTGGAATGTATAGACTTGAGCAGTCTGTGCCTCACGCCGCATTCAAGGGCAGGCTCAAGGAAGAATCCACAGTGGTACCTACTAAACCAAGAGCCCCCTCCTGGCAGCCTAAACCAGGTTGCCCAGCGGCACAAGCACCTCGGTCTTCTTGCTCTGCGAGGCCAAACACAAAGGACTCATCCTCGCCGAGTCCATCTGAGGGCCCCGCTCGTCCCTGGCACCGCACTATCATATTCCTGGCACCAGCAAAGTTGCTTTTTCATTATTTAACGCTGCATCTGCTAGATTCCACATTCCATAACAAAGATAATAACTTCCTCGTTAAGAGAAGCTACTGAATCAATAGCACAGAGCTGTGAGTGAACTGAGGTTATTTGTCTGTTAAGACCAGCACCAGTCTCATTAAAAAGTATGTGTGAGTGGGACTTTGCAAAGATGCTGTTCTGAACTAGCTTTTCACTGTTTCTTGCTTTCTGGATGGAAGGGCTTGTTCTGATCTGTTTCTGAACGCTGGTTATCTCCTGGCCTTTGAAAACCCCCTTCCGACCTCGGGGTGTTGCTCTCAGCTGTCCACCGCAGCCCGCCCGCACGGAGCCTGGAGACCGCAGAGGGACAGGCGCTGTGCCCCAGCCACGGGAGCAGCCCTGTCCCAGCAGAGCGCGGGGACAGCCGGGACAGGCAGCGTGGGGTCAGTGGTGCTCGGCCCCACGAGCGGCCCCCCGGGGCTGCCGGAGCCGGCTTTGCGGTCGCCCTGGCGTGGTGGGGCTGCTCTAGCCCCCCCTGCCCTGCGTGACGAGGGTCCCGCTTCCAGCACCCACGGCAGCGCAGAGCGGGAATCCGGACGGAGACTGAAGTGCCCGTCAGACTCGGGCCCGAGGCGAACCTCCACCGGCGAGCGTGCCGCGCGGTGCCGCGCCGCCAGCCGCCCTCCGGGGCAGGACCCCGCCGCGGGGGCTCATAGAAAGGTGCTTCCTGAGCCGGTGCGGGGGGCAGCGGCTCTGATGCCTGTCTCTCATCCGCGGAGGGCTGAGAGCTGCCACGTCCCGTGAAAAATAGATTAAGGTTAGCCTGGATATTCGTTGCCTTGGGCTGACAAGGTGCAAAACAGCTTTTTCGTATTTTCACCATAACATTATTGCTATTGTTACAGGCTACAGCGATGCAGTAAGAGGCAAGCTGCCAAACTGCCACATTTTTTGATTCAAGTAATTTCTTAACACATGAACTTGTAGGAGGCGTTATGCTTCGGAGACTATAGCCCTCATTTCCAGGAGTGAGAAAAATCACAAAATACGGGCCAACTACACGCCTAAAGGATTGTTTAAAATATTGTTAGATTGTCTGATGAAATAAAGGCTTTCCACAAGAATTCAGTGTGTACTCACAAAGAGCCAGTGTTGTCAAATACTAAATTTGAACTCATTCAGTTATTTACATTTACTATGATAACAACTATGATTATATAAATGGATTGAAGCTCTGGAGTGAAACATCCATCCCACGCCTTTGCTTGGTCTCATTCCTCCAGCCACTTTCTTTATAGCAAATGCTCCCGGGGTTTTTTCCTACCTCATACTGTTCCCTTTGTCCCGCAGTCTGCAGTGGGTGGCTGCAGAAGCTGCAGACTGATTTCAGATCAGCAGCCGCATTTCTTTTCTTCTGGAGCTGGTGTGATTGAAAACCCCTAATTCTGCGCTGCCTCCCTGCTCACAGATCGCTGAGAGGTTCCTCTTTCAAAATATTGTCACTCAATATTTATGTAGCATTTACATGAGCGGTGCCTATTCTGGTCTCCAGTCACACGCCTGCTGCTGTCATTTTGCACAGCAAACGGGGATGCTCCGGAGGGGATTGACAGTGGCTTTCCCCATCTTCTGCTCTGCTCTTTCCAGAGCAATGGGAGGTAGGGGCAGGGGGACCTTGTTTCCTGCTGCAGGAGCCTGGTGCTCCCCCCTTGCTCCTCATCAGGATCAGTAAAGGCAGCTTTGTTGGCAGAGGAGAACGGAGGGGAAAAAAAAAAAAAATATATATCTCCCTGTTCTCCCTCCAAACGCCCTTTACTGTCTGTGTCCTTTGACCCCAGATTAGGAGAGCACGCTTAAAATTTAGTGATGCTAAACCGGAGCTTGACTTAAAGCAGCTCCTACCTCCGCAGCGGCACTCGGCACGCTCCCCGCCACCCACCCTCGCCGGCCAACAGGCTTTGCTTTTCCTCCAGCCCACTTCTCTGCCAGGGAGCTACGACAGCAATTAGCGGAGCCAGGCTGGTGGGGATGTGCTTTTTCCTCCGGATTTTTTTCTCCATTTCCCATTTCTTTAGTTTCTCTTTTCATCTCTCCCCTTCCAGCCTTGGCTTTTTGCCTCCAGGCCATTTTCCTGCTGAGACACGGGGGAGGGAAGGTGGAGCGCAAAACCAGAGCACAGAAAATCACCTCCCAAAGCTGAAAGCGGGGAGAGCCCCGGGAAGCGGCTGCGCTGAAGGTCTATGCATGTGAAACAGCAGGGAAGAGTCAAGGAAGGGGATAGAAAAAGCAGAAAGAAAACAAGATAAACAATCTCCTAGTGCTGTGATCTGCAGAGAAGCCATGGGGGTGATTTGGGATTGAGCACTGACAGCGGGGGATGCGAGCTGGAAGCCCGTGGAGCTCAGCTCCTAAGTCACCTAGTCACACGTCAAAGCATTCCCCCTTTCCTCAGCCCCAGGACCGAGGACAAGCACATTGCTTAACGCGCGGTCTCACTAGGAGAAGGTGTGGAAAACGCTGTCAGTGCAAGGAATTTGTACTCAGGGCTTGTTCTGGGCCATTCCACGAGCCCTCGCTCGTCACGCTCCTCGCCGTGCACGCTGTGCTGCGCGGTGCCGCGCTCCATCCCCCCAGTGCCCCCGGCGCTGCCGCTGCCCCACGGACTGTGAGAGACGGCTCCGCTGCCCCGGCCGCTGGCACCGGGACGGTGAAACACCTACAGCAGCTGTGAAATGCCGAAACCTGGGGAGTGAGCAGTGCCATTGTTCGTTACCGGCATTTTAATTATTCTGCTGGGGTCAGCTCCAATAAACGGACTCCTAGGCTGGGTCAACCTTTTGCCATTTTACAAGTCAAAAACGCTCAGCAAAAATGTGATATTTAGGCTAGCTTGGAGCTGTCACAACAGGCACAAAATCCTGTCTTACTCTCCTGTTAAATGATCCTTGTTCTAAGGGGAAAAAAAAAAGATTAATGAATGCCTCCATATGAACTATTAAGAGAAAAATAGAGGCAGAGATAGAGAAAGATAGAGGCAGAGAACGGTAGCTCCTAAAACATGTGTTTTCTGCAATTTCATTTTTTACACAATAGATGCAGTTCCTTTCTTTCCTCAGACTGGAAAGATAGGCTTGACAACCATCTCATCAACAGCAGTGTATAATAACATCTCCGTGCTATTAATATGCAAATTGAAATGCACACACTGATTAAAAACATATTAGACAAAGGCTATTGTCAAAGACCCATGAGCATGCTACGAGGCTCAATTAGCGAGCAGTGGCCCATGGAGGGGATGCTGCTTAAACTGCTCCCTTTCAAGCACTGGCATGGCAAACCCAGCCCACGCCATCGAGGCAAGCGAGCTGTTCCCATCACCGCTGCACGAGCATAAGCAAAGCCTCCAGGAAAGTATCTGCAAATCGAGTTTGCCTGTCCGGGCTTCTTACAGAGACTGATAAAAGTTTGCCCAGCTCTGCATTTAAGCTCGGGCCCTGCGGGCAGGACCTGCTGCAGCACCAGCCCTGCTCGGTACCGGCTCTGCCGGTGACGATGCCGTCCCCCCTGCGCAGCCAGGTACCTGCAGCTCCCTCCTTGCCTTTCCCGGGGAGCAGCCTGGCCCTTGCAGCTCCCAGCCCTCGGCTCGAGCAAGGGCTGGGGGACAGACGGCGCTTAAATGCAGCTCCAGGACCGACGGGCAGGGACGCGTGGGGGGGTGCAGGAGAGGCTGGCCGGGGGCGATTAAGGACTCTGGTGCGTTTGGGGCCCTCACAAGCGCGTTACGCTGATGACGTTAAGCATGCTCCTTCACGAGACAGCGTGTGATAACAGCCCCATCAAAGATGGTATGGGACTAACGAGTTTTACTTCTAAGGCATGGCATCTGTGGTCACTACGTCAAAGGCGGGGGGTGAAAGCGGACAAGACCATGATGGAGAGATGTCCAGGATAACGGGCCAGCATCAGCTGCTCACATTGTGCCTTTAGCAACCCCCGATCTGCAACCCCTCTCTTGAAGGATATGAATTTAGGTCCTGGCACGAGTACAAGCCAGCTGCACTCAGAAATGATTTTTAGTAGTACTGGCAGGATGATGAGATGCACAAAGGTGCTGGAAAAATGAGGATATGATATAGAGAAGGAATTTTATAGAGTTTGCTTTAGATCTCCTGTGACGTAGGGTACAAGTGCTATGTACAAAAGCAGTATAAAAGTGCAACACATTGCTCTGGCTTGCAGAGTTCTGCAGCTGTCTCCCAACCCAGCTCCTTAAAGCCAAAACACACTTAGTGAAGATAAACATCACCAGGTCAACAGGACCAGCTTCATCATCCCTATTCTGACAGTGGAAATAGAAATTAGACTAGAAAATTTAGGATAAAGTCTTGCAATTGAGCTCAGTGCAGTAATTTAAGTGGGGAACACTTTGCAATGTTAATGGCTATTTGCTTTCTCTCTCTTGAGATCCTGAATGTTTAACCACCAAATTGGGTCCTCCCTATGTCGCGGATCTGCGACAGATCCGGAGGTTCCCAATAGCCTCTCGCTGGTGGGAGAGGACTTTCAGTTGGTCACACGCCTGAGGAGTTCAAATGAATCCAGACAAGTGCAGAAAGCTGCTAGCACAGCCAGGAGGAATGCAGACTTTCACACACGTAATTTGCAGATTATAGAAGCTGGTTTTAAAGGTCAGGACTTGCTAATTAAGTTGATGCAATAGGAACTTAACAAAGAAAGTACCACTTAGGTACTAGGAGCATTCTTCTCCCATGATTAATTTCTTTGTATTAAGTAGCATGTCTCAGGGTAGCGTCACTTTACACACTGTTGCCATAGAGCTCTATTGCCTTAGCACAAGAAACCAGTTAAAAAACATGTACTATTTGTGCTGCATTATGCCTGAGCATAAAACGCTACAGAAAGTTAGCGTCTCGCCTCCCAAAGCATAACCTAACGTCTTTGCACCAGAGCCTGAAGAACTGTATTAGTAAGTGCTACAAAACTCTAATTAAACATGCCTAAAAGATTACAGTTTTGGTGTTAATAATCACACTTCCAGCTGTCTCCCAACGCCAGCAGTATTCCAGTTAGCACTGCTCCTTAGAAGTGTGCGTGTGGCAAGACACAACCAGACTGACACTTAATTATTGAGATTTACTTTCTTTATAGAATGTCTTGCACAGAATTCTAAGCTGGAAAAATGTTTGGCCAGAACAGACAAAATTAAATTCTGTAACGTATAGATGTTCTGCATGAAAAATGCAGACTATGTTTTGGGGTTTTTTTTAATGAAGAAAATATATGCAAATGTTTTCACCCTTCAATTTAAAGTAACCTTGGGGGATGCAATGGTTGCACTGCATTTGTTTTCAAAGATCTCTCATATATCTGCACACAGCATTTAAGCCTGGGCTGGTGTACTCGTCTCGGCATCAGAGCATGCAATCTGAAGGCATTTCTGCAGGGATCACTGACTTCCCACTAGGAGATTTGTCTCTTTATGCCTTGCTTTGAAGGCCTAATGAACTTAGGAAAAGGAAGAGATTAGAAGGATTTAGGGACCAAAGTCTGATTGACTGGACCAGGACAATATTGGCAACAAATGCAAATACTGTGCTGCTCCAGTTACTCCGGTTTGAAGCAGGACAGAGCGGGGGGATGTGACGGGGCATCTCATCCTCGCCTCACGTGCCTCTCGCTCACCCGGTGGTGCGGGACGTGGCACTCTCGTCTGCAGCGCTGCCGTCCTGCTCTTGCGTACGTACACCTTCGCACCACCCTGCAGCGTCACAGGACAAACCATCTCTCTGAAAGCTGCCAGAGCGGCATAGAGTGCTGATTTTTCTAAATTAGAGACAGGCCCCCTGTCTCTGGTCGTTCTCTTAGACCAAGCAAGCCACCAACTCCAGGCCCAGCCCGACGGCCAGGGGAGACGGGCAAACAGACTCGAGCGAGCCGAGTTCAACCCAGCTCACCGCAGCAGCATCAGAGCTGTCGACACACCTGCCTCGGGAAAGAAATTGTGTTTGTGCTGTAATTAATTTGCTGCAATTAGCTTGTAGTGATTACTTGAGCACACAAGTTAGGAGGGTTTTTTTTTTCTCTCCTGACAAAACCGCCTCTGCAGCACCCTGGGTGCAGCCTGGAGGAGGGCGCATGGGCTGCAGGAAGGAAGAATCTGGGGGGAAGGAGGCTTGAGAAAATCAGGCTGCACATGCATGAACGATGTGCCCTATTTCCGTAAATCATTCTCTCTGTAAAGAGGCAGTTTAGCTTCAGAAACACTGGCGTCTCATGTTATTACCCAAAACACAATAAATGGAACAGCCCCACAGCTATGAAACCTAAGGAGATGTGTACTCATCTGTGAACAACCCATTCTCCTCCACACATGAAAGGCATTGATGCAAGAGCACAAATTAATCATATAGAGCTTCTTCAGCATCTTTTACTGTCCCCAGAGAGTAAACAATTAGATTCCGCAGTGCATCTGACCCTTCCCTTCGCAAAACTAAAGGCACAAGCGCATGCTGCAGCCCAGCCGGGGCCGAGGCTCCCGACAAGCAGAGCCCCAGGCAGTCTCCGGGATGCGGAAGATTCCGACTCGGTCCCTTCCCTGTTTGCGTCCCCGTAGCGAGGAAGAGGAGATGCTGGTGTCCTGCAAAGCACAGACCTGGAGCACCGTGCAGGGGATGACTCCGTTCTGCAGGCACCTCCCCTCTGCCATGAGCTTTCCAACAGGAGAAAGCTGCAGGTGCCGGAGCCTCTGAACACAACTGCAATGTGGTGCACGCAAAACCAGTGCAAGTATCGCATACGTGAGCACAGGCAAGGAGAGGCACACAAGTTACCCCACTCGTATATAAAATATGTTTTAAACACATAACATGAAATCAGCAAGAGTTAGCGAAGAGGTGAGGGCACCGAAGGGACAAGGTTTTGCGATGAGCTCCATGGGTTCCCGCTCTCCCCCCCAGCAATAAGGGAGCAAGGTGAAGGGAAAAATCACTGTACACTAGAAGCACTCGTAACTTACTTCACTTGTCCCTTTTGTAAGCAGATGATATTCTTCAAGCACGTAACAGCACCCTGTACCTTGAGACAAACCTCAGCACCGGCCTGAGCCTGCCGAAGGCAAGAACCCAGGTCTGTGCCTGCTGCTCTCCTGGGTTACGTGGCCAAAGCTCTGTAAGTGTCCCCTGGGCCACAACCTGCCACCGCTCACCACGTGCGTGAGCAGGGAACGTTTTAAAAGCATTAAATGCGAACTTCGAATGGGACTGGTGCTTCTCCCTCTCTTTCCCTACGCCACCTAAGCTAAACTAAACTAAGCACAAACAGAACGCAACAGGAAAGATTTTCAAAGCAGATAAAGACAGTTAGGCAAACTTTACAATTCAATGTGAATTTCATGTCTATGTCTCCTAGCTGTCACAGCTACAACATACGCATTTGCCCCACATTGTCTGTAACCTCTCTCATCACGGATATTCATATCCATTTCATCAAACGCGAAGATGACCGATAGGATTGCTCTGTTCTGTCAAGTCAATTAGCCCAGCTATTATACAGATGTAGCATGCCCCTTTGATTAAATGCCAAATGAAGATAAAGCACTGAACATTGCCTGTTAGGTATATTTGCTAACAGATTTCATATGTTATGGCAAAAAACCCCCGCCAAACCCAAATCACAGGAGTCTCATTTCTTCTTGAACTAGAAGGGGTCTATTTAGTCTTCACTGCTGGCAGGCAAAATAACACGGGCTTCCATGGAGCAACATGTATTATTGATCTTCCTCCTTATTTAGGAGAATTATTTCTCTTCTCTCCTGAAGATTTGGAAAGAGTCTTTTAAAAATACATCTGTTCAGTTTGGGCTTTTAATTGCCTTTGCAAGGTAAAAGAATCATTTCCACCAACTAAAATAGGTTTGTTTTCATTAAAAGGATGACCCTAGCATCGAGGTAGCGAGGGATTTCAGAGTCCCAGCCGAGACGGTAATTAAGAAGGAAGTTACACGATACCATCATTGCGAAGGAAAGCCGAAGCAGCTTTCCATGGCGCTGCTCCCTGCGGCGCGTGTCACGCAGCTGCAGCAGGAACGCCCGCAGCTGCCTGCAGCCCATGCTCCGCTCCAGCCGGCCACGGAAGATGAACTTCTTCCCATGGTAGGGAAAGATATGAAAAACAGAACCCTGTCAGGCAGCAGATTAAGACTATTTTTCTTCCTCTGGCATCACAAGGTCCCCTCCACGAAAAGCCTGCTCCTGCTTCCTCCCACGGGCTCGTTTACAAGTAGAATTGCTTGTAGTGACAGAGTCCTACAGGTACCAGCACTGGCTTCAGGACAATTACTTCTTAGCATCTGCTGCCTTGTGATTTAATGACTTTAAATATTGCCTTTCCCCAAAACGTGGCTCGGCACAGGCTTACAGTGAAGCCGCCTGGATGTCACACGCACATCTGCCGCTCAAGACTGCTCTGCTGTACAAACCCTTTGGGCGTTGCTTCCCTCACAGTGAGGCAGATCCGGGTTACTGAGCAGTAATCCTCTGCTACAGAGCTTGCTATCTTAAGGGCTACCACATTATAAATACACAATAACAGTAATAATTCTATGAATATATAAAATGACATTTGCATCAGAGCTGCAGTTTTCCAAGTGACGTGCCCAAACATCTCTCTTCTGGAGCATACAGTGCTACTCAACACCAAAATGCAGAGCAATACACCTTGCTTTGCTTTGGTTTATTAAGGTGCAGAGAAGCAGATGGAGGACACAGATAAATCACCTATGTACGATTTGCTCACTTGGCAGAAAATTCACAGCCCTGCAGGCCACGGTGGTGAGCTGTGGATTGAATTAAAAGTTTCCCCGATGCAGAGGCAGTAGCAGCAGGTCACTGCTCTGGAGATGCTGGAGACGTGGATTTGCACCTTGCTGGGATTCCTGTAAATGAACTGATGGATCCGTACACATCACTGCTCGCTTCCAGAGACACAAGAGAGCCTCTAGCCGAGTGTGCACAGAAAGGAAATGTCAAAGCCTGTTATTTCAGAGATGCAGAAGCAGGGGAATGGCCAGAGTCTCAGAAGAACTGTGCTACTACACATGCATAAACCAGCCAGATTGCTCTCTAAAAAGGTGGTGCTTAATCTCTAGCAGCATTCACAAGACAGGTTCTCTGCGTGCAAAGTGCACTCACCGAGTTTGTGTAACAGCGAGGTTTGGTTTGCATTGCTCGTAGTACCTACGTGAAACTGGATCATGTTTATTGCAGCTCTTGGCGTTGCAGCAGGTTAGGTAAGAAACCTGGTCTCTGTGCTGACTGCAGTAGGAAAACTAAAATCCTTGTGAGCTCCCTCTTTCCAGCAGACAGAGTTACTTTAGTTTCGGCTCCCCCCAAAGCCAGGGAGGAACAAACACCTTCCCGATAGAGGGGCACCAAACTGCTGCAGAGTGGGACCCAGCCGGGGTCCACACAAACAGCGTTCCTCTTGGACAGTTAAGGCTGGTGTTCAGTCCGTTTGTTCTCCCTTCAAATCCTTTTAGCTTTCTCCTCCCTGCGATCAAGGACCCCCGAGCTGCAGTCCTGCCACGGGGCCCCCGGCTGCGGAGGTGTCTGATGGGGGTCCTGCCTGGGCGCCGGGACCCTGGCGGGAGCGGCTGCCAGAGCCACGCAGCACCGGGAGGGTCTGCGGCACAGCCCGCTCCTCGCGCGCCCCGGCCCCGCTCAACGCTCTGCCTCTCGCAGTGCCAATATTGCTGGCTGCAACGTACAGGGGTTTCCGATGCCGGGAAAGCCTTCGGGGCCAAACCCTCTGCCCACGCCGCTGGGAAATGCCAGAGCTTGGCAGGAGACCCACGGCTTGGCAGCGCCGGGCTCCGACAGCGAGCGGCTGGGGAGGCAGCCCGGTGCCTGCTGCTGGTGCGGCTCCCAGAGCGCCGGACCCTCCGTCCCCGGCCGCGGAGGATTTCTGCCCTAATGCAAAACTCACCGGTGTGGCAGCGCCGGCAACGCGGGCATCGGGCCCCGACGCTGGCGAGGACTCGCCCCACCGCAGCCGTGGCTCCCAGCCCAGCGCCGGCCGCACGGCAAGGGCAGCTCCGGGGGCGCGCGACGGTCAGCCTCGGTGTCCTGAAGCCAGCCTCCGCACGCCGCCTCTCCGCCGTCCCCATCGCCGGTCCCGCCGCCTCTCCCCACGGGCGCGCAGGTAATGCGCAGCCGGTGCTACCCGCGCGGGACGGCCCAGCCGCGCCGTCCTTCCTGCAGCTCTCCCGGAGGGATGCCTGCTCCGGGAACGGCAGGCGGGCAGAGCGACGTCTGGCTTTGGGTTTGCATCAGCAAAGTCGATAAAGCGCGCAGCTTCTGTCTGGCCTGTAGGAATCCTACTGGCAGGAAAAGGATTTTACGCTTTCATTTTAGTTTCTTTGCTCAGTGAACCATTTGTTTCTCTGAAGACAAAGAGGAAAGGAAAAGATTTGTCCGTTATACAATCCCCGTGATTCATTTTTTGCTGCTCTTTACGTGCTGACACAAACCATGCTGGAGAAGGTGAAGAAAGTATGTTTATTTCTGGTTGAAGACTGATTACATCACTATCATGGATAATGTAATAGAATAATTTTATACTCTTGGGAGGAATCTAGAAATAAATATGAAAAAGTAAAATATTTTGTTTCCACTGTCTCTGAAGATGAGCGATGATTAAGTGCTGTATTTACAGGATAGTTATCATACTCTAGACTCTGTGCTGAATAAATATTATCTTGAAAGGGTAAAAAAATCCATTGAAATATTTTAACTCACCACAAAATTAAAAAAAAAAAATCCATGTGTTTGTCCAAAGCGAAGGTTAGTTACATGTTAATTATCGAATCCACACAGGATCATTGTCCAAGAAAGCATCCTCTCCTTGCTGACCAGCTCCTCTCCGCAGAAGAAGCCTCGATGGTTTTCCTCGTCTCGACGGATGAACGACTACTGGTTCTTCAGGCTGCAAGACAGAAACGAGGCAGAAGTCACGCTCCGCCTGCCTGGTTCGGTCCCTGCTTCAGCGCCGGTTTCTGTGCACCCCGAGGTCCGACGCGTCTTTGTTCCCCCCCTCACCCGGCAGCCTCGGGAGCATCTCCCTGCCCTTCCCCAGCGGCGGGACCCGCTCCCCCCGGCGCCCCTTTGCGCGCGGAGCTCCAGGGAGATCCAGCACCAAAACCAGATCCCAGGCGAGCCGGTGCGGGGGCAAACCTGCAAATGTCCTTGCAGTGACCAAAGACATCCCTTACGTGAGCAACGAGGAAACTTCAGTTCTAAAAAATATATAAACAAACTCCTTCTACCCAAAACATATTCACAATTTTAAGGATAGTTTTGTATTTTATGAAAGAAAACTGCTATAACAACTTGGAAAAAAGCGTACTTTCTTTACGTCTTCAATTCAAATTTGTGTAAGAGCCTAGCAAACCCTGCAAAACTTGCCTTGTTTTCAACCCAACACATTTTTGGCCAATGAGGAATTTCTTATTCAGCAAGCGTTGGCGATCTCTGGTTTACACTTTGAGAAATCAGTCCAATGTTTATGCTTTACGTTAAAATAATTAATCTGTACACCCGACACCACAAAACAAAGTTGCACCAGCCATTCTGGGGCTTTCAAATTATGATCAAAACAGAAGATATCAGAGATATCTTTATTTTCAGTTACATTAAAAGGGAAGGGAGACAATTTAATCCTATAATGAGAGAATGTATTACACACTCCCTCTTCATAGGCAGTGTAATTATTCAGCTGCTCTCTGGAACTGAAATAATGACAAATTAGAATGCCTTTCAATTTCATCTACCTTTTATAACTATTCATCTTCTGGAGCTGTTATCACTCTGAAGGCTTCTTTATATCTTACACATCAGCCACTATACGTTACAGAAAGCACATGGAAATTGCTACTGCTACCAATAAAAGCTGCAGTCATCAAGGTAAGAACAAAATCATTTGGCTTTGTTGTAAAGTATACGATACAACTCAAGTATTTAATATAATTTCCTGAAATTTATTGGAAACCTTATATCAAAGAGAGCATTCATGCTGGGTGAGGACGCACAGGAGGGAGCTCGACCTCCGAGCGCCGGGGACAGGGGCTGGAAAAATCCAGGGGAAAGAGAAATAACATTTTGCATAAAATCCGACACAAACAAGTCAGGCCAGGAACTGCCAAAGCCTTCCTCTAGTCTTGCCTCCTGCTTTTGGGCACGTGATGAACTTCCGCGGCCCCCAGAGAAGGGCCAGTGCCCACGGAGGACAGGCGAGCGCCCACCCAGCAAACGGGGAACGGCGCACGGCGCTGCCCTGCCGTCGCCGCGCACGTTTCCTACGGCAGGTACCGCAACCAGGAGCGCGTTTCAGCCACAACAGGCTGGAAATATTTGTTTACGCTTTCTTAAACAGATTGAAAAGAATATGGAAATGCAATCGTGGTGAAGGGTGACATTTCTGCAGGCACGGTATTTACAATATTTTGATTAGCTCCCATTTCCGAATAGCCAAGCAGCTTGTGTTAATAAATACCCTATTCCAATTAGACATCTGTGTTCTCAATCAGAAAAATAAAAAACCAAAACCCAAAAACCTCTCACAGGCACCAAGCCAGCTGTCGTTTGCTCCTCAGCAGGCTACTAATCATCTGGGCTTTCACAGGGCGCAACCCGACGGCAGATCTTCAGAGCACACCTTCCAAACTAGAAATGACCTTTCCCAACCCCCAGGCACTCATTTTGGCTGAATACTGCACTCCTGCAGTACCTTTAGATTCCTACAGAATCAATTTTACCCCAATGATAGCTGCAGGATTGGGTCCCCTCTCGGCAAAATTCCCAAAATGAAGCAGAAAGCATGAGTTTGAGACGGAAACCTAGACACGTATTAGCATCTATGAATGTGTAAATGAGTGGTTATAAAACCCCAGAATACATTTGTGAGCTCTAGATGTGGCAGAGAGGTCTGGCTGATCAAAGAGACAAAATAAAGGCGAGAAGATAAAATTCTTCTTTATGGAAGTGGGAATCATCATCCCCATATAGTCAGGCTCTTAATTACTAGGGCTGGATCTCAGCCTCCGATCGCTGACAGCCGGGACGGCGGAGGGTAGCTCACAGCTCTCGCTATCCGGCACATTATTACAGCGTTTGATGCATTTGCAGCCGGCCCAGAGATGGCACTTCCATCAAGCGTGGGTCTGGGCTCTGGTACTCTGCCAGCAGCATCTTTGGTCCTTCCCTCCGCAAGCCCCCGAGGAGCTACTTCAGGCCCGGAGCCGGGCTCTCCGGTGCATCTTCCCCAAGCCCAGCCATCTTCTGCTGGACGCCGCGATGAACACAGCGCCCCGTCCCCAGCCATGCTAATTAAAGGAGGGAAGCACTTTTTGCAAAGCCCTAGGTTAATATTCCGCACGAGCATTTCTCTGACCCAGAATCTGAATCTCCTCTGGCTTCTTTCGCAACTACCCGGGACTTTAATTCTCTGTTGTTTGTTGCAAATCACTTTTAGCAGCAATTCTTCATCTTTGCAGTTTACATAAACCAGAAAAGAGGGAAGATTTGTTTCTGTCAGCCTACAGTAAGCAGTGAGGAGCAAGGCGGGCGTGTGATTCTCTCCCAGTATTTCAGAGAGAGCGTGCCCTCCCGCCTGCAGCTCCTCCCCAGCCGGGTCTTTCGGCTGCCACCGGTCCCCATAGAAGCAGAGCTGCCTGTGCTGAGCGCGGCCCAGCCGAACCGGGCACCGGCACCGCGCCGGCCTCGCGCCTCGCTCTGTCTGCTGCTCCTCTGCTCGCTGCGGGGAGGAGGAGGGAGGGAGAAGGGGAGATTAAAAAAAACCACTTCTATTTCTGGAAAGCAAGTCAAACAATGACTCAATCATCTCTACACAGTTCATAAATCCCTAATTAAAGGTTTAGTGCTCCTCCCCACTGCAGATGTTCCAGAGTCCAGCCACATTTCACAACCCGCCTCTGTGCCGGCGTGTGTGCACGCAGCCGCCAGTGCCGCTTACCAGAGCCCCGAACCGGAGCACTACTTTCCCGAGACATTTAAAAAGCAGCCCTTGCTCAGCTGCTCCGTGTGAACGCACGTTCCCGTCGGAGCTATGGTGAACACTGCCTGACCCCTGACGTAAGCAGACTGGATGCCAAATTTGTGATGCCTTAAAAGAAATATTCTCCTGTATCTGACTCTAGCCCCAACTCCTGACTTTATGATAGGATAAAAAAAGGATGCATTTTTCCTTTCTTTTCAAATATACAGCTTAAAGTACCTTCACCCTGGAGAAAAACTGGGAGCTAGTAGACATTATCTTGCTTTCCATTTTCATCGGCCAGAGGGATGAGGACTAGCTCAGTATTAGCTACCTCCTCCTGCATCTTTTATTCAACACCAAAATACCAGCCAAGACACGTTCAGCTTCCCTCCCAATCCCCCATTTCCCCAACCTTTTGGTCAAACAAATTCCGTCAGAAGCATTCAGGCGAGCCCCCGAAATTCCTGTGAATAACCAGCTCAGCCCTGCCCACCAGACACCCCGACGGGAGAACAGGTCAGCCGCAGGGCACGCAGCCTTCGGATCCTGCTGCGCTAACGGGGCTCCGGCACCATTAGTGCCCGCGGAGACACGGCGGAGGCCCAAATAACATGGCCTGCTAAGCAGTAGTTTAAGGGCTGCTATATCGCGGGTTATTTAAAGCAACTCCAGCAGTGGCTCGGTTGTGTGTTGCTCTCTGGAGAGCTCTCAAGAACTGTAATAAATATCCACAACTTGACTCATTCCTCATAAAAGTTCTTCTTTCCTAAAGCAGCTTTTCAAAAGACTCATCTGCCCGGTATTTTTTGGGTGCTACCAGCTTCCAGCCTGCAATCACCTTCCCTGCTGACCTGTCCCAGAGCAAAATCCCTTTCCTTTACAAACTGCTCCCCCTTTCTCTATTTTTTAATTATATGAAGTACGACAGCCACATAAAATGTTTTGTTGCCTTGGCAACTGCAATCCACTGGCTTCAGACTGAGTTATAAGGAAGGGGACAGTCTTGACATTAACCAACGATAACGAGAACAGCAAAAAGCAGTGGGCAAAGCTCCCCGAGGGAGGCAGGGGGCTGCAGGAGGGGCGGCTGCAGGGGGCCGCAGGAGGGGCGGCTGCAGGGGGGCCGCAGGAGGGGCGGCTTCCTCCCCCGGCAGCCCGACGCAGAGCACGTTCACATTTGCTGCACCCTGCCCTTGCGAGCCGGGGTGCTGCGATGACCCCGCCGTGCTCCGGGACAAAGCGGCAGGGGAAACTCGGCAGAAGTACCAGGTCCGGATTTCAGAATTAACCGTCTTTGTACAGAAGAGGCAATCGCTTGTAGAAAGCTACAAAAACACCGACACAGTCCTGTCAAAATCTGTTGTGTTTCTGCTGCCCTGTACATCCCTTTGCGTGGGAAACGGGGCTGAGCTGAGGGCACGTGTACCTCCAGTTACTTGTACCATCGTCAAGACACGATGTAGAATAACTTCTCACAATGTATTCATTTACAGCACTAGGAATGAAGAATTCTTTGTCTTTGTCTGCGCTGTAGACAATTTCTGTAGTCAGGAACACGAGCTGCATGAACTGCTTTACCTTCCTGAATTCTTCTGCTACCTGCGATTATCGGAGTGCCCAACCTGTGCAGCCGGCTCTGTACAAACACCGCGCACAAGGTCCTCTCTGTGCACACGGCAAACAGGACTATGGCCACGAGATGCCCCGACTCATTCTGGGGCTGCATCTCTGGGCCCAGCCACATCCCGTAGCGCACGTGGCTCTTACAGACTCCTCAGACTACGGGGGGGTAACTGGCTCAGGGTAAAAGATACGGGTAACTCATTCCCTCAGTCCCCTATAGAGGACAATGAAGCTGCAAAACCAGCTTTGAACAAGGAGAGTAAAATCTGGTTACATGCTAATTACAGGGTGGGAAGAGCTTTTGTTGTGCACGAACCCAAGCTGCCTATCCATTGTCTCCCATGCTTCTGCACCTTCTATAGGCGCTGGAGAGATCTGTGCTGCGCTCACACACTTAGCCTCAAAGAAAATTGTGTAAGAAAGAACAATGGATGGAGGAAATAGAATAATCAGAGCAATTTCCCATAGAAATTGGTCAGATGAATGTCTCTAATTGGCATTCCATTATTACATTTGTAACATACTTTCTTTTGAATTTATTACTTTGTTTCCTCTTGTACTGAATGCCCATGGAAATCCCTTGGGACCAGATTTAAGTCATTATGAATAAATGATAAGAAACTAAATTTAGAAAGACTGATAAGAACATTAATTTGCAAAAAAAGGGAGGTCCTTAAAAAACTGAGGGAGTCCTGCAGACCTCTGCGCCTCTCTGGTGTTCCCTGCACAGGCTGCCTTGATCCTCGCTGAGATGCAAGAGAAACGGGCCTTCCTATCAACAATTCATGTCCTTCCAGAGCTCCGGCAAGCTCTGGGAACGACTGCGAGTGCCACCGAGCCCTGACGCTGAAACAGCGCAATGCCGTTTGGCTTGCTGGTGTCCCAGTGAGACGGGCTGGAACACCCGGAGCCCCCGTAAACCAAACCCAGCCCTCCCGCGCCGTCCGCGCTTCCTTCCCGACCGCCCCGTGCGTTCAGGGCAGCGTTTGTCCGTGCCCTGGTGCTTTATCATCACCCCCGGGCTCCCTGGTGCGGCGGCTCTGGAAGAGCCGCTCTGTTCGGTTCGAGCAACCACGGGAGGCTCTTCCGTCGCACAGCAGCAGCCCCCCCTGCCTCGGAATGGGATTCCCAGTTTGCCCATCCCACAGCCTGGCCTCCTGCCACGCACGCTCAGCCGGGGAGTAGAGGGTCTTCTCCCCGAGGGGCAGCAATACAGGAATGCGAGCAATAAAGGAATGTGAATTATTGTCTCAACTCCTACCCAGACATTCCCTTCAACGCCGAGCTCTGCAGTGAATACGCTCCGTTAGGCTCCTACTCCAGCTATGGAAAAAGAGATGAAGCAGAAAGATCCTTGGTCTTTGCAATTTTTGTCAGAGTAAGTCAGAAGAAAACATTTGGGAAAGCAATACGTGCAGAAGGAACTACCTTTCTGCAGAAACTAAGTGGGGAGATGACACTCTGCTAATTGCAGGTGACTGAAAAACAAAGGCAGAAGGTGTGGGTATAAAACAGAGGATGAGAGGCACCCTCCTGACGCTGAAAAGAAGTAGCGCATCTTTTCTGCACATCCTTATTTTCCATCCATGAGGCTGCTCTGATTTGAAATGAACTCCTTTATCCTTTGCAATAATACCAGCAGCAACAACAGCAATAATAATACAAACTCGGAAGGACTGGCAAGGGAAGGATAAATTACAGCTCTGTGCCTGGGCAGCGCATCACAGCTGCTCTCGTTCCAGGTTTCCGAGGGGAAGAGCTGTCAGCTCCGTTTTCCAGCAGCGGGAGTTTGCTGCACTGGGTACGGACACGGACCCCGTCAGCATGGTCCTGCACGCTGCGCACGTAACCTGGTGGGGCAGGGATGCACCGTCAGTGAGAGGTACGAAAAGAGAAAAGGGGATGAAGGCGGTACAGGACTTACTGAAGGTCCTGGGGTTGCTCGTGGCACCGCCTAAAACCCCGTCCCACTTGCCTGACCCCAGCCCTCTTCTCCACAACACATCCAGGCTGGGAGGAGCACTGGGTCACCACGGCCACTCAACAACCGCCTCTCCTTCCACTTCACCCACCCTTGGCACAGAGGGGGAGGGAGAGCACCACCTCATTAGAAAGTCTGATGCCATCGGTTCCTTCCGCTGATTGAGATCCTGAATATGACTACACGCTCAGGTCCAGGAAGGGTAGCGTTTGGAAGGCATTCAAATGCTCCGTGAATAAATAGTATAGAGCTAACGCGAGTAATACCAGGAATCTTGGAAGGTCTAACATCAGCTGGGGAAGGTCTGCATTTATCCTTTGGTAGCTTAAACAAAATTAGACATTAGTACCTATTGCTGGTCCTGATCATCCTGCCTCATCTTTCAGACTGCCCGTAAAGCTACCTGAAGTATTGCAGTAACTAATGACACCTTTTATATCCCTCTTCTAATCTGGGCAGTCCTGAGTGCTTCAGCCTGAAACGGTTCCCAAAGCTCACATGTAAGTGTATTAAGAGAGATTAGTTCATTAATCTACTCTCTGGTACCATGTATATTTATCACTTCATTTTAATAATTTGTACTAATTGACAGAGCAGACTCCCTCCAAGTCTCAAAGTTTGGTAATACAGAATTGTTCTAAATCGCAGCATAAACATTTTCACTTGGAAGCACCTAATCCCATTACGCTCCCAGTGTCTATTCTGAGGTTTAACACATGAAAGAAGCTGCAAACTCTGTTATCATTAAGCAGGAATGCTTGCGGCATCAGGACCAGACACCATTAACGCCTTGGGTCACTGCTGCCCATTTCTTCTTCATCTACCCCAAACCAGCAGGCGCTGCTCAGTTTGAGGAGAGGATGGGCAGATATTGGGCTCCCCAGCATCCTCTGACGTGTTTCAGCGGGGAGGGACAGCAAACCCACAGCCCGGCTGCGGACACGGGGAAGAGATGTGCGAAGCTGTAAGGTACTCTGTGCTGTGAACGCACACGGTGCTGTCGCGAGCAGAAGCAAGAAGCGCTCCTGCCCAAAAGCCGATACCTATGAAGGACAAGGGGCATCCCAGAGAACGTGCAGAATGATAGCCTGGGGGGGGGGGGGTGGTGTCTGCGAAAGGGGGCTACAGGAGCAGTCTGCAGCAGAGAAGGAAGATGTTCAGGAAAGCAGGACATCCCCTTAACACATTTCACCTCTCCAGGCAGGAGCCCCTGTCCCCAGGACGTCTGCAGGCGCATGACCCCCCACCCCAGCCGAGCCTGCAGGACCGTCCCAGCGTCCGCAGGCAGAAGCCCAGGAAACCGGGACAAACCTCCAGCAGCGAAACGCAGCAGGCTGCGTGGAAAGCGCGACGAGCTGACAGCAGGTTTCACTGGGGCATGCCGTGACTGGCAGGGAATTAAGAGCAAACAGCCCTCTGCTTCGGTGGGACGCCGGGAAGCCTATCCGGGCTCAGCCCTGCCTTCCTCCAGCTGGAGGTGCCGCCAGTATCTGTGTTTGCAAAACACCCAGAGCTCCTCAGATGACAGGGTTATCGGAGTGTAAAACATTATTATATATATGTTCATCTAGGCAGACACAGACAGACAGGAGGCCACCGGGAAGAGCACGAAGATACCCACTTGGTCTGATGTTTGGAGCCCTTCAGGTGTGCGTGGTACTGCTCTATCGAGTTCAGGGTGACGTTGCAGATGTTGCACGTGTAGCTGCGCTTCAGCCCTGCGAAGAAAACCCAGAGTCGTTAATCGCGCGCTGCCCTCGGCCCCGGCTGTGCGTTTCGGTGTAGGCTGAGGGCAAGCTCAGGGATGTGCTGGGAGGAAAAACACCTTCGTGTCTGGGCTACAGACTGTTCAGAATCAAAATGGCAGCTGGAAAATGAGTGAAAATGGCTGATGAAAGTGGGGAGAAGAAGGGAAAAAAAGCATTAACCCTTGCCCCCAGCAAACTTCTAATTAATTAGAAGGTACTCAGATCTCAAATTTCATTTCCAGTTTCCCAGACATTTCTCTTTACAGTAACCCATCTATTTACTTTTCCAGGCCAGGGTATCCAAGCATTAGTGAAGCCTAAAGCAATATTTTTAAAAGGCACAGACGGAGCAGAACCAAGCAGGGTTCAAAGACAAATCCCCCCTGGAGACCCCAGTCCCTGCAGGTCGTCAGCATGGGCATCCCTCTCCTGTGGCACTCAGGCTAACGAGCACACGAGGCCCCATTTATTCATCTGCTTTTTTGGCAGCGAGCACAATTCAGGGCAATTCCTCGTTCGTGTATTTAGAAGCCGGATCCCTGAGGAACTCTTTTTCCCCCCAAAGGGATCCACTGTGATTCACCCACCCAAGCGAACGGCCGCATTTGCTGAACACGGCCGCCGATCTCCAGAGCCAGCGGCGCGGCGGCCTTTGAAGGTCAGAGCCGGGAGCCTGGCGCGGGTACCAGGTGGCCATCCAAAACCTGGAAGCCAGGCGCTCATTTGCCTGACGGATTTACTCTTGGCTGCAATACCTGTCTACAGCCCCTGACCGCAAAGCACCCCTCGTTTTGCTAATTTTAGCCCTTCACGGATACAATAACAAACAACTATTTATAAAGCCGTTGCTCTTGCTGCTGGCCAACTGAGTACCACTGAACTAGAAATAACACCTCAGGGGGTTCACAGCAGAAATGTTATGAAATTTTGTTGTTGTTTTTGGTTTGGGGGGGCCGGTGAGGGGGTGGTTTGGTTTGCCTTTTTGTACCTTCTAACAAATCTCTCGGCTGCCTCTGCTACTTTCCATTTCGTTGTCTATTTGATTGCCACAGCTACAAGTGATTTTCCAAGTAACTATACTGCATTTTATTTTACTGCTATGTACGTTGCAGAGAACGCGACCTAAGCGCAGCAGTGCAGTCGGCTGAGCGAGCGGACGTGAGAGCGGACAGGGCAGGCGAGGGTGCCGGGCTCCGGAGACGTGCACAGCTCACGTGCACGCAAGGTTTGTCTCCTGCCAGCAAAGAGGAGACAAGGGGTCTCAGCAGCACTGGACCAAACCACACAAACACCCCCAGAGCGACAGAAACGGGGACGATGGCCCATCCCGCTCCCTGGGTCACAAAAGGGCAAAAGCTGCACCCTCGGAAGGGGCCGCCGGACCCAGGGAAAAGCCACCCCCGCCAGGAGCAGCCGGCACCGCTCCCCGCGCTGGAAAAGCGCTCGGTTTAAACAGCGTTTCTCTCCTAATTCACTGCTCTGCCTCTGGGCACAGATTGCAGGGAAGGAAAAAACAGGCAATTAAGCAGATTCATGCACATCTCCAACAGAAGCTGCAAAGCAATTTATAAGGGAAGTCACAGAAACAGTCTCTCGGCACATTCACTGGAAAACATCCGAGCTGAAGAACCAAACCCAACAAAATCAGCCTGTGCTTTGCCTGTTCAGCTAAGATCAAACTTCACGTCGCTGAGACACCCACTGCAGACAAGACATGTATTCACCTAAGGAGCGTGCACGCACAGAACGCGAACAGGAGACCGTAGGGTTATAATGGCAGGCACTGCCGACAAGAGCAGGGCAATGAGCGAAGAGCCACCCTTCTCTGAATGCAACTCAGAAATGTCTCCAAACTGTGTCCAACTAATTGGCATGTAAGGTAAAAAAAGCAAGAGACAGGAGATAATTTATGAATATAATAAAAATTGCTCATTTAAAAATTGTAATAGCTTTTACGTTGCTACCAAAGTTCGTTTTTTTACTGGAGATTGATACCCAGACTGGGACAGTTATTGTGGCTTCTCTTCCGATACCATTCTTTCCACTCCATGTTATTTCAGACCTAATAAAGTGAATTGTCCTGGGTGGGTACCAGGGAAGGGGAAGAAGGTCAGGGTTAAGGAAGAAGTCCGGGGTTACGGATGCAATCTGTACAGCGCAGCCCCAGAAAAACAGTCGCCTGAGATGCCCAGAGAGATACAAAAAACGCTATTCTCAACACTATTGTACTAAACAGGAAAATGATTTCCTCCTCATTTAACAGTTTGCATCTCAGAATTATAATTTAATGACTTAAGGCCAAGAGTATTTTCAGTTCTCAGCAAGACAAGGAAATCAAGACTTTGCCGCCTCTGAAAAGCTGAAAATCTAAAAATAGGAACCCAGCAGACAGGCAGCAATCAGTTAGAGGTGAAGGAGAAAAGGCCTTTTCCCAAGACAGCATGCTGCCCAGTGGCTGCTGGAAACAGCTGATGTTTTTGATTCGTGTCAGTTTAGATTTCCTGGAAAAATGCGGAATTTGGTCCATTTCTGAGGCATTTATTCTTAGTGCCCTGGTGCACTCCTCCCTCCCTTTGGAGAGGATATTAGCCTGCTTAGCACACGACAGATCAAGTCATTATTTACACGCTAATGTTCTATTTTGTCCTTCTAGACAGGTTTTCACCCAAAACGCTCCTCAATGACTTTTGCGATCACAGAACATCATGATGCTGCCAGGGAAGTTCCTCCACACCTGCAAAAGCAGATTCAATTAGTTTCTTTCTCTCTTTTATTTTTAATGTCTTTCTCCTTCCATAGGGAAGCGACCTGGGCCAAAAGACGGCCACGAGCTGGGTTCAAAATCTATTTTCTGTGGAAGAAACGAGAAACCTCTTTTAGGAACTACAACACCACCACCACCCGGTCCTTGCCCTTCTGCAACATCGGACGTTCCCGGTCCCTGTGCCAGGGCAGCATCCTGGCCGCTGGGTCCCCTCGGCAGGACCCTCACGGGGCCGAGGGGACCCGGGCGGCACCACAGCCCCAAGGGGTCGAAACCCAGACCCCCAACACACAGACACGTCTGCCGGCGCTGGCGGCATCCCGGGGACGGAGGAGCCGCCTACCCCGTGCCGGCGGTGTCACCGCGACGGCACGGGGTGAGGGACGGGCTGCGTCCCCCGTGGCACCTGCGCGCTCGGCGAGCACGAAGGGCAGGACAACAAACCGCTTTCTGGCTTCTACAAATGGAGCAAACCCGGGAACAAGACAGGGAGGGTCGGTACAAATGGGAGCGTGGCAGAGTCCCCAGGACAGGACGGGGCTCTCTCCGCTTCTCCCGGCAGCGTACCTGCAATTTAACTCCATTATTCCTTCACCTTGGGAAAAGAGTACAGCGATTTCCGAGCAGAATTACAGAAACAGTCACTCCTCTGCCTCATCGAACATGTTTTCAGTGAAAAGACAGAGTGCGGCTGAATGTACATTAAGCGCCCGTTTCCCCTCCAGACATCCCTGAAAGAGGGAGATGCCAATCTGAGGGCTCCTACTCGCGGTATGTAGGGCAAAACCTGACATGAATTAAGCACATAAACGCCAACCTAAGCGTTTCCAGTCCCCTGACGCTGTTGTCTCCCTTCGCATGCTGAGTGTCAGAGAGTGAGGAGTTCTCCCCTCCTCTCTTTTGTATTTTAACATCCTAACAGTTCCCTCGGCACCACAGGCTGCATCAGCATCACCGACAGCACACGTACAGCGGCGTTACGGTAAACCATTGATGCTGAAGTAATTTCTGTCCTGTCCTCCTAGAAAAAAAGGGAATTGCAAATTTTAGAGTCTCTGTGGTTGGGTTTCTGCTTTGCACTGATTCACTTCCATGAAGATCTGAACAGACCATTTCAAGCTTTATTGAAGGGCTCCACTTAAAAAAACAGAGTTGTGGGATTCTTACCACGGGCTGCTGCGCTCTTTAGGAACAGTTTTAATGTACCGTGTAATAGTCTCTTTTGACTTTCCACAGCATTATTTCTTTGCAGAAATTGTTAAAACAATTCATTTAGAACAAGCAATGTATGGCGTTCTCAAATTCAATCAGTTTATGCTTATCATAATTAACTGCATAGGCTATATACACACTTCCCATTACACTACACTACAGTCTGTAGCTGTACCTACAGACTCCCCAAAAAATCACTTTTCCTTTTTTGAACTTCAGACTCTAGCTATCCTAATGGTCCCATTTTTCTCAAACACCTCATGCATCTCTCACCTAGGAATTTGGCCCAACATAAACATCTTCTTTAAAAAAGTATTTCAAAAATATTCAGATGAACACTTGAAAATAGCAATTAAGCGATAATGCATAAGTATTTAAATACTCATCTATACTTTTATGTGTCGTGATGTGGCACGGAACACAAATCAAATTGCAAATATGCTTATGCGTGCTCTCCTTACTGAATTTATTCTTGAGGCAGTAGCAATGGTTTTATAGTCAAACCCTCTCTCCGTAGCCGGCAGCTCCTGTTTCCTTTATTAAGCCAACAGGCGTCAGAAACCACGTCCACATGTGCCGCGACGCAGCGGAAGGGAGGGAAAAGGCAGCACACGGGTGACGGGGGGACCGAGCCCTCGGACCACGCTGCGACCGCCGCACGGCAGAGATCGGGGCTGGGGAAGTACGAAACTGGTAATACTTTAAATTAAGGTAATAGGGTTCTAACACTCAGCAGCTAATTTAACAGCATACATTAATAGCAGCTTTATTGAATCTTAATTACTTGTGTAGGTGGAAACGCCATCAGCGATTGCAGTTCCTAACTGGGGACACTGATTTTTTCCCACCAGCGTGTCAAGGCTGCTCGTGATGGGGGAATCCTGTCGCCCTCCCCGCGTCCAGCACGGGGGCACTCGGCGCTGCTCCGCGGCAGCGGCTCTTCCCACCGCCTGGAAAACGAGGCCGCAGAACAGGCCGATTCCATGAACTCGCTGGCGCTGAGCGGAATCACGCGGCTGCTGGCGCACACGGCTGCGCTTCAGAGGGACGGAAACGTTGCCGGCGCCGGCCCCGCGGCCGGGAAGACGCCAGAAGCCGCACCGTGTTCCCGACAGCGCGCTGCCCCGGAGCAGCCACGCTCCCGCTTGCCTCACGCCCGGGATCATCGTTCCTGCAGCGGGACAAGGGCTGCAGGATCTCTCAGCTGAAATCCGGCATCCTGAGACAGACTGGCCCGGGAAGAGCCTGCAGTGTGCATGAACTCCACCAAAACAAGACACGGAGAAAGGAAACCAGCCTCAGATACACTGCAGGATGAAACCACAGGCAACACTCACCTCCAGAATATCAAAATTAACAATATCTGACCTCATTGGAGCTCCCCATGGCTGCCCACGCGGCGGAAACTGCGGTTTCACAAAACGCACCCAACCAAAGCGTGCTGCCGTTGAGGACGAGCGCAGCAGGCAGGCTGCAGCAGGAAGGTGGCCCCAACCAGAGCAGTCTGCGTTAGGAAATGCTGTGCTCTGTCTGTATTCACATCTCCTTTTGCATCCTGACACATCAGCATTCCCTCCCCTGCATCATGACATGCACTCGTGTAAAACTGAATGTGCTCCTATATCCATTAAATAAAATATTAACAACTCAAGTCATTAATGTCATTCTGCATAAAATGCATTAAAACACATTCCAGGGGAGTACTTGTTAAATCGCTTTTTACTAACCAAAAGTGACAGCACAGAATGAAAAGTATTTATAAGGCATACAAAGAAATTATCAGCTGAGAAGGAAAATGAAACTCAGATCTTTGCCTGATTTTTCAAGATAGCATCTGCAACTACGACAATTTACCTGAAAATACAAAGGCTTCGGTGACAACATCCCTGTGCAGCCGTCCCGATTCTGCTTTACTGCAGAGGCTGCTGTAGTTTATTTTAGGGATTCACAGCGTAATCCCCTTCAGAGGCATCAGTTTCTGCTCCAGGGACTGGTGCTTTTCTTGTTCACCAGGGACCAAGCGCCCCGGGAAGAAGACGGGTTCTTTACAGGACCCTACCTAACCAGCTCCAGGTACACAGCGCTGGCCCTGAACCCGTCTCCATCGCTACGCAACATTCGAGCGTTACTGGCAGGCACCCCAGGGAGCCCCAGGTGCCTTGGCAAGTCGTTTGCTGTCATGCAGAAGGCGCCGAAGCGCAGGTTATAAACACTGACGACACGAAGGAGGGTCTGCCTGGACGTTCAGGCTTCTGCTCATTTTGGTCATTCAAAGGTGCCCATATGAGAAAGGAAAGGACACGCTGGATTCGCTTAACAAAGCCCAGACTTTCAAACACTGCACCAGCCTTCAGAGAGCGAGCATTTTGCTATGGGGTTTCGGCTCAGCACCAGCAATAAGCAGAGTCTGTTATTAATTAAATTCCCCATGAACGAGATCTGCCCGTCTCTGTCGCGAGGCCTCTGCCCCTGCAGAGGCCACGCGTGTTAGAGGAGGAAAGCAAGAGAGCTCAGCCATGGATAACGCCAGATGTGAAGTAAAACTGGTGAAATGGGACCTGATGGAGCAAAACCGCCATTCTCTTCCTGCCTGGCGCAGGCTGGGGGAAGGCGAGAGCTGGCAGACAGAGCCGCACCGGTGCCTCCGACGGAGCAGCTTCTGCTCCGTGTTGCTGAACAGGCGCAAGCTGTTGGGGAAGAGCCCGGAATTCGGGGGTTGTTGCCATACCCACCGGCTTTTGTCTTTTTACGATCCGCTCCGGGATCGGCTGGGGTGTGGGGGCAGCCAGAGGAGCCAGCTCTGCAGGAAGAAAACTCTTCTCCTCCTCCTCTTTAGGGTATGTCCATGCGCTCTCCTAACGAGCAAGAGCAGAGGGGTTTCCAGGCCAGCCCTCGGAGCAGGGGGTCCCGGACCGGCGGCGCTGGCAAGGCTGGAAAGCCGCCCGCAGCTGCCCGCAGCGACGGCTGGACCCTGCCCCGAGCAGCGGCGTGTGCTGCCGAACCAGCCGGCAAGCGCCCGCCGCTCGCCCGAAGCACGGGGACTGCGTGACCGTGCGCTCACGTGTATCGCAGCTTTAGCTCCACACAGGCTGCGGAAACGGTGCTGCCAGCGAGGTTTCTTTTTCCTTTCTGTTTGCTCCTCTTTCTCATTTCTGAGAGCAAAATAAGACTTCAAAATTGCAGGATGAGCACTTGGCGAGAAGAATCAATGCTTTAGTTTCATATAAATATCAGTTGTCCAAAAATATATCTCTATTCTTATTTCTCCAAATACACATTCATATTTATCAATAAATATTTTATTATAGCCATTATCAAAACATCAAAGGCTGCTGAAATGTTGTACTTCAACTGACACTGCTTATGCCAGTCCCACACAATGCATCAAACGTTCGTCTCCCACAGTAGTCAAAATAGAATTAATATCTGAGCTGTGATGGGAGAAGCCACCGGGGATAGCATGGGAAGGAAGCGAGTTTGTGTTCTAGGGAATACCGAGGTAGCAAAACAAGCGCAGAGCGGGGGGCGCAGGGCTGTAATCCCTCCCATGTACTGCCGAACACCAAACCCGCCGGACAGCGAAAGCAACGGCCAGACGAGACGTCGCTGACAACCCGGGACAGGCTGCCGCTGCACATCCCTGAACTGCCACCGTTATCATGTCTCTAAGGCAGATGTGACTTTATCTGCCACGGTAAGGCTATTTTTCTTGGACATAAGGCAGATCTCACTCCGCATGGCTATTGCAGAGATCTGCTCTAGGCTCACAGCCGAGCACGTACAGGAGAGCGTATCATGCTCCCTAGGGAAAGCGCCTGTGACAAAGAGGGTTGCCCAGCCACGCTGCTGTTCCAGCGGCAGAGGCAAGCTCAGCAGGGCACCATCAGCAGGCTCGAGGACATCATCCTCCGCAGCTCCCGAGTCTGGCTGTGCAGCTCGTTGGCGTTAGACAGCCCTGGACACCCGTGAACTGCAGATTCCAAACCAACAGCCTGGGAGCACCCAACGGGAGGGCCAAAGCTGGCTTCCCCTGTGCCGGGGGATGCATACGGCCACGGCACAGCCCCACAGTCTCTCTCTCCTGCGACCGACGGACGCTGGCAGGACCACGCAGGTTCAGCTGCAAACCCCAACCACGCACAGAACCACCGTAAAGTTAGAAACCAACCCGGGCTGATGAGTATGTAAAGCCCTCCAACTCCAACTCTCCCAGGCACAAGCTAAATGAATAAAACACTTCGCAATTGATTTATTTACAGTTAATGACATCCTCAGCCACTCTTGAGCTTGGCACAGTTCAAAGTACTAAGCACTTCCATGTTATTGTCCCAGGTTTTATTTCCCCGCATATTTTCAACAGCGGGCAGTGACTCAGCCACATGAATCATTTATGGCATTGTGAGTCACACTAGGTAGCACACGAAGGATCTGGATAACCATTACAAGGTTTATTTGAGATCAAGAAATGCTCAATATACTGCATAGTCATTAGATTTAAGGGAAAATTATTTAATTTAGCAAGGAAAAAAAAAAGGTATTTTAAAATGTTAATGCAATGTCTTGCTGGCAAACCAGACATCCTCTCCCGCGTGGTTCTGAAAATCAAACCTGCACTTTTCCTCAGCCTACTTCAATCAAATACCTTGTGCGCACGCAGGATTATAATCAAGACCACAGAGAAAACTTTCAAGAGGAGGCTCGTACCTCTCCTCCTGTAATCGCACCTCTATATTAAAAAGGCGCTTTGTTCAGAATTCGGTCTCAGCCGCATCCTCGGCCGCTATGAATTAGCACATCTCCCTCGACAGGCACAGCACGACCGAGCCCGTCCTTCATCGGCACCGGGCGGCAGCCGCGACCGGAGGCACCGGGGATGCTCGGGGGCTCGGGCAGCCGTGGCTACCGGCAGCCATGGCTACCGGCCAGGCTGCGGCTGCGGCTCCGCATGAGGGCGGCAAGGCCCAAATCTGGGTGACCCCCCCCCCGCAGGGGTCCCGTGGGTGCCGGCGCCCGCAGAGCTGGAAGCGCTCGCGGTTTGACCTTCTGGCGGGGCCAGGATGGACGTATGGACAGACAGACGGCTGCTCTCTCCTCAGTGGGAACACGGAAAACTTGTGTTTAACATACCCGCAGCAAATGCTCGGCTCCCCTTTGCTGCTGCTGACCCAGGGCCATTGCAGTGTTTCACAAGCACTAATTAAATCACAGAAGACAGCTAATGCCCCCCTCTCCATCAGGGAGCTGTAGGGAGTGCTCTGCCTCCAGCAACAGACATCCCCGGCCCTTTCCCGCGGGGCTGAGCGCTCCGACGTGGGGGCTGAGCGCTCGGATGTGTTCTCTCTCAGCTCGCAGGGATAGTCCACGTTTGCTCAAGGACAGAAGTGTGTGCTAATGGAAGGGGCTATTTTAGGAAGAGCAAAAGAAACACCTAGGAAGCGACTTTTAAAGGATGCTGCCAAACCTGCAGACTGTCATCTTGGAGGACGGGGTGGGTTTTTACAGTAGCAGGCACCTCAAAGCAGTGAGAGCACCTCGGTCTCCCCTGCACCACTTGACCAGCGGAACAGTGACCGTGGGGCAAGGGCGGCATCGCTGCGGTCCCTAGATTCCACGGGGAGCAGGTCCTTGCTCTCTGAGCACCGACTCTCACCTCTCAGCTCTCCCAGGTCCAGGGTCTTCCCCAGCTGCTCCAGGAGGTCAGCCCTGGCCGCGTTCTTCTTGTGCTTTTTGCCGTCGTAGTGCTGCTGTGCCATCATGGGGTTGTTGAACCAGGCCGCGCAGAGCTGGCAGTACCTGTCCGAGTCCCTCCGCTGATGCGGTGACGGTGCCACCGGGGCACTGTCCGTGTGCGGCTGCTGTAGGGAGCTCAGCGTGGTTTCTGCGAAAGGAAACGTTCAGACGTGAGCTTTTCCAGGCCGGTGCTGCTGCCTGAGTAACAGCAGGCCCCGAGGCAGATCCCACACCAGGCGCAGGGAATAATTCGCAGCAGTTACAGTGTCCCACTGGATATTTTGGATGGTTCTGCTCGGAAATCTACCGTTTCTCATAAGAAAAGCAGCATGAAAGGATAGCACAGGACTGTTCCTCAACTACCTGCATTTCACTGACCGGGAAAGGAGGATTGCAGTCACATGGCTTATCTCTGTCGTGACTAAACCTGCTAAACTTCTCCTGCTTAAACGTCTGCTTCCCGGAAAAATTGCCAGTGCAGAATAAACAAAACATGCAGAGCCATCTCCTTCTCAAGATAGAGAGACGGATTTGTCATTATCTCAGGATTCTTATTCTTCAATTTATTTGGTCTCAAAGAATAGGGAAAGCTGTAGTAATTGTAAATTGTCACAGATGAAAAAAATATTCAATAGTCAGTCCCCTCATTCAAATATCTTCACATTGTGAATTGACAGGTCCCAGCAACACACGACCTTAATTTAATTCCATTTCCCTTCAGATTCACCAAGAGGCCATCTGGAACACAACCACGATCCCCAAATAATTTCAAAGAAAAATGGGTGGTTAGTCTTTATATAACGGAGCTGCATATTGTTTGCCTACTTTGTACAATATAAATCACAAAGCCATGGAAAAACAGTTTAAAGCAAAATAAAGTTCAGATAACATCGGGATACAAAAATATACAATAACTAGCGCTTAATTATCACACCTCAAAAATTCCCTTTTATGTGGTTTTCCTTTTCCAGATGAAATGTCTGCTATCTAAATAATTAACAAACTACTCTCTCTCTGACACAAGAATGGGCAGATTTTAAGGTGGTGCAGAGGAGCTCAATCGCTCTCCTTTGATCAAGGGGCTCCGTGCTGTTCCAGCTGAGCCCTGACGAGAGCACGGGCTGGCGAGGGATGGACCCACCTCGGCATCTGACACCGGGAATGGCAGCACCGAGCAAAACAGGGATGTATTTAGATGTATAGTTGTGACTGAAGCCTACCGTGATTGACTCCACGGCTCAGGAAGGTTAATAATGTTATAAATCTGCTGACCCGCTCGGGAGGGGACGTCTATTACCTTTCCTCAAGGAAATCGTATCTTACGTATAACGTTACTTACAACCTTATCAATTTCCAGGGGTTTATAAGCGTCTACCGTTTTTGATGACAACTGCCAGGGGATCGGCATTCCGTGGCCGGGCGGGCAGCTGAGGCACCGTCGCCCTCCTCGCCGGGCCGCCTCTGCCCTCCTCGCCGGGCCACCATCGCCCCCCTCGCCGGGCCACCATCGCCCCCCTCGCCGGGCCACCTCCGCAGCAACACCCGGGGAAGTTTCCTCGCTTCTGCTGCCGCCGCCAGCGCTCCGCACAGCACGAGCAAAACGAGCTCTTTCGGGGATTAGTTAATAAAGCGATTACACAACTGGCTCCTGCCGAAGATATTTCTCCTCCTCGTTCTGCTGTCTCGCGAACCGTCCGCCCGCTCGTTCGGATTCATTTCACCCCACCAGAGGATTCCTCTGCCTAATCTCTGCCTGGCCTCCATTTAACCAGCCTAGTTAGAAACCGAGCACACCACCGACAAAGAAAACCTCTTCCCTTTGCCTCGGGCCCCTGACGCCCCTTGCAGCGTGCCGGGGCCGGGGCCGCGCTCGGACACGTCCTGGCTCTGCCGAGGCAGCCGGGGCCAGCGGCAGCCGTGCCGCCTCCTGAAAAGCCGCTCCTGACAGAGCCGGTGGCAGCAGGCAGGGCTCGGGAGGACCCCGATGGATTCTGCTCCTGAAACCAACACCTCTGCTAACACCGACGGCTCCAGCAGGAGGGACGCACCCCCAGCCCCGCCGAGGCGCCCGCAGCATGAACCCAAGTGCGAGTGCACCAGAGAGCAGAGCCGCGGCCAACACAGGGTGATTAAGAAAACGAGGAAGCGACAATACCGCCTGTCCAGTTACGATTACGTAGACTTCGCATACGCTCGACTCACGAAAAGCAAGCGCAGTTTGCCGATTGCTCGCACGTTCTCGCGACCGGGCGCTCCCCGCGCGGCCTCGCTGCAGCGAGGGGCTGGTGCCCAGAGCTGCCCGTGCGGGGACCGCGCGCAGCCCCCGAGATGCCGCGGGGACCCAGCCCTCCGCCGCTCCCCGGGGACAGGGTGAGCCGCGTCGGGGCACGGGCGAGGCACCGGCCTGGGCTGCCGGGGTGTTTGGGCAGCTGGGCCGTTCTAAACAAGCGGTTCTTACGGCAGTCCGGGAGCTCTGTGGTGTGTTTGACGTGCTGCTCTGCAGGCCTCAGGCTATACAGTTAAATCTGTCACATCTTTTGGTCAGCTTTCTCCTTGTTTATATGTCAGCTGCCGCCAGAGGGGAACCAGGGAGGCTGAACTTCGCAGAGCTGGTGGTGCCCACAGGAGTTATATCTCCTGCTCGCTGAAGAAATACGGCTGAAGCATCCTCTGCTGCTCAGCCATCAGCCGGACCGGCAGCCCTGGGGGGTTGGCGGCTCGTGCTCACCCAAATGCAGCGCAGGAGCGGGGCTGGCACTCCTGCTTCGGGGGACGGCACCGCACCCCCCCATACCCACCCCAGCCCTGCCGCGAGCCCACCACCACGCCTGGCTCCCCCCACCCCCGTGGGCTGCAGCCCCCACGGCAGAGACGCGGCACAGACCCAGCGCTGGACCCTCTGTCCGCGTTGCACGGGTGCTCCTGCGTGGCAGGGGTTTCCTCGTAGCACCCACAGTATAAAATATTTTCTTGCAGGGCTACGTTCCTCAGGTTCCATTTACAACTACCACCAGTCCTAAGGTCTGCTGAACCCAGCCTGGCAATTAATGAAAACATCCCGTGTCTTCCAAATCCTCCTGAAGATAAATAGATGAAAGCTGACTTCCTCACAAATGTGGATTTATCATTTTGATATGCACCACATAACTACTACAGAACAGAAAATAGCATCATTCCCTGAGCAGCGACACGAAAATTAATAATAAACACTCACAAAACGTCAAACGTTAAAAATGTTTCTCCATCTAAAACACAAACATAAAAGCTGCTAGTTTGACTATTTCAAGTATTTCAAAATGCTAAATAGCTCATGACAGTCTGCCTTACGTTCCCTTTTGCTGTGGGAGGGAAGTGAGAAAGTCTTACTTTGCTGCAAGAAGCAAAATATAAAGTTAGAAACACTTTAGCACTCTGGCAGTGAACTAATGTTTGACTTATTTCTTGCATGCAAAGCTTTTTATTCATAGCTGTATTTAAATGGCACCCAACTTTTTATCATTGCCACTCTTCAGGAACTGAGCAGGAAAATGAGAAAGTAACTGAGCCGCGACAACGAGGCATTGGAGAAATTCGGTTTCCTTCAGCAGACACATCTAGGCCTAAGGCAGGGTCCAGCTGCCGCTGGACGGATCCGCACACCCAAACCTGGAAGCCATTTGCTCTGTCCCCTTCAGCGCGTCTGAAACGCAAACCCCGCACTAGGAATTATGCAACAAGGAGGTAAAAAAGCCAAGGTAACTTTTCCTGACAGCAAAATCACGCCCTTCGTCCTCACCTCGAATGCAGGGGACCCCGGTGCTGGCATCCCCGCTCGCGCCAGCCCCGGCGCCCCCCAAAGCCACGACTCGGCCGCCGCGCGGCACTGCCGGTGCCGAGGGCCCGTTTCCACCTTCCCGAAACGATGCGCGCGGGTACCCGCGCTTCGATCAGTGAAGGCAGCAGCTCCTTCCCCCCACAGTTCTTTGGTCATAACGCAGACTGATGGCTGGATGCAAGCGGACAGAAGGTGTTGGAAACGACTCGAGAAATTCATCAGCAACAGCGGTGACATGAAGCCTCCGAGGGCTACAACCTCGTACAGCAGGAGCAACAGAAAACATCACAAATATTTCACCGTAGTGATGAGACATTGCTTTCCTGTTGTGAAAAACCTGGCTGTTAAGGCACTTCTCCCTCTCCTGAAAGCACCAGCAGAGAAATGAGAGATCTGTATTTCATTAAGGCGATCAAATTGAAAGGGAAGGTGTAACTCTGTGAGGGGACGGGGAGTAGATGTCATTTTCTATGGGACCGGTGAGACAAAGCCCAGAACATCGTGGCGGTTTGTTCAGAGGCAGATCGCAGTCGCCGGTGCGTCCACGTGCACCTGCAAAACGGATCTGAACCCTCCCGAAGGCGGGCGACGGATGCTGCAGCTTACGGCGGTCAGAGGGCGCATCGGGATCATCCGCTAGGAACACGGGGAAGAGAACCGTCAGGGCAGGGAGCAGGATGTACGCCCAGGCCCTGCGCCGCTCCGTGCGCTGCGCAGAGCACGGGTCGCTCAGAGGTTGGGACTGACGTAACCCCCGCAGTGACGGAGCGAAGTGTCTGTTCTTTACCATTCAGCAGAGTCGAGATAAACGTTGCACCTCGCGGCACGAACCTCGTCGGGAAGCCCCTGGCTGGCAGGGAAGCACGCTCGGCACTCGGACACGCGCTGGATGCCAGCAGCAGAGGAGGTATCTGCAGAAATCCTTCCCTCCGCCGCTTCCCGGCTGGGGTGGACGCGAGTCCAGGCGAAGCCGCGGGGAGCTGTATTTGGAGAGGAGCTGCCCTGCAGGGGAGAAGCCTCAGGGGATTCCTGGCCACTGCCCGTGGCTCCGGGCCCCACGGCAGCCTCGCAGCACAGCGCGTTTCAGAGCCGATGCCTCCGGGAACAGGATTCCAGTTGCAGACGTTTTTCAAATTTTCACCTGAGAGTTTTACATATTTTTTGATTTTTTTTTTTTTAAACTGGAAAATGCTGTTCTTCAAACAGCTCGAGAATTCTTCCTAAACTTCCCCTGCAGTTTCAACTGCATTCATTAGTCTTCATTTTGTCCCATAAATTCATTTCATTATGGTGCAATTTAAAGAGGTGCTATGCTCCACAGAGGCAACTGTATGTCTGTGTGAAGGAAATGACTCCTGCAAAGACAGTCGTGCAAAGAATTTCACAAATTCTTTCCTCCCTTTACACACAGACCCACTAATTAAGCAAGTGGTCAACACAGAATTTCACAACGATTTAGGGTACCAGAATAAATTTTTGTGCAAGGCTGAAAATCAGACATTGCAATCTAGAAGTTATTACCTATTTTTACTTGCCTATTGCCACTAAAATACCTTTTCAGATTAACGGTATGTGTTTAATCTCAGCCATAATAAGAGCACTTGGGGAACTTTGAAAACATTTTAAGCTTTTTTTTTTTAATTAAAAGATTATGAAAGTTCAAATATTTGTGTAGACTCTTTTGCACTTTTTTTGATCACACATGAAAGTTAAAAAATACTTTACTCTTAAGAGCTTAGGGAAACACCAAATCAAACATTCAACTCCTTTTACCATCTGAAGGATCACTGCGTTATGAGCAGAGTGGCAGCTTGATCGCTTTTAAAAACGCTAACAATTTCGCTGCAAGCGTGAGCTCGTGCCTCCCGAACTGCCAGCACCCGCTCCTCGTCCCTGGGCTCAACTTCCAGGTCCCCGGGACGCCCGAAGGGGTTGGATCCCTCAGCAGCGACACCCGGTGATTAGCAATACCTCTTAATTGCTGCAGGTTAGCAGCAGGTCTGTGCAGATCAATCCTGTATTAAATGTTATTTACCTCCCTTAAGAAAATCAAGGGGAAAACAAACCCCGACTCACCCCGCCGCGAGGCGACGTGGAAAGTGCCACGTCCCGGTCCCGCAGCGGGGCTCTGGGGACGCTTGTGGGTACGTGCAACAGCCGCGTACCCACAGGGAGCCGGAGCAAGAACAGCCCCCCCACCAGCGCAGCCGACCGCCGCCGCAGGGGCCGCAGAGCTGGCGTGAAGCGGTCGCAGCCCTCCTGGCAAGCAGGGCCTCGAGGACGACGTACAGGAGCCCCCGGAGTGCCCTTCCACGGAGCTGGGGAGCAAAAACGGCTGGATAATCTCGGTGATGAATTCCTCTCGAAAGCGGCACAGCCGCCGCTCAAGTCCCGCACAGCACCTGCCGCGAGGCGCCGGGGACGGGACGCTCCCCCCGGGACCATCCAGCACGCTCAGGGCTGTGCACGGTCCCAGAACTCGCCAGCACCAACCGGAGCCTCTGAAGCTCCGTTTGAAAGACTAAAAGCTCCCCGGTGCCAGCCACGAAGAACTGGGAGAAAAATCCAGTGGAAAAATGCTGGGTGACTGTAGGAAGCCCAGAAAAATGCCGTGTCCAAAGGGCACATTTCTGAGAACTACTGGAGAGCAGGGAGGCACTTATTAATGTATTCCTGCAGCTCAGCTTCATCAGATCAAGTGTCTGGGAGAGCTGACGAGTCCTTGAGTTACTCTTTCCCAGTGATTACTCCAGCTGAAGAGCCCATTACTCTCAGAGCACGCGGTGCGGCTCACTTAGAGCCTCTGTGAGGCTGATCCAGATGATTAAAAAATTAGACAAAAGCACCATGCACAGCTGCAGCTCTTGCAAAGCCCTGTCTCGGCAGGGCCCTCCAGCCTCTCTACCCACGAGCAGCCGCAGCACTGCTTCGGAGGGGTCTCTAACACAGAAGGTGGTAAGCTGGTTCTCGTCTGCCTATTGCCAGCCCAGGCACATCTCCGATTGCATTAACGTCAACGTTGGTTCACCGGAGCCAGGACCTGCTGCGCCAAGATCAGTTCCCTCCTGCCACCAACTGAGAGGCACTGCCCGCGGTTTGTCCATCTGCCTTCACAGGGCTCCAGCTCCGCAGGCAGACCCCCAGAAACTCACCTGCATTTGACCAGAAATACTGGGTTTGTGGCAGGCCCTTGGGTGCTGGAGGATAAATCGCTGGAAGGCTGCACACGAGGGGTGGGGTTCTGAGCACTAATGCGAGCCCTGGACAATTAAATACCACAAACGAGTGCACTACTTCTCTCGGTGCCCTTGTAATTATTTGCCAGCTGCAGAGAAGAGCCTGAGGAGTCCCAAAGTGAGTCAGCTGCAAATTACCATGTTAGTTCGTTAGATCCGTCCCACTGGCTCGCGGCGGGGATGGTCAGGAGCTGCCAGCACCCCCTGCCACCCGCAGCTGCGCCCGCGGGACTCGCACCCGGTACCAAAGCACCGGGCAGTTTCCAGATGCACCTCAGCGACCCGTGAACTCCGCTGCACCTTCACTTAACCAGCCTCCCGAGCGCACGCTGGTTTGTTAAAACAAGTAAGCCACCATCGAAAGTGATTCCTCGTGCTCCCTTGGGCAAAGGCGATAACATTTCCCAAGCCAGTCCTGGTAAAGGACAAGTGATATTCTACGCATCAGCATCTACAGTCTGTAAAGTTAAAAAAGCAACAAAAACACATGCAGAGAGCCAACCCCCCCTTACTTAATCACATCCAGGATTTATGCACATTGCGTTAGGCAGGATGTAAAATGCACGGCTAAATTTATATTCTGTTCTGACGAAAGTGCCACTGGTAGCGATACTGAAATACATCTGCCTGCGGGACAGTTATCCTGCCTGGTTAGCATGAAGAATATTTTGTTCAAGTATCCCGACGAGCACAGAGGAAGTTTTGTTTCACAGTATATTAGCGGTTTGCAGGGACTTTATGGTTAAGCAAACAATAAGATGGTTAAATCATCCGATTCCAACATTTGACTTTTTAAATGTGAAAGTTAATAGGTTTGCATTATCGGAATCACCATGGAGGAAAGCATGAATACCCGTCTGGGCAAAAATCAAAAGACAATCGATCCGACAGTTTTTAAAGACTAGATTTCCCTCTAAGGTAAAAGCAAATGATATTCTGTTCTGTACAGTAACACAAAAGGTTTATTAAACATATTAGCTGAGCTGTCGAATAACTTCTGATAATTAAAGCAAGGCTTGGCTATTTGTGCCCAGAGGAGAGATTGTCTTACACCAAGCAAAACATTCCAGAAGCATGGAGCCAGAGATAGGACTCTCGCACAAAGGCCAGCCCTGGCTGATAAACCACTGATGTATGTGCACAAAGCAGACAATAATGAGCATCAGCAATTTTTAAGGGTTGTTATGACAGCCACACAAATGAATAGCTGCTTCTGCCGGCCTCCGTCCCTCAGCTATCCATTTTCTGCCGCGCAGGCACCGAGCCGGCGCCTCGGCCGTGCCTCCTCAGCACGCTGAGCCCGCTCCGCCCCACGCCGGACCCTCCTGCTCCGGCTCGCTGGCTCTGGACCTACCTGTGGCCTTTAATGCCGGTTGTTCACCTAGCAACAGTTTTAACCTTTTGGCATGGATTTTCCCTTGGTAATGCGAGTCGGCCACCACTGCTGAGGTAAAGGACATGTTACATAGTGTGCAGCATTTGTTCTTATCCACTGAGTCACCATCACTGCCCTGGGTGGAGACAAAAACACAGACAAAAAAAGAGGTGTATAAGCCCACCAAGCTTAGAAGAGAAAGAAGAGAGAGGAACCCGGGTTGTTATGCCACGGCCATGGTTTCCAAGGGGTTTCCCTGCCTAGTCTACCCCAGACTCGCTCCTGCCTGGCCCCAGCCCTGCTCAGCCTGGGGATGCCTCTGACCCCCGGGCGCTCCCGAGCCCCCAGCGCCTCCGCTCTCATTCACGTGCTGGGAGCTCGTCCTGCTGCCTCTTGTTCCCCACGGCCGAGAGGCGCATCCTTCACGTCCACCAGCCTGCCCTCCTTTAGCATTTATCCCTGTTCTCTGCCTGAGGGAGTCGTGCAGACCTGGTGCTTTCCCTGCCGTCAGACATCGGCGCTTCCTCCTGCCACGCTTCTGTAAGAGACCCCGAATCATCCGGGGGGGTGGGACGGGGCAACAGCCTTCTCTGCAGGTGGGAGAAGCAAATGAACGAGCGGGACTCATGCGGGTCCCCCAGGAAGGATCACACACCAGCCCCGGATGCCTCCTGCCCCTCTGCCTTTGCTCTGCCACTCTCGAGCCCTTGGAGGAGACCACCTCTTCCCCCTCATGCAGAGACCGAGGCCAAGAGGCAGATCGGCAGGAGGGGCGGGGAGCCCTGGCTGCACCCCCTCTGCAGCCCGGGTGTCTGCTCCGCCGGGCAGAAGCCCCACGAGGCGCCTGGCCATCCCGGGCTGCCCGTCTGCTGGCCCTGGGGAGGGACCAGGCTCGTACCCCGCAGCAATAACTTACTACCAGCTGCCGACAAGGGAAGCCTGACGGCAAGAGCAGCCTCATGGCACATACTGCAGACAGGAATAACTGCTTGCTGTAGGGTTTGCGTAAAAGGAAAAAAGAGCAAACCACCTAAAAACCACATCTATGTTCTGCTCCTTTCCTAGAGGTGGATTGAACACCGCCAGATGAAAAAAGGCAATCGTAAAAAGTCCGAGACACTTTGCAGACAATGGTAAAAAACACATCCCAGAAACCAAGGCTGCCTGGAACAAACTCGGAGCTGTGGCCCATAGCCCTGTCTGAGCTTCTGCACAATGAAACACCTTGGTGCAAAGGTGACGCTCCCTTGCAAGATCCTAGGTGTCAGCTAACCGGCGATTGGAAACTTTAAGAAGTTATGAACGTCACCATTCAGCATTTCAGTACCAGCAAGAGGCTCTCATGGCTGCAGTGATACAAGTAGGGGCCATTCTTCACAGCTACTAATGGCTGCATCTTTATTTTTACAAGTAAATCCCAATTTAATGAGAATACTGTCCCCAACCTTCACTATGGTTATTCTTGTAGAAATAAAAGCCAGCGTGCCTCTGCCGAGCTGCGTAACAGAGCTTAGACCTTCCACTCTAAGCAAACCCCATGAGGAGGAGTGGTTGTGGCTGAAGGCTGCCTGTTCCCACCGCGGCAGAGGCCGCGTCGCTGCCCGTGCCACCGTACGTCCTGGATCCCGCAGCAGCTCCTGGCACTGCCTCGTGTCTCTCCCGGGCACCCATTACCCTGGGGGGCACCGAGCATCCCAGCATTACCCCCCCAACACTTCCCAGCAGCCAGGCTGGAGGCACCACCGCTTCCCAGGCACAGACGTGTCTGCCGGGATTTCTCCCCGCGCCGACGGGGGTTCTGGCCCCCTGTGCTGGGGGAGGCGGAGGCATGGGGGCACGGAGGCAGCTCTGCCCGGCAGCGAGGAGCTGAGCAGCCAGGGAGGGTCTGGGAGAAGAGCTCACGAACAGCCCCGGGGCTGAACGTCTGTCAGCAAAACGTGACTGCTGCTGCCAGCGAGCGTTTACCAACAAACAGCTTCCAGATACAAGGGTAGCATACAAACACGAACAAGCAGGGGAAAAAGCACAGTTGCACCATTAGTCACAATTAGTTACTCAATCCGTTCCACAAAGGAAATGGGAATCACATTTAGGGCCACATATGCACGGCCTCGCTTTTCCATAGATCTCAGTATGTTGTGGCGGCCACTGAGCACAATTGATAAATGATCTCTTTTGAAAATACTCCTCTGCGCGGAGCAAGACCTTTCCAAAGCCGGGAGATGCCCTGCTGCGTGCAGGTAGTTAGCATCCCAGCTCCTTCCCTGGACAAGATGGTCAGATCTGGCCGCTGTGCCAGGGTAAAGCTCCCTCCGGGTGACGAGCCATCTGGAGACAGTCGTGCCTTCTTTTTTTTAAAGCAAGCATTCCAACTGTTGGTATACAGTCAAAACAGAAAGTAGCCTGCTTTAGAAGCTGCAATCTTCATTTCTCAACACCTTCACAACAAGCTGTAGCTGCATTCCGCAGCTCATCCCTGTGCAAGCGTTCAGGCACGCGCCCGCTCTCGTGCTGGCTGCCCCTCGGGACTGCGCCCCTGCGCACGCAGCACACGGCGCAGCTGGAAACGCCGCCGCTGCTGAAGGACAGCGGAGGCCAAGGGAACGTCAGGTGGAGTCCGAAACCCAGCTCCCCCTTTGCAAATGTCACGCTTACATTTGTACGCAGAACAAGGGCCCAGCTCTTCAACTCCCCCACGTAAACGGGTGAAACAGCTCCAGCACGAACATCCGCTGCTGCCGTCCTCCCGCGCGGAGCACGGCCCGAGCCCAGGCTAACGCAGCCACCAGCCGGACGCCTCCAGCGCACCCCGACCTCCCCACCAGTGCCCGACGCCCCGGCGACGCGGTGCCCTCGGCGGCAGCAGCCCCGGAGCACCAGGCACGCGCCGGGGCCAAGCCAGCAGCACCGGGGCCGACGGCGAGCCCTGGGGATGCCCCTGAGCCTCCCAGCAGCTGTGGAGCTGGAGAGGGGCTCTGCAATATTTGGGAGAGCGAACCGACCACGCAGTCAACACCCGACCCACTATTTATGGTCATTTTCTCCCAAAAAATAAGCACAATTAGAAAAAGGACTGATTTTCATCACTTTTTTGTTGTTGTTAACTATAAATCAACTTAAACCTTAGGGAGAAACCTCAAGAGGTGATAAGTACTGTTCCGAGTGTAATTTGCACTTCTTTTAAATAGGTTTCTCTGAAGATATTTTATGTCTTCAAAGGGAAATCACTTGAAAGTTAAGAGCAGAGTAAAAAATTCCCAGACTCTATTGATCATCAGCGGTGGTAACATATAAAGAGCCTCCAACAGAGCTCGTTTGAAAACCTGATACACTTCGGTGTTTACGCACCAGGGTCTCTTCCTCTGCCTGGTTTGCTCTTCAGTGACGTATTTTGCTTTAGAACCAACTTTCACAGAGACACTGCAGTTAAAAAAAAAAAAAATAAAAAACCTTTAAGCCCCTGGATGGGGATTTGGCCGCCGGACTGGCACTGCCTGCAGGAGAGGGGTGTCCCCAATTTCTCGGTCAGACTGAGAGTCCCAGCCTCTGCACAAAACACAGCAGATCTTCGCTCTCTAACAGCCAGCCATACACGAAATGCTGCTCTTTGTTAGCAGGGTGCAGGAGATGTTTGGGCTCGAGTGTTATCAAGCATTTACCCAGTCCGTAGCACTCGTCAGCAGAATTGCCTCCCGTCCCTGCTCTGCTGCCCAAACCCCCGCACGGAGCCGCCCGGGCTGGATCCAGCCCTGAAGGGTAATTATGCCTTCTCATTTGTCAGCCGCTGTCGTACCTGTAACCAGACGGGCTGGGGGTAACGCGATCCGGGTGTCTTTTGTCACCCGTTGAATGACACCGCGCTGACAGGATTGTGCAGCCAGCTGCTAAAATAACATCGCTTGTCGCTCCGGACGCCCGGGCGAGCGCTGCCGGGTGAGCCCAGCCCGAGCCGGGGCACAGGGCTCAGGCAACTCGGGGCAGACGCCCGCTCTCCAGGGATGCTCCGCACCCACGTGTGCACTCATCCACCTCTCCTCGCCGCTTCCCTTGCTCCCACGCCCAGCTCAGCCTAAAGCAGCAGCAGTAAATAGGCACGAACATCTCAATTTAGTTTCCGTAAAACCCACACAAGCAACTCTCTAACCCCATGCTGCATGAAGCCAGCCAATGTGCAAGGAATATTTCTACCATTTGTTTCCGCAGTCGTCTCCAGCTGACCCCTTCTCGCTAACCTTTGCGGAGATGCAGCACTGACAGGGGCGAACGGCCTTGCAGAAACTGAAGCACAAGGAAACACACCACGGGCTCAGAGATAAAGCATCCCTTTCCCAACGCTGACCTCACTTATCTTCCCCTCACTCCGTAGCCGTGCCGAGCCAGCCTAATTTATAGGGCTTCTTTTTGTAATATTACAAACTTCAAAGCAAGTCTCGTACATCCAATAGAACTAACTTCGGTTATTCAGATGCCTGTTAACAAGCTGCTAAAAGGCATAATCCTCACACAGGACCAGGCAGTTGCAGTCCTTTGCTGGATGTTCCTTAAGCAATCCTCAGAAAAAGTAAGGATTTTTACCCCACAGATACAAATCTGCTGTCTTCATTTCCTAGGTTTTACTAAGGAGCAAAGATTATACAAACCCTTGAAATACAGCAGTATTAAACATACCACTCAAGGCACTGCAAAGTATCTTTTAAACGTGAGTTAATTTTCTGCGCATGAAGGTGTTGCTGCTAAGGAGCTATTTACTGTAATGTTCTGTGTGAAATTTAGACCTCTTCCATTTTGGAGCCTGTTTTTCTTGTGGTACAAGCAAAGAGCAAGTACCAGCTCATGGCTATCTAAGCCTGAAACACTTGTTACATCTCAGAGCATCTCAGGACGTATCTGTTCTCCAAAGAGAAGCCAGCCCTAAGTGAAGTAGGGGTGTGTTTGACAAGGTAAGCACATCCCACGGTCCCTGCTCCGGCAGGGACAGAGCCACGGGCAGCTCCGTGAGGACGGGGGCGACTCCTCAGCCAGAGACGCCGGCTTCCACCGCTCGGCTGTGGCTCAGCGGGTATTTAAAACGGCGCAGGACGAAGCCCTGGAGAGAGGGGAGGACGGGAGCGCAGAGCGCGCGGCGGGGCACGCAGCGGAGCCGCCAGCCGGCTCTGCCCCGGGTCCGGGATCGGGCATCCCCACGGCAGGGAGCCCGTCACAGCAACGGCAGCTCTCAGCCAGTCCCAGCCTTCTGCCGGAGCATAAACTCAAGTCTTCCATCACTAATTTCTTTCATTGAAACCAATACCTGCCCTTTTGGTTGTAAACCTCTGATCAGGGACAAAACACACAGTAAGAACGTTGGCTCTGAACCCAGACATTTCATCTTAGTTTCAGTGTAATCGCTGAAGATTTAAGTTATAGCATGCAGTAAATTTTGCGCCAGAAGCTATAGAAACTGTGATTTCCTTGCTGATTGGGAACTGAAGCTGAGCCTCCCAAGGCAGCCGCTGGCACCATTTGTGCCCCAGAAAGGCACAGCTCTTAGAATCACAGAATCATTTAGGTTGGAAAGGACTTTTAAGATTGAGTCCAACCGTTAACCCAGCACTGCCAAGGCCACCACTAACCCATGTCCCCAAGCGCCACATCTACACGGCTTTTCAATCCCTCCAGGGATGGGGACTCCACCACTGCCCTGGGCAGCCTGTGCCAGGGCCTGACAGCCCTTTCGGGGAAGAAATGGTTCCCAAGATCCAACCTAAACCTCCCCTGGCGCAACCTGAGGCCGTTTCCCCTTGTCCTGTCGCCTGTTCCCTGGGAGAAGAGACCAACACCCACATCTCCAGCGCCGCCTGCCAGGACATGCATTACCCTCAGCAACAAAATCTAATATCCTGCTATCTTCCCTCAAACAATTTATCCTTGCTATTATGACCCCTTTTTTTTTTAAGGAAGGTGATGCTGGTTAAAGCAATTTACTATCTTATAGTACAAAAACAGGGCTAGAAAGAATTTGAAGGCTTTCCTCCCATCCCCAAAAATGTGCTTCATAGCACATCAGAAATTTTCATCATGTCTGTCTTGATCATAAAGAGGGGTCCTATTTTTCAAATGTAGCAAGAAAAGGCTGATTAAAACTGATTTACCAGTCCTGGGACTCGAGGATATGACTCCTAATTTCAGAGGGGCCCTGACACAGGCTGCAGCCTTCTCAGATTACTTTCAGCTGAAATGTTAAGCAGAAATTTAAAATGAAAGGTCAACAATCCCTCAGTACACCAAAGACATGAGGTTTTTCCCTTCCCTCACAAAAAATTAAAACGATAATGAACAGCCCAATAACTGAGTCGTTATCCAGTGCAAGACTAATTGTATAAACCTCGTACTTCTTAGTAGGAAAGGCTAATGGGTGTTTGGGGAATGCAGGGTGTTTTTACAGTCCTCAAACAACAGCAAACACCACCCTTCACCTCGCTGAGAGGTCAGGCAGCAAACGCTCCCTCCAAGCCTATTGCGTTGAGTATCTCCCACTGCAGCAGCTTCTCCCTCCTGTGGCCGTCTGGAAGACAAGGCGTTCCGTTTTGTGGCCAAAAGGATGCAAATCAAATGGCATACAGTCACATGACCCTGCAGGTTTTGGTGACAAAAAGGCTAATAGTCCCTTTTCAGTTGTAGGTGCTTCTACACAGAAACTGAATTGGTTCTCACGGATGGTTTCTGATATTCGCTGAAGCTGGCGTGCCGTGGATCGACTAACGCTGCTGGATACCCGAACTGGGCAACGCAGCTGCACTCTGTATGCGGCAGCGGTTATCGTGCAGCACTAGCGATGTCCCAAAAATTTCTCTACTCTTTAAATGCAAAGGCTTGGCTAATATCTGATCAGCAACAGGCCTCCGTTGAGCTGTAAACGTTGGCAGATTTTCCCTGCTATATTTTTATAACATAACTAATTTTAGAATTTAGGTCTCGCGTAGCCTATCATTCACCTAGTGCGTAAGGACTCGTTAATTCATCCCCCACTAAGGGCTGCCCCTGGCACAATCAAGCATCAGCAAACAGAATTACAAGACTTCTCGCTGTTGCCTTTCACAACAGAAATGGGAAGTAGTTCAGCTTTGACTTATTCGAGGTCTGTTTGGTTCTCTGTCCACCATATCCTTGTGCGGAGGCGTGCATGCAGCTATGTGGTTTCTTGTCAGATGTAACGAAGCTCGTTAGAGGACTGCGTTCCAAGTCTATATGTGCATGTCCACTGCACCTTTCGCATTCTGTAATTAATAACTTAGTAAAAATACTGTGAGATTCTGTCATTAAGGGGTAGATTGCATCTCCAATTACCCTGTGCGCAACATAAAAGTTCCACTAAAATTTTAATTACTGTGTGAAAGAGCTTTCAGATTCCTTTGGCAAAACTTGCATGCTTCTCCCTTTAATTAGAAGACATCTCACTAAATATTGATAGCATTAAGCCACGGTCATACTCCCGTAGATCTGAAACGGTTTGGATGCTATCTGCCGGGAACCTCATCAACAGCTCTCACACTGGCCCCAGAACACGGGAAAGAGCTGAATGAATAATTCACTGTGAATCAGTCCCTTATAAATTTAGTCTCCTTTTATTGCCTGACAAACGGCTGCGAGCTGGTCCAATTTCCTCAGGTTGGTTTGTTTATTTGAATGCAATTGAAGAACCCGATTGCAATTTTTTAAAACTGCAGACTGACCAGAAGCCTTTGGGAAGAGCCTTTTAGATCCAGCACCCCGTTTTGCATCGACTCTCATTAAAAACGGGGTTGGAAGAGACCTCGGGAGGGGACCCTACTCTCCGGTGACCTCTCCACTCACCCCGGGGGCTCTGGAGGGGTTCAGCCATGATGCAGCGATGACACCGCAGGCATCGCCTGACCTCCTGCAGGCGGGAGGGCGCGGCACCGCTGCGCCGGGCGTACGTACAACAGCTTCCTACGCGGCACCGCCGCGCCGGGTGTACGTACAACAGCTCTGTACGTGGCACCGCCGTGCCAGGTGTACGTACGACAGCTCCGTATGCAGCACCGCTGCACCGGGTGTATGTACAACAGCTCCGTACGTAGCACCGCCGCGCTGGGTGTACGTAGGACAGCTCTGTACGTGGACACTGCTGCACCGGGCGTACGTACGACAGCTCCGTACGCGGCACCGCCGTGCCGGCTGTACATACAACAGCTCCGTACAGGGCACCGCCGCGCCAGCTGTACATACGACCACAGCACCGCTGCGCCGGCTGTACGTACGACAGCTCCGTACGCGGCACCGCCGTGCCGCGCTGCTCCCCACGCGCTGGCCAGGTGGCCAGTCCTGCCCTCTGCCCAGTGACCCTCGCCCTTGGGAACGGAGTCGCACACCGAAAGCTGGGTGAACGTGCCTGGAAGCGCCCCGAGCGCTGCTTCACGCAGAGCGGCTCCAGAGCCTCCTTCACCGTCACCCCAACGCCCAAAGGCACGAGGAGCCTCCCGCCGCTGCCCGGCCTCCCTGCGCACGGGAGCTCCCCAGCCAGAAACTAGCCGCTGCGCTCGAACTGAATGAACGCTGGATATTTGCTATCAGCGTATTTTTTTCTTATGAAAGAACATTCAAATAACTAAAAATGCAATTACTGTTGCTGATGCACATAATATTTCTTGTATAGCTTATTGAAAATTATTTCCAGTTACTTAGCATTTCAGCTAAATGTTTCCTCTGGGCACCTGATCATCTGTGGCTGTAACAGAAAAAATGTTGTAGCAAAGAGTCAATGATTCACAAAGCAGCTGAGTAAACAGGGACTTAAATTATACCCACGTTTTCTGACCGGAGCTTTTTAGCTGGACAGCCTCCATCTATAGGATGAAGCATATAATAGAGGCGAACTTTGCTGGCGTGCTTCCGACTCTGAAAAAAAAAGAAAAGAAAATGGAAGAAATGAAGTCACAAAAAGCAAGAGGCCCTATTGCTGTGTGTACAACACCAATCTGCAATACGATTTCACGTCTCCTTGACATATGTAGCCAACATGGGAGGAGAAAAGGGGGAAAGACTCAGGTGAGGAAGATTTGCATTTCACAGAGGTTTCGCAGAGCTCTCCACCAAGCTGCAATGAGCTGTGGAATGATTATGACACCTGCCATTAGCAGGAGAAATGGTCCACCCTCGCTGCCCTGGCTAAGTCCTGCTGCCTGCAGCCCCTTGAAGGTGCAGCAGGAATAAAGGCGGCGAGAGACGAGCAACATTTGTTGTCAGACCATTTCCATAGCGGGAGAGATTGAAAGGATCAGGGTTATGCAGCTTCAGGCAGCGACAGGATGGCATCACGAGGGATCAGATGCACACACACAAACAGAAAACCACAGTTCCTACAACTCACAGAATAGAATGTGTAAGGGGTATTAAAACTCTCTTTCTAGGAAATAAGCCAACTGATACCTGCCAAAGGTTCGAAAGAAATTTCTCCCACGGGTAAATTATCAGATAATTGTGCATTATGGAATCTAATGCTTACCTCATACGCAGCTGGTGCTGGCCCTGCAGAGAGGGGATAAGGACTACACGGATCCCGAGCCAGAGCCCCCTCTCCCTCTCTCAAGGATTTCCAAGAAGAGTTGAACAGTAAAACCTTCCGGATGGCCACGAAAACGGGTGGGTTTGTGCTCCGGGTCAAGCAGCGCCAGCGGGGCAAAGCCCAGGCTCGACCTGATGTTTGCTGCTGCGGAAACCGGCCGCAGGAGCCCGGGCACCGCTGCAAGGTCGTTCTGCTTTCCCGAGCCTGCCCAGCATCACCCGCCACCACCGCGGGCAGAGGACGGGCGCAGACCACGCTTCCAGCACCAGCGGTGGTCACCAGTCCCAGCACCGCCCTGCTCCTCCGTACCAAATTCCAGTTGGCAGCCGCCGTTCAGCCGGGGCCGGCTTCCCGCAGCACGGCGGAGCAGGCGCTTCGTCAAGAAAGGCGCCAAGCGGGCACGTGCTTTTCTAATGTTACTTATGCCACAGGAAAGTTTTCGGGGGACCTGCATTTCTGCAGAAGAATCAGGGAGAGCTGAGTGATGCCTGGAGGAGACTCCTCCGTGAGGGACGCACCGGGCAGCACGGGCAGATTTCACGCTGCCTTCGGGCACGGCCGGGGCTTACCAGCAGGTGAGGGTAAGGAGAGAGGAGAAAGGTCCTGGTCATGCCAGCATCAACACACAAAGCAATCCTTGGGATTTGCAAAATGTAAAGGAAGATTTAAAAGCTTCTACAGCAGGAGCGCAGACATAAACCTTCAAAACACTAACTTACAGTCAGCTCTTGTCTCTCGGTAGAGGTAAGGCGGGGGGTGAAAGACTCCAACTACTAAATGCTTGCATGGAGAGCCCAGACATGCACAGCAGCTATTATTATGCAAATGTTTTCTCTGAATCTCCATTTCTGATTGCCTCACAGAACAACGGCACCATAATATTATAATTTCAGATCACAGATTTACAATTTTAAAATATTAAATTATCATTAGCATGTTCTGGAACATTCTTCTTCCTGTGGTGTGAACTCGGAGCTAAATTTGCAGAGAGCTATATTTGTATGCATAAATGTGACTACGCAATAATTTTTTTTAATGGAGCAAATCAGTCAAGATAAATAATGTCAAATATCTTTCCCTAACTCGTCTTCCTGCATGCATTTAGAAAATGTGACCTGCTGTAGTCAGAGCTAAGCGCAGGAAACCCCAGAAGCTTCAGCTATCACTGATTAGCAGTCCAGACAGCAACGGCACAATTAAGAAATGACATAATAAAGGTTTGAAATGCAAAGGACGGGTGTGCGAAGCCAGTCTCGGAGTTCGGCGGCGCTCCCGCTCTCTGCCTGCCGGGATGCTCGGCTGGTTTCACCCGCGGAGGTTCGCGCGCCGGGCAGGGCGTGGGAGGCAGGCGACGGCCGGCCCCTTCGCACAGGGCAGGGGACAGGACAAGCCGCCGCAGCCCCCCGCACCGCACGCTTGGGACGCAGGAGAGTCAAACGCGCCGTAAAGGTGACGTGGCCAGAGCGTTTCAGCTGAGTTCCTTTACTGAATATTACACCCCTTGGAACAGCCAGCCAGCCTCAAGTCATCCTTCCCACACTCACGAGGCTCTTCCCTCGGGTGAGTTAATCCGGCACATCTCGATGCCTACTCGCACACAGCCATAGCCTGCTGAATTTACAGGTTAAAAAGTTTGTAGGTTTTTGTAAGATGAAAAGGCAAGATTTTAACAGTAATCATTTTTAGTGTTCTCCTCCGTGGCACTCAGCTGTGCCATAAATGATGTCCAAATGTCTGCATTAAAAGGCAGCGAAGCTTCAGCCTTCTGTAAAACACCTCTCACCTTTATTTATGCATTTGTTTGGATTTATGAAAGCTAAGGTAAAGAAATAACTTATGTTTGGCATAATTTAAAACTACACGGCTCCTTATGCAGCCTTATTATCCTACGGCTATAAAAGCGGAGCTTAAAATCATCCCTGGCCTTTGCAAGTACATAGTGAGCATCTCCTTCCCTCTCAGGGAGCAGAGGTAGCACAGCCCATTTGTCACCCATTTTATCTCTGGTATTTTCTACATTTACATGTGTATTTATTATCCTAACACCACGACAAGAGCGAAGCGATTATTCTGCGCGTGCTGCTCGCAAACAGCCCTGCAGGTTTATCTTTTCCCCTCCATGAAGCAACGTGAAACCTGCGGCTCAGAGGCGTGAGAAGGGCAAGCGCCAGGGAGGGACACGCCGCGCTCCGGAGCTGCAGCCAGGCTCTGCCACGCCGCTCAGGGGTCCCACGCGTTTGAAGGGGCTCTGGGGGACGCAGCACCCCGAGGATGTCTGGGAACAGCGGAGAAAGGGCAGCGAGCACGGCGAGAGCATCGCGCCTGCCCGCCACCGCCAGCCCGGGCAGACCCGCCGGCAGGTCCCCGCAGGACAGCTCGTGGCAGGGCCTGGCGTGGCCGGCGGCACATCTGCTGGCAACCGCCGTCCGCGTTATTACGGATACGCGGGGAAAAAGGGGCCAAGGGAAGAAACGCGTACCGGAGCCAGGAAACTGGGATTAAGCGGGATCAGGGCACATCCAGCTCCCATTTTGATGCATCTCACTGCACGTACAAGGCTTACAAAAGAGAAAGCTTTGACATATCTGTAAATCCATGGTCTGGAAGAAGAGCACTGCCTTTGGAGACGCCCGCCTGTTCATCAATAGCCACCACAATTTTAAATTAGGGTGCACTAACAGAGTATTTCTGTGCCTGTGAATATTTCTTCTGTAGCTTTACAAAGTGTTAGGCCAAAGGCATTTTCACTTCAATTCTCCGTCTCTAGTGTCTAGAAACAACTCCTTTAGAAGGCAAGAAGTCTAGCTTAATACTATATGCTTTAAAAACAACCCTCTCTATACACGGAGTAGGGGGGAAGCTTAGAAAGAGACTGTTTTCACATAGCAACTGCAGACTTCTGCATTGCAAGCTCCTGTGCTATTGTAAGAAGGCTCATCAATAAAAGTAAATAAATGGATAATTTCTATCTATATCAAATCTACTTTAATACAGAGGATTGTGGCGGAGGCAGCAGAGTTCTGGCAATTCAACCCTAAAAGATAAAAGGGTAAAGCAGAGCTAAATTGTGCTATGAAACGCAATTTGATTCTGCATAAATCAAGTTTTGCAGCACACTTCTGCCCAGAGCGAGCAGCAGCGCAGCGAGAGGAGACAATCGCGTCTCTGTGGGAGCGGTGGCAGCTGGCGGGACGCCGGGAGCCACGGAGGAGCCGGTTGCAGACACAGCAGCCCTGCTCGCTCCGGCTCACGGGCAGTTTGCTCACCGCCGTCACAGCCTCACTGTACATCCACCACCAGCAGCACCGTCTCCGAGGAGGACGGAGACACATCTCCCTTTACAAGGCTGAATTCCCTGGCGAAGGCTTTAGCCTGGGGTTTGCTGGGCTGTACCGACACACAGGGATCCCTCCTTCCCTGCGGTCTGCCCGGGGGATGCGGGAGAGCCCTCCCGTCAGCACGAGCTCCGCAGCCTGCAGCGGCCCCGGGATCTGCTCCCGCTTTGCGCCACCGATTTAAGCTGACCTGACAGTCTGAAACAGTTCACCATCTTGCGAGGGACTTCTTCCCGGTCCCCCAACCACCTCGCCAGGTTCAAATCAACCGTTTCTGCCGCCTCCCTCATGCTGTGCTCGCATCTGATCTAATTTCTCTATTCCCCGTAGCTCCCTTTATCATCTGCTTGTTCGCGCCTCTGCTGGCAGCGCCACGTTTTCAGTGGGTCTTCCTTTCCTCGCCTGCTCTCCCCGCTCTGTGCCCTGTTCTCCCGGCAAAGACCAGGGACCCACCGCACCGGGGAACACGCAGCCGCACCGAACATGGGCAGAGACGAAGAGAGGAACTGCAATGGCAGCCCGAATGGCTGTGGCTTCTCTTCATTTGTAATAAATGCTTTTTCAGCAGCCTGTTGGTTGGATTTTAATCCTTTTAGTGTGTACTGTGTTGATTTTTTTGGTATGCTGACAGTTTCTTAATTAAATTGCCATGAAACATGCAGTCACATGATTATACCAACTTTATGATCTGTATTGGCCCTACTTGTCATCTCATCAAAAGAGATAAAGGTATTTTGGCCAGCCCCAGCTCTCTAAGCCTCATGCAGAACACCAGTTACATCGTCCTCCTGAAGCTACGCACTCGAGCCCCTTTCCTGGCGTCTTGCTCAGCAGCCGTGCCCAGCCGGGCAGGCTCCGCTCCCCCGGCGCTGCCGTGCCCGGCTCCGCTCCCCCGGCGCTGCCGTGCCCGGCTCCGCGCTCGCCCTCCTCCTGGAAACTTCCTCCACTTTCCAAGTCCTGCGAAGGATCAGCAGTGGCGATGCAGAGCATGGGGCCAGCTCTTTTCAAGCATTTGCTTGCAAATTACCAGACCTGCTGACTCAAAAAAAATAACAATCTAGATTTCATAACTGCTGCCTAACAAACTTCCAAATTTCTACTGGAACAGAACCAATTTATTCCTCATTCTGTGATATGACAACATCCTCTGCTTTTTTTTAAATAAAGGACAGAAGTATTTTCAGCAAATGCCTTCCCTTTTTTGCCTCTTCTACCCACACAACCAGCAAACACTATTGTCGAGATCCCCGTTGTTCGCCACAGAGACAAACTCCCGTCTGTTATTCCAGACGCTGCTGGGTGCCAATGTCCTTTTTCTCCCTTTGTAATTTTTGCAAAGCCTCATTTATAATTTATGGTCATTTCTATCCACTTCCCCTTTTTCTTCTGTGAGTTAATTTTTAAAAAGCGTCTACTCATGCCTGTGACTTTCTGGGCACACAGATACGTGTCCGTAATTCCCAATTGCAAACAGCTGAATTTTCACCCCCATGAAACTGGCTTCTTCAAAGCAACAGGTAGACACGTTACCAGTTTGGACGTTGATTTGCTTACACATAAAGGCAACCACTGATGATCTATTCAGCCAAGCAACCACTAGCTCATTTCATTTTCTCTAAATCCGCGATCATTTCTCCCTGCTCGCCAAGCTGAGCCTGAACGCGGATCCCCTCACCGGGACACCGACAGCCTCACGAGACGGGTGTGCAGGGCTGGGAGCAGCACACAGGCCCCAGCAGCTTCTCCCTAATCTTGATCATTGCAGTTTTAAAATGCAAAAACAAGACTTCAGAAGCTCCAAGGAAAACAAACAGCAGTGCCCTGCTGCACCCAAAGGCGGCGACTCGCAGGGGGTAAGGGAGGCTTGTCCTGTCTGCCGCTCTGCAATCGCACGGGGTCCAAGCATCCAGGCCAAGCCTGACAACTTCAATTATAATCAACGTTGTTGCTTCAGTCACCTTCATAAGAAAGAAATCTCACCTGCTAGATCCTCCTTTCCAGCATGAGCTCAGAGTTCCCGTGGCCCCATGAAACGCGTTTCCTCCAGGAGAGCCCAGAAACACCCTTTCCCGTCCAGCTCCCTCCTGCTGCGCTTGCAGTATTAAAGCTGCAAAGGGCCCGAGGGGGCTCACACGCCAGCCCAGGAGACCCCTTGAGAAAAGGGTTTCTAACCTGTGCTTGTTCAATGGAGAACAAAAACCACCCTTGGGTTTTTCCCCTTGGTGCAGTCCCCATCACAGGCAGACCAGGCGGATGGCACCGGTACCCTGCGTGGGTGCGTACCGTGGGTATCTCGCACGGCTGGAGCAGAACCCCCGGGACACAGCCCTGCCCTCTCACAGCTGCCAATCCAGACGGATCCAGGCTCAGCTCTACAGCTCCCCGCAGGATAGATACCCGCACACCTCCAGAACAGCACGGCATGAATTTTCTGTCTCGGGAATCACCATTTCAGCTATGTGATCTTCCATTTTACCGCTTCCTACATTGACTTTGACTGTAGTCATAGTATCTCTTGTCCCACACGCCACAGCATACCCTGCAGAGAGGAAAATAACTCTCTTTACAGCCTGTTGCTGGAGCAGCGTGGCACCAGCAGCAGGGCTCGGCACCCGGCTCACAGGCTGCCGGTGCCCCGTGGACCTGCGTCCCAGCACCCAGGATCCCCCCGGATCGCCCGCAGGCTTCTGTTCCTCCCCAAACGCACTGAAAGTCCCTTCTCACTTCACGTCCTCGCATTTCTTCTGCAGGTGGATCTTACACCTAAGCTAATGCAACCATAAATTTACTTTTCCATTGGTATTTAGGGATTTTTTCCAGGCAGTGCACCTCCCTGTGAACGTGCCAAGGGAAAGGGGATGTGGGGACAGAGTGAGCGAGGCAGGTACCTCCAAAATGTTCTTCACTCATCAAGCTAAACCCTCGCTCTTTGCCCGCAGCCCACTGATGTCAGGCAGCTGCAGCTTAGGTTTCTCAGCTCGGGCCATTCTGCTGTTGGGTACCGATGCTCGAGCTGTGGGTGAACTTCACTGCTGGTACAGAACCATCACCCTGGTATCAAGCGGGAAACAGAAGAGTTAACACAAACATTAGGTCTCTTCCCGCACAAGTCGCCCGGCACTGCGCTCTGCAGAGCGGCACTCGCCGGCAGCGCTGCCGTTGTTCCCATTCCATCTTTGTGCGTCTGAAATAAATCACTTTTAAAGCACGTCAGTGCCAGTCACTTCGGAGAGCCCGCTCAGCCCCGGCGCGGCGCGTGGGCGGGTTTTGTCACAACACACGGCGATAACTAAAGACTCCGCTTTCAAACACCTGGAACCCAGATCCAAACAGGGGTTGCGAGTTTAAAACATCAAAGAAAAGCAAGAGCGAATAGCTGGAACAAACAGGTGCCCTCGGGAGCAGAAGGGGGCTGCCGCGGGAAAGCGAGAGCCGCAGGGGCTTCTCCTGGGACAGCTTGGCCAGGGTGGGCTGTCTCGGGTAACTGAGCAATGCTCCATCGCTTCTGTTCCACGCGGGCTCAGTGTGACATCCCTTGTGCCTCTCCGTTATTGCTGCCCTCAGGGTCTCGTCCCTGGTGGATTTCACCACTGCTTTGAAAGTACCTTTGAACTTGAGCTATTTTTAGCCAGAAATGAGACTCTGCAGAGGTGCCTTGGAAGGGAGCTGTACGAGAGGGCTTTGTCTGCTCTGCTGTTGCTGCTATTTAGCGAGACATGTTGACACTGGGAGTGCATTAAAAATAATGTTTAGCCATTAATGTTGACAACAGCGTAGTAACAAGGAGCCTTGTAAAGTACCATTTAATCTGCACTGGTTTCCTGAGGCACACTGCGATCCCGCGGCTAATACTGCCCTGGTAGGTGTATACTTACTGTATGCAGAAAAGGGAAGAGGTAGCACGAGCACCTCGCCATAAAACACTGACATCCACATACCTCTTTCATATATGATGTGTGGCCATGTTTACCTCAACATATTTTAATTGCTGCTGTTAGACAGCACTACATGAACCAGGTACCCAAGGCAGCCTGCAGAAGGTTTAATGTGCATCTACAAAAAACAGAACAGTACCTTCATCATCATTGCAACCGAACCACAAAAAAGCTTCATTTAGTCTGATTTTTTTTTTCTCCCCAAGCCAAGGTTCTCCTACCAAACACCAGCACAATCTGCAGAACAACAGTAACGTTTGAGCACATGTACACCACGGCAGAGCAGATTCTCGGCAGTTCTGGGGAAGGACGTAGGAGCAACAGGTAGGACATCCCCTCCTCCTCCGTTGGCTGGCGTATTTACGGGTTACTCTCAATAAAGCAAGCCAAAACTTGGCAGGTAAGTAGCAGCAATGCCAGAACATACGAGCGCGCGCATTACTAGCAAACATTAGCATTCCCCTCGGTAATACACAACTAACACCAGCAGAGCCCCTGACACGCAAGCGCCCTGCGCAGTCTTTATTCCCAGCTGAAGCGCATCCTTCCACTCCTCCATCCTGGAAATGCCTGCAGCATCTCGTGCGGGGAGCTGGCCCCAGACACAGAATATTCCAGCTTCTTGTGTTCCAGTGCAGCATTTATTCTGTTAAATAGAATATATGCTCTTCCACTGCATTAACATTTCAGACACAGGATTGCCTTTCTGAGCACACACATCTTGATCCTTAAGACACTAATGTGCCAACGGTAAACAATGTTTATTATTCCTTCAGACAAGTCATCATTTTATGCAGTTTCCCATAGAAGGGCGGCCCAACTGGAAGCAGATTAACCTGAGCACCGCTCCAGCCTCGCGCAGACGAGGAGTATTGATGAGGCTGTCGATACCGCTCGCCCGCTTCGCGCCGGAGACAGGGTGAGAAATTCCAGAGAGCGCTCGGCTCTGGAGACGAGCCAAAGGGCACGGCACTTTATTTGTTCTCCTCAGTTTCCTCTGCATTTGAATTTTAATACACTTTGCCTCTGTCCTCCCCCTGCCGCTCAGGCTCCACCGCAAGCATTTAAGCATCATTCCTTCATCTCACGAGGTGAACCAACAACAGGACGTTCGCATGACACCTTCCTGGGCTTCTCTTCCTACAGACCCAACGTATTTCTTCGTTTTAAATGAAAAAGCAAAGTACCATCTGAACACCTGAAGCAATAAAGATTACAATGGAGAAAAGTGTTATAGCAGCTTAAGGAGCAAATGTGGTGATGAATATGCAGCTCAGGGTGGAATCTGAGAGCAACTTTGCATATTTGGTAATCTTCCCGCAGGATTTTCAAGGAGAAACTTGAAAATAAACGGTAACATCTTCTTAATGGCTGTGAACACTTCTAGATAGGAGATGAGGACTCGGAGCTAACTGAGAAAGCTTAGCTTTTCAAATTTACGGAGCAGCTCACCAAAGCGATTGATACAACCTCTCTCAAAGACAGAGCTGGAGGGAAGTGTTAAATTACGGGTGATCTAGAGAGAATCCAGCAGCAAAGAGGCTTCGCACTCCAGAGAAAGGTGAGATGCAGAAATACAGAAAAGGAAAAACTCATCTCTGGGGCAGAGACTTCCAATTGCATTGCAGCAAGTACAGTACGTTTTATTTTTCTTCTCCTCCTGTTAGCAAGCTCTGTGGCACCGGCCACTTCCCAAATCACTGGTGCCCTCTGACCGTCTCCGATTCCTCCTACGCTCTTGCCCTTGCAGAGGGCAGCAGCCGTTGCCGAGCGTAGTCAGCAGCTGGTAAAGCAGCCACACAACTGCAAGAGCTTCTGATCACAGGGCAGCAGCCTCAGTTATTGCTTTGCAATGTCTTTGAGGGGTGAATGGCATTTGAATAGTGATGCTTTGTTGATAGAAGTCACAGGAGCCTGATGCAAGATAGAGCTGCTGTAGCACAAGCTGTGTGCTCTGAATCCCAGCCTTTTGACAGGCTCTCCCGTCTCCTCAAACAGGGCTCTGCGCGAAGGTGCAGACGCCGGGTAGCTGCCTTCTGGTTCTCCCACCCACAGATGTCATTTAAAAACAAAAAAAATCAATCCCTTCTTTTCAAACTTGTGCTTGAAAGACACACACTGTCTGTGCGATCAAAGCCGAGCAGAAAGGCCGATGGCTGCGAGACGCTCCCCAGCTCTGTGGCTGGCACAGGAGGGGCCCCAGGAGGGGGGCATCGGCAGACGTGCCCCCTGCTACGCAGCCGACCCTCCCCACCTTCACCACCACCCACGGCACGGGAGGAGGTGGCCGAGGAAGGAGCAGCCATGGCACAGCCTGGGCATCCTTCTGCTCCGCGTATGCTGCGGGAGCCAGCCGGTGCCAGCGACAATTAAAGAGCATCAGGAGGGTCTGCATGAGGTTGGGACCAGCCTCAAGTGTCCTGTCCGGAAGGGCTCTGCCAGTCGTCCCCCCGCACCCGACAGCGGCAAGCAAGAGGCTGGAAACACCCCCCTCCACCAGACAGCACTGCACATTTGGCCACCACCTGCCCGCTGCAGCCAGCAATCGCCCGGAGGGTACTGCGTCACGCTGCCCGTTCTGTGATTCTTCATCTAATCAGTCATCCCGCTTCCCCTTTGTTCCTCCCAAGGGGGGAAAGGGAGAGCCAGTGCACACAAGGAACGCTCGGCACATCGCAGCAGCACAGCGAGCTATTACCTAGCAGGGATTTTATCAGGCATCCATATTTGGATGCTTTATTCCAATCGCAGAAATGGGAAGAGAGTTTTCTGATACTTCAGGGGACAAATTGAGCTATTCATTTGGTTTAAGAAGTAAAATATTCAAACGCACCATCTTTCGGGCATTGACAACAACCGGTAAGATCCATCTCATCTCTTACCGCTGCGTGGAAGCTAACAGATACCTTTAAAGAGACCTCCTGTGATACGCAGCATCACGGTATGCAGAGAGCTTGCTAAGGCATTTTCTCATTCGGGCACCTGCAACTTCATGACGAGTCGATATCCCAAGGCCAGCTACTCAGATCAGCTCTGCCCTAAGGTGAATCCCGGACAGGAGAGCAGTACCTGGCAGTTTCACAGGGATGGAAAGGAGAGCAAAGGCGCAGCTGATGTATCGGACAAAGCCATAGGCACAGTTGCACAAAGCACATAAAATAAGGGCAGTATTTTGCTGTATGTCAAGTTGGAAGCAAAAATATGCTGCAAATACGGTGATTCTTTTGTCATTTTTCCACTACACTTGCCCTTGGAAATAATATTGCTTAATATTGCGCGACTGACATCAAATTATTTTTTATTCCTGGCAAAGTAGCGCAGAAGAAAAGAAGAGTTATTGGTTGATGATTTGGAGAAGGAGACAAGACAGCGATTGGAACTGACTATTCCTGTTTGGCAAGATAAAAACATCCCCCTTTCATACGCTGTTTCCCTCTATTTTCTTACAGAGAAATGTCTTATTTTGCATGCACAAAGGAGCCAAGATTTCAGTGCCTGGCACAAAGGCTGCAGATCTTACTCGGCTGCGCTAGAGAGGCGGCAGATAAATTCCCTTTCTCTCTAAGCTCTGGCTCAGTAAGGGTAAGGGCGCTGCTGACCGAAACAAACCGTGCCACGGAGGAAGATGCGGTACCAGCGCAGCCCAGGAGCTTGCGATCGCTGGTTTCCAGCACGGTTTTCTGCAGGCACCTTCACCAGCTCCGAGCGCGGGGCTCGGTGTGCTCAGCGCGCTGCTCGCCTTGCCCCACGCACCCCTTCGGCCGCTCCTGGGCACGGGCAGAGCCCCAAAGCGCCAGCAGCCCCCGGGGCTGCACCAACACCGAGGTCCACCAGCGCCTGCGGGCAGCCCGGCTGGCCCCAGCCCTGGTGCTCCCACCGGCCAGTCCCTCCTCCACAAAACCAAGGGGAACCAACGCCCAGGAGCACGGCGGGGTCTAGGCTGCGCGAGAAGTTTCCCCTCACAGCTCTCCCGACACCAGTGAGCACACGGAGCTGGGTGGAAACGCCAAAGTATTTTGATTAAGGTGCATGCACCACACCAGTATGGAATTTCTATTTTGCAGTGTTTCACTTTTCCCCATAAAGTTCGAGTCAATTCAAAATTAAAGGGTTTGCTCTGTGCAAAAAGTTCGTTTACATTGTGTTTTTATTGCACGCTTTGATATTGACAGTATTTTTTTTTCCAATCAAAAAGCTGAAACAAAGCAACTTTAGAAGATTAAATGAAAATGTATTTGCAGAAAATTTAGTCTTCTGAAGTTGATATTTTTCCTGTGAAAAGAATCAGTTTTGACTATAGAGTGCCTTTTAAAAGAAGGGGGGGTAGGGGGGGAGTGAAGTGTGAAAATTGTGACCAGCTACTTTTTAATTAGGAAGAAACAGTGAATTTTACATTCCTGCTATTAACTAATTGGCTTGCAGCAAGGGCTGGCAGTCTTGGGCAGGACGGAGCTCAGGTACATTCAACACCACAGTTTTGTACAAGAACAGTCATGTTGCGAATCCTGACGTTATGAAAGTGAATATTCTGACCACAGACTTGATCTGCCCGTCTGGCCAGGGAAGAGGAACACCTCGTGAGCAGGTGCCTGGCAGAAGGAAAAGCCTTGTCCGTTCGCGGAGCAGGTGCTCAGACCAAACTCCTTGTGAAACAGCGTCAGAGCAAGAATTATTTGCAAAAAAATATTCTCCAGTAATTTTCCACGATTAATGTACATGGGGAAATCACATACTGCTTGTCCAGTGTCTGACTAGAAAAAGAGGTCAAGTTCACCTAAGAAGTGACTCACTACGAATTATTTGCTCGGGACTCTCGAAACCCCGTCCAGCTCGCGTCAGGAAGGAGCCGGGAGTGCTGCAGAGCAGTTTTCCGCCCACATTTGCAGTCAAAGCACGGGGACCCAGGACCTTCCCCAAGGCTCCACGCCGCGCCGCGCTGCCCGAAGGCTTTGTGAATCGGCCGCACAGAGGAAAGCGTCCAGGGCAGGGCTCTGCTGCGCCCAGCGAGAGGCACGCCTGCCGCCCAGCACCGCCTCCCCTGTAAAACCTCGGCGCGGATTTTCAGCCCTCTCACCGTGTCTGCGGGCTTCTGGGGACCGGGGTCCGAGGAGAACGTGTGTCACGCTCCAGCACGGGGACCAGAACAGACGCTCCAGAGCGCCGAGCCTCCCCGTCGCAAGCAGAGGCTGCTGCGGGGACACGGCAAAGCGCGGCACAGCCGCGGGGCAGGGGCACCTTCGGCCTCTGGGGCCACCAGCAGAGACCCCCGGCCGGGGCCGGGCCAGTCCCCCCGCCCCGCTCGCCGTCTCCATCGCTCTGCTCCGCGTTAGCAACGCGGCAGGCAAGGTTAGGTACCGACATCCCTGTGCCAAACGTCTACAGCGTCCGCTGGGATTTCACTAGGGGATGACAAATGAGCACAACACCTCGCGCTAGAAATATACAACAGAAACCCGTGTTGTTTTCCACATTTCAAAAACATCTGCTATGAATTAATGATTCAGCTCGTTCCTACAATTACAGGCGCAGAAGAAGAGAGATTGGCTGAGCAGCCCATCGCTCACCATCGCTACTCCTGCTTCTGCGGCAATGCTTCTGCCTCCTGTAGACAGAATTTGGCATCCACATCGCCCATTATCGAGATCTGGAAGATGTCCCTAAAACTGCAGCCTTAGACTTCACAGCAGCTGCCAGGGATCTCTGCTGCGCACCGAGGGCAGCCAGAGGAGCGTTTACAGGAGCTGTCTTAAGAAATTCACCAAAACAGACGTGTAAAGTGCCTTACAAGTAAACGCGCATTATTGTTCGCATTGTTTATTAATGCGGCACAGCATCCTTGGATACTGTACATTGATTAAGCTTCTCGTATGTCTGCACTGGCCACACCAAGACAAACGTCCCCCCTGTATATCTATTGCTAAACACTTGAATCAGAGCAAAAGTTTGGGGAAACTTCATCTTCCCGGTCTCCTAGCACAGGTCCTGATTTTGTCGAAATGCTGCAGACATTCTCTGCAGATGGTCACCGTGTATCCAAAAGCAGGGGCAAAACGCAGCTAAGTCACGTAGCCCCCGTGAGCGCAGAAGTCCCTCGTCCCCAGGCTCTCCACATGCATCACTTCTCCTGGAGAGACGGGACCGTGTCACCCGCCACCGGCCACACAGCCAGGCGTCGCCAGGGGAGGACAGTCCCCTGCTCCCTGCGCAATTAATACCACGCAACGGGTGACTGGCTGCGCTCTAATCCCTCGCGCACAGCCCTCACACAAAGCGATGCTGCACCCTCCTCTTCATCTGAGCATGAATGATAAAATGTCTGCTGTTCTTTCAGGTTAACGCCGAGACAGCCCCTCACCACGACGAGGACCTGTGCCACGCTGCTGCAGAACTGCTCGGTGCACGTTCCCCACACTGCAGGGAGCGGGTGCCGAGACGTGGACAGGCAGTGGGTTTCCCTTCTCGAAGGGTTTCACAGCAGCATATCCCTCAGTAACTTCCTCCCTTGTTTAATAGGAATTTATTTCATTTTGTTTTGAAGATATGCAGTGCTGTTAATTGCTGTTCTAACATGTCTCTAATAATATATCCTTTCTAATTGTTTATTGCTTGCATAACTCTTAAGTGCTTAAATACATTCACAAATACTAATCTACTCTCTGCACAATCAGTGATTCCTACTCAGCGTAGTGCAGCACATTTAATATAAAAACTTGGGTTCATTTTGCTGAACTCTTAATTGACCTCCTTGCTAACTATATTTCTTTGAAAAGTAGCTTTCAGTCATGTTCAAATTGCAGCCTGACTTTGCAAATTTAGACAGAAGAAAAAAACAGACATGCAGCAGACAACATCGCAGTGACATCATTTACAGAATAAGACGCCACCAGTAAAAATAGTCTTTTGAACCTTGAGTTTTCAGAGAGGAACTTTAAATGCTGGTGTAGCTGCTTCCTAGGAACACAGCCGCTGATGCCGCCCTGTAAAACGCGGCTGAAGAGGCAGCAGCAGGAGCTGCAAACCGGCAGAGTTACCAAAGAGCATCCTACCTCGTAATGGGCCACGCGCTGGGACTCGGATATTAGCTGAGCGCTGCACACTTTGCAGTAACTTTCAGTGAATAATTCCTGGTCGATGTCGGACGATTTCATCTGTTCGTGACAGAGAGAAGAGACAACAAGCAGAATCAGTTACAAAAGGCAGGCAGAACAGGACACGTTTGATGAGAGACAGAGGCAAAGTATCGCTCGAGTCGAGCGGTTTGTGTCGCCACAAGGGAACAAAACCAACTCCACGCAGGCGCAAACGTGAAACACGGACGATCCCCACCACATCCCCAACATCAGCAATTCGGAGTCCTCAGGCTCACGCACAACCAGCCCGTGCCAAGCGTTCGGTCCTCGCCCTGCGCCAGCTCCCGGGCGCCGCTGGAGAGCGGCAGCACTTCTCATCTCCCGTCCCACGTCCCTGCCCGCGGGCGAGGGCAGCCAGACACGCACCCAACGAGCGCCCGACCCGCTGAACACCCTCGGCCACAGACCGACTCCTGCGCTGCTCCGCAATTACATAGCATGCGTGAGCTACAGCTGCAAATGGCTGTGCTTCCCCATTACCTTCCATACCTAGAAATACCGCGTACATAACCAGCTGTAGCGTGTATCACTCATGGCTCGAAACACGCTTAACCATTTGTTATACAATACAGAAGAGCTGATAAAGAGTCTTCTATAAAACGTAAACATCATTACAACCCAGAGTAAGGTGTTTTTAAGCTGGAAGGGTGCTCTGCTATATTTCTCAATTTAGATGTGGAAGGAAATTGCTTGGGTGATTTACTGGGCTGTGCTGTTCTCAAGCAGCTGTTTAAATATTTGTGCGTTCCCCACCATTTCCAATGAGGACACTTACACTTACAAAAGCAGCTCGCTGAGCGATCTGGCTCACAGGAATACTTTCGTTCTCTATTCACACCCTCCTCGTTACGCAGGCAATCGCAGGTACCCAACTCTGAACTGATAACCGAGGTGCGCATCAGGAAGGTTGGGGCTTATAAAAGACTGAACCCAAGCAGAGCCAGAAAACACCAGAAGCAGCTTCACAGACGGGGTATTTAAAAACAAAAAAACCCCAGTGCAATTCAAGAGGGAAAAATAGAGGCCGATACCTTCTGACTAATGCCAAGATAAAGTCTATTAATTAGCAATCATAACAAACCTGGGCATAATGAAGACTGATAATACAGTTTTTACAGAGTTTATTCCACTGATTGGGAAGAAAAACAACACGGAAATGAACAAGTTAAGAGATCTCATTAGCAGAAAAGCAATCAGGTGGAGAAAGATCTGCCGTTGCTGGGCTGTGCAGCAGAGCCCCGAGCAGCGCTCGCTCTGCCTCGCGCTGGGGACATCCCAGACCCCCCGGACGCCGTCCTGGGCCGACGGTGCCTGTTCCCCGGGGCTCAGGGAGCGAGGCTTTCCGTGCACGCCTGCCTGCCAGCCCGCAGCAAGAGCTGCCGAGGTGGTGGTGGCCGCACCGAGCCCTCAAATGTATTGCAGTCTCACGAGTATTAAGGTCCCTGCACATTATATGAAAACAAGCATCTGAGTCGACACCAGAGGCTCCCAGCCTGGAGAGACTGACTTGCCCCCAGCTCCAGGAAAAGGTTTATTCGGGTGTTCATGCTCTACCAGCCAAAAGACACAAGCCTCAGAGCTCCTCTGCTGGTGCCCCTGCTCTCTGATGCTGCAAAGACACTTGCTTGTTTTCTCTTGCTATCTGCCTAGGTTTAATCTTCATTTACTCTGTCTACAGAAACACTGCATTGAGAAACTTTCAAAGACACCAAGAGGCCCTTTCAGGAGTACAAGAAGTGTTGCAAGATTGCATAAAAGGCAAAATAAAGTGGGGGGAAGAAATCTCACTTAAATACAACAGATTGACACGAGGCAAACCAAAGAATCTCATTAAATCTCAATCCAGCAACCAAGACAGAGGCAGGTAATACAGCCTTCATCTGCATGCAGTTTGCAATGCTCATCGTATAAACTCTCATTGCAAAACTCAGAGTAAATCAAAAGCCGCTCAGCATTAGCTTAGCCCTTCATGCTCTGATAACAGATCCCAAGTCTATTCTGCCTCTAACGTATATGCATACAAATGGAGTTGTCTGTCCCCCGCTTTATAGCAGCAGGGGCTAAACAGGCTTATCCAGGCACAGGATTTAATGTCTTTTCTCTAAGCAGTAACCTGTGATACAGGATTTGTTACCCTCAATATTGCCTGTTAGGTTTTATATGCCATTGTTACTACACAAGGATATAACGCGCTGCAACAGGTGAATACGGTTATTATGCTGACAATGCGAATGTTATGCAGCGTGATGCACGTGTAACTATTCAAGTTACCTAATAAAGTCTCTCCGGAACAGCAGACCCTCAAGCAATGCATCAAGAGCAGTTACAGTCCACACGCAACAGGAGCGTCCCCAGCGCGCTGTCCCTGCGGGGACTCGAGTGCCAGCGGGTCCCGTCCTGCTGTACAAGGCCACAGAGAGCAGAGTTTTGACAAATGGTAAATGCTCACCACAACGCAGCTGTCCTGGTTTTGGCCAGGACGGAGCTGGTTTTGTCTCCAGCAGCTCCTGTGTTTTGGCTTTAGGGTGAGCAGAACGGTGACAGCACACTGATGTTGCTGGTTGCTGCTAAAGGACCAAGGACATTTTGCAGTTTCCCAGCTTTTGCTAACGTGCAAGGGCAAAGTCTTGGGAGGGGCAGAGACAGGATAGCTGATCCAAACTGGGCAAGGAGAGTGTTCCATACCACAGACGTCATGCCCGATATAAGGGAGGGTCGATAAGTGGGCCACTAGGCTTTTAGACCCTTAACTTGCCTTAATCCTTAAGCTTCCCTTCGGGTTGCTTTTTGTTTCCCTATTTTTACCTTTTTGTTTTTCGCTCGTTCGGCCATTCGTTCCCTCACCTGCTCTCTCTGGAACTGGCTGTTCTGGGATAGCTGGGGGGGGGATACCCCTGCTCCCTGACTGCTGCTCAGGACAGGCTGTATCGGTCGTCGGGTGGTGAGAAATTGTGCATAATTTATTTTAGATATTCTATTATCCTTATATATATATTATCATTATTAATATATTTTTATATTTTTCCCTTTGCTGTCCTGGTGAGCTGTTTTCACCTCAACTCACGAGTTTTCCTTTCTCTCCGATTCTCCTCCCCACCCCAGCAGGGAGGGGGGGAGTGAGCGAGCGGCTGCGGGGTACTGGGTTACATTTGGGGTTAAGCCACGACAGCAGCTCATCCCCTTTGGTCACAACACCCGAGCTGTGCCGTCGCCCCGCTCGGGCAGCCATGGGCTAAGCTCCCGGCCAGCGCTGGCCCCTGGCAACGGCTCTGCTCTGACGCAGGAGCGTAAGCGGTGCTCACCGAAACGCCAGCACCCGCAGGGTCCCACCAGGGGCCGACTCAGTCCTTCGCTCACTGCGGCTCAGGCTCTTTCCTACTGCAACCGCCTTGTCTTTCCACCATGGTCTCAGCCACGCGCGGTCTGACCCAATGCACATCTTTCACACGGGACCAGCGTTCCGCCACACGTGCCAGTGCCCCCAGCACGTCTCCCGAAGGAAGAGCCGTCCCTCGCCGCGTCCCTTCCCTTACCCACGCGGCAAATCCCGCAGCTGGGGCTTGGGGCGACAGCGGCGTCGCTCCCGTTCTCCTGCCCCGCTCCCGGAGCCGCGTGCGTCCTCCCCACCGGCGGGACCACGCCGCTCTGCCCGGCTCTCGCTTGAGCACCTCGGCAAGGCGCAGCGCTCGGCTGCCTTCGCCCCGCTCTCCGCAGCGGGACAGCCAAGCGCCAGGTTGCCTCGACCTGCTCAGGCAGCCCAGCGGGTCCCGCTGTTGTCTCCGAGTTGCCGCGCTCTCGTTGAGCCGCTGCCAGAAGGACAAGGCGACTCTTCTCCCCCGCGTGCCGTTCGCGGGCCAGGCTTTTTTGCTTGGCACTGGGTGCACAAGCGAGCAGTGACGCCGCAGGAGAGCGCGGCTCCCCAGAAGCTCTCCGTGCCCCTGGGAAGCGCAGCAGGCCCAGGATCGCTAAAGCTTGCAGGATGGCAGAGTCCCCTTGTCAGGGAGCAGCAACAGAACTGAGTGTCCTCCTCATGTACTTAGGAGCCTGGCAGAGGATTTCACTGTTGTTTTTGCAGGCATTGCTTTTTAACAGCGATGAAAAAGACTGCAAGGCAGAAGAATGAGGGACGGGGATTAGGCGGAACAGGAGAATAAATGGAAGCAAAGCCTCCTTCATGCTTTTACATGAATATATTAGGCTAAACTGTAGAGAGGATTCAAGCATATGTAAGCTTGGCTACTTAAAATAATTAGAAAGCTCTGGCAACAATAATTGCTTTGGGTAAAATTTATTACGAAGGGTTTGATAAAAATAGTAGATTCACCTTAGCAAGGAAGATTTCCACACAAGCAATCCACTACCAGCACCCATTTATACAAATCACCCTTGCAAAGCTGCCACTAAAACCCAGACAGCCTGAGAACAAGCTTAAACTCAAGTAGAAGCTATTGACTTGAGAAAACAGACTTTTACCCGTCCCACATAAATGCAGCAGAAGAGCAAAGTCTCTTCCCCTTCTCAGTAGCCTCCTAGTTCCCTCTCTGCTGCTGGAGAGCCCCCGTACAGCCGTACTTCCCAGAGCCCCTTCCTCAGGACTGACACTTTAAGCTCGGCTGGTGCAACCTGCTGGCTCTGAATAAAGCTCTTATGTTTGGTGGCTGTTAGCTGGTTCCTTTGCTTTTCTTAAAATATGGGGTTTTTTCTGTACTCTTCTACTTTCCTTTCTAGGATAACACGCCGGTACATCAAAAGGACGCCCAGGTAATATGCAGTGAAATGAATGCACGAACACACGTCTCTCCACACCGTGTGTTTTAAAGCAGGATCCCTCACTGCCACCGTCCTCAGGGTGCACCGGGCCGGTCTTGCACACAGACCACAGGCAAGGTCCAGGCTGGTGCTTCCCCGAGGATCTGTGCAGAGACCCTGTTGCAACGTACGAACCAAACGAGGGACCTGTCTGCTTCCTACAAACAGATTGGTACAGAGATGCTGTAAGCGCAGCGAGGCCACTGCGGCAAGAGGCAGACTCTAGACGTGAAGCCTTGGGAAAAAGAAAACAGCTTTGTTGTGTGGGTACCTAACCTAAAAACAGGGCTTTCTCCTGCTCCAGAAAAGCTCCTTTTTCCACCCCTTTTTGTCTTGTCTCAGATACACTCTGCATTATCATTTTGTGGGTCAATCCTAGCAGTGATTTATTAACTTCTTCCGCCTGCAAGTGTCATAAAGGGAGTTCATAAGCAATTAATATTTATATATTTCTAATCACTTAACTCCACTCTGACTTTCCCTGCCTACAAGAACTGACTAGCCTTTGGCTGATCCTCGCTGGGCAGCCTGTCTTTGTCAAAAAGCAGAGGGAAGGGGGGCTTTTCTCCACCACCACCGCCAGCCATCAGCGCGTCCATGGCTGTAAAGCACTGCACGCCTCCAGGACACTCGAGGAGAGCTGCAGATGCTGAGCAAGGAGGGATGCGTTCCCTGCACGCTCTCAGAGGCTTTTCTTGCTGAGAGTTGAAGAATTAATGTGCGATTCGCAGCCTTGCCAGCTGGACTCGAACCGTTCAGCTGAGCAGAAGCGCTTGGTCTGCACACCAAGGTCTAAATATCTAAAGTTCTTGGTCTCCTCCTCCTCGGGTGGGAACATGAACAGTGGGGCCTCCACCACAAACACTGATCCCTTTGTCTCCTTTCAGTGGGGTTTATTATTGCCTCTTGCGTTGGCACTCAAGTGTTGACACCCCCCTCCCGCTTCAGAGCGGTAACCTCTGCACATGTCAGCTCAGCATCTCCAGGAATGGCAAACTGTGTCGTAAGAGACTTCATTTTAAATACCTTGTGCCATATGGCTACGATTCTTCTCAGCAGTTTCAGTGACTATAACAGCTTAATGAAAATCAGTTTGATGGGGCTGCCTCCAGTTTTTGGCAACTGCTAGAAAGATGCTAACTAAGTTGCATTAAATTTTAGAGGACAGCAATCCACATATTGACATCAGAGACATATTCAAAGTCAAATTCCTTTTGAAGTATATGCTCCCCACCAGCTGAATCCCACCGAACATGGACACGTGCTGAACATGTACCTGTCACAAAGGGTAGCGGCCCTGCAATAAACGCGTCTGCAGTCCAGACCCAGCCAGGCTGCTGAAGGACCTCAGTTGGGTCTGGAGCACCAGCTGGATGGGCGCGAGCTGCAGCAGCTCTTTGCTGTTGCGATAGCCCTCGGGGTCCTCGCTCACAGGGAAGGAGCGGAAGCACAATCTGCAGTCACTGCTAGCAAATACTTCCCATCATGTTTCTCTCAAATACTGTTGTACTCTCCTTTCCAGCAATCTCCCTTCAGCAAGCCACTTCTATATTTCTATTGTTGTACACCCCCTGTTATCAAGTTCATTGCCCCCTTTTTTTGAGCAATGAGCTCAGTGAATAGGAAAAGAAGTTTTTAATAATAGGAAATTCACGACTAGCAGCAAAAGTTCCAGGGTACATCACAAACATGAACAAAACAGTTTTTCTAATTCCAAGTTTTGCCTTTTGTATCACTTCACAGACTACCTTTTTCACTGTCAATTATTTCTGTATTTCAAAAACAGTAAGCAAAAAACCATGAAAACCCTGAGAAGCTGCAGATGACTTCATGTCATTTCAGGGTAGGGACTTTAAAAACGCGGCACCATCCCTCGCCTAACCAGCCTGTTGTCAGAAGCAGACGGCTTGCAGCCTTTCCCAACGCTCCTCCTGTGCTGCTCGCAAGCACCCGCGCCGGCAGATCCCACGGCGCTTGGAGCAACGGCTCAGGAGGGGACGTGTTACACAGAGACAGCAAACGAAGGATCCAAACCTGAGATCAGAGCCAAGTCTCTGGGTAACCGTTGTCTCAACTTTACAACACGTCTCAGGTACAAGGATAAAAGTTACAGGCAGACATCCCAGAAGTTGCCGACGGGGCTGCTGCGACTGCAGACCCGCGCGCCCAGCCGAGGCCCCGCAGACCCAGAGGACGCGGAGCAGAAGGTGGCGATGACCTGTGCAACGCGTGCACATGCGAGCGGGAGAGGGGAGCCCGCCTGCCCCGCTCCGGGCACTGCCTCGCTGCACTCTGCCAAAAGCGCGGGCACCTGCGGGAAGGAAACTGCTTCCCGCCGTCCCCGCTGTCCGTGCCTCCCACTGGTTGCTTCCAGCTACGTTTCTGCCTTTCTGATTGAACTTTCTTCTTTTAATTTTTTAAAATCGCTGCTTCTCAGTGCCAAATTTCCCCCCCAGCCCACCCCCGAACACTGCTGCCAGGTTTAGGGGAGCATCCCGCAAGCTTCCCTCTGTGCAGGGCTGCTCTCCCCAAGGCAGCTCGGACCCACTTCCCTGCCCTGGTGTCACTGCAGGCAAATTCACTCCCACGTGCACACGGACCCAGAGCCGCCACTCCGAGATCACCAGCCGACAGCAGAAAACTGCCTTTGCACCAGCGTTTAACCAACGGGTACCAGAGACCCCGCGGCACATCAGCCCCTCGGTCTGGCCCACCCTCGGTCTGGCCCACGGCAGCGCGCTTCACCCCGCGCCAGGGCTGCCCCACGCGGGGATTCGAACGCCACGTCCTGAGCCTTGCCATCGAGGTGCCTGTTCGGTCACCTGCTTGTTGCAACGCACCAGGAATTTCTGCACAGGTTCATTTTTCCTATTGTACGATCCAGGACAAGGAGCGCTACACGATAAAGCGTTGAATTCAACAACTGTTTCTTCCAGTCAAGAGGAAAGAAAAAAAAATGTGGTCCCTTATCCAATTTACTCTCAAGGGCCTTAATCACCTTTCCCAGAATTAACAGCTTCCGAAACCTTCGCATTGGAGCACTAGAGAAGTGGCAACTGAGCATGTGCACGAATGCCAAATGCAAACAACAAGCCAAAAATTAAATGTCCTGATTTTCACGTTATGAATTATTTGTGGCTTTTGCTGCTGTCACTCTCCCATGGATTAACATCTCGTGTAACGCTTCCTGTTTTCTTCTGTTGTTTAATTTGTCTTGCAATAAAAATAAAAAAAGTCTTACTAATAATTAATGTGCTTTCAGCAACTGTGTCACTGCACTTACAACAAGGCATCTGAAGAAATGCAAAATACTGCCTTTTGAAGTGCCTTATTTCCCAGCACTATCAGCATGATGGATGGTTGAGCCTGTTCCACCAGCTCAATTCTCCTTCTGCTTTTATCGCCCTGAGAAAGGAGTGCTCTGGGCGCTGGAGACCACGACGGGCTCCCAATGCAGAGCGCGCCGCTGGCTACCACGGGAAAGGGCAGGCGATGGGGCACGCGTCAGGGCGGCACCGCGCCGCCAGCGCTCCCCAGGGGAGGACACCCAGAGCAGGCAGGACGGGACGCCCCGTCCCACCGCAACGACGGGACCCTGTGCAGCCCACCCTGAGCCCGGTGCAAGAGGCCAAATTTGCAGCCACGGGATCCGCAGCCTCCGCCTGTACCAGCACCTGAATTCCCTCGCGGTCCTCTGCGGCCCCAGCAGAGGCGGGACAGGGCCCTCGCCAGCAAGCGACACGGTGGAGCCCTGATAATCCTGCGTCCCACAGGTGATGCTGGCGAGGTCCCTACCCACGAGGAGCTCACTACGAGCCACATCCTCAGAGGACACGTGCTATTTTCAGTCTTTCCCCATTCTCCTGCCAAACCAAAGATGCCCCGTGTCCCCCAGCCGTGCTGCATATCTGCTGTCTCTCCCACGCTTGGCCTTCCCTGCAATTCTTGTTTTGCTGGGGGTTTATCTGCCATCTCCCTACTCTCTCCATTCCTGAAATCCTCTCCAGAGTCAATTTGCTTCACTTCTGCATTCAGCCTTTGATGCATTTTGACACGCTTTATTGGAGCCTTGAAAATCAGAACAAGCTTGTGTGTGGCATGAGCCGGGGAGCAGGAGAGATCCTGCACGTGTCTGCTGCATGTGTCAAAACACGGAGGAGAGGTTGTGGAGAGCAACGTGGAGGAGACGGAGCCGCAGCGCAGACGAGAGTCTCAACCTGAGCACCCCGAACGCCCAACTTCGCCCAACCTCCCCCAGTGTCAGCAGCCAAATTGCTCCTTTGCTGAGACCTACTTCATGACGTTTGCCAGGACTGAGACAGGGACACTCAGACAGCGACAGTGTCCTCTCAGTGGATGGAGAGGATGTTTTTGAGAGGAGCCTCGCAGCTCCCACACCGGGGGCGGGGGGGAGAGCACCCGCGTTGGTGCTTCTCGCCCGGCGCTGGGAGCGCTGCCCTGCGCCCCGCAGAGGGCGAGAAACGCCCCACGGGACCACGAGAGCAGGCGCTCGGAAAGAGGGACTGGTTGCACGCTCCTGCGCACGACACAGCCGCGGGAGCAGGATCTCGCCAGGGATGTCTCGCTGAATTCCCCCGAGACTTGGGAGCAGGGGGAGCTGCCAGATGTTCCCACCTCCTCACCTCATCGCAGGCATCGCTGAGGTAACATTTATAAATAGCAGAACCAAGCAAGCAAAAACCCAATAAACACGTCAGGAAAGCCAGTGCCCTCTGGCCAGAGGGAAGACACGAGGCGCAGATGATGCCTTCCAGGCAGAAAAGCAGCAGAGCCAAGGCTCAGGGCGTGCGCCACGCTCTGCATCCCCTAACCAGCACCACGCCACAGCACCCACTTGGCACGGGAGCAAACAGAGGAGATGAAAGCTTATGCACGGCAGTAAAATCCAGCCAGTGCCTTTTTGACCTACTGCCTGTCTGAGGTGGGAACAAAGGGCGAGCCGAGGAAATTACAGGCATGGAGATTTAGAGAGCAAAGGAAAGACCTGTTCAGTGCAGCAGAGAGCAAGCCCTCTGCCACGAATTGCCTCGGGGGTGACTGAGGAAGGATGGTGCCAAGTTTAAAGGGAGCTACGCTGCAATTTTGAGAGTGGCATCATCCCTTCCCTACAAATGCGTTACACACATGAATTGTTCTAATTATTCCCACTACATCGTGTGGCAGGATTTAATTGCAAACATGTGCTGACTTGAATAAAAATACATTTTTAAAAGGAGATTGATATATTGTGACTGCATTAATAAAGTTTGTAGGAACTGAATGAAGAGCAATCACATTTCATGCCTCGGGGCATCAATTCTGCATCCCGCGCACTTCAAGGACAGGGCTTTGGCACTCAGTCCAGCACGGCCGGGCGGCACGGCTCAGCCCCTTAGCAGCAAGGACGGTCCAGAAATGCTCCTGAAAGAAGGGGTTAAAACAGACCCCACGCAGGCTTCAGCAGAGGCTGCGCTCCGAGATGGAGGGCTTGATGTAGTCGGACAGCAGAGGGGAGGGACTCCCTCGTACTGGGATGAGCAGAGAGCTGGTACGGGCAAGAAGTGAGGTACCCTGGCCGGGGACATCTCCACTGCTGGCACCTCCCTGCAGAAAGAGATTCCCCTCGACTGAGCCCTGGCCAAGCCCCACCTTGGGGAGAAAGCCCAGCCCGACACAGCCTGGCATGCAGCCCCGGCGCCCGCTCCTTTCCCTCCTGCTCGCCTCCCCTTTTAAATCCTCCTGCCGCTGCCTTCTCCACGCCTCTTCCCACCCCTGCCACCCAGGGATGCCTTTTTGGCAGCTCTCACGGTGCCCCCAGCCACGAGCACCACGCTGCCCCGGCCGCTCTGGGGACCCACGCTCCCCAAGGGCCCCGCACCACTCGGGAGACCCGCACCCTCCCAGGGACCCCACGGGGCGTCGCGGGGCCGGGAGCGCAGGGTGCAGCGCGGCGCCTTGCTGGCTCGCATGCTGCAGAGCCAGGGTTACCATGTGATGCTCGTGGTTGCTATGGAAACGGTGGTTTCTCAGGAAAAGAGGCGCAAATAGTCCCCGAGCCTCCTCGGAGCACAGTTGGCGCTGCCAGGCTGCAGACACCCCAGAAGTCGGGGAGCTGCTGCTGCCCTGCCCCGGTCCCTGCCCCGCAGGCCGGTGCCAGGGCTGCGCCGCAGCAGGAGAGAAGCCAGCGAGCGGCTCACGCGCAGCCCTTCTCTGCAACTACAATCAGGACGCCACATTTATTTTTGGATAAGCGGGACCTACTTTTTCCTATGGCTCCCTAATAACGTACAGAACAGTAGGAAGCGAGTCAAGCTGAATCCCGTGCCTGCAGCTCGCAGCCTCTGGTGCTTTGCATAATCAGGGCTTGTCGTTCCCCATCAGCTTCAGCGCAGAAACCCAAGAGGCAAAGCCATGTAAGGTGGCAACAAGCTTAGAAGAAGCCCTCGGAGAACAAATCTGTCCATCACCGATGGGGGATTATTTTAATGCTGGATTCCTTGATAAAAGTCTGCATGCCAGTCTAGCTGGCCAAGCTAAAGCACCTCTTACCAGAACCAGCGTCAGCCTCAACACCACTAACCCCAAATCAGTTTGACGTCACTGCTCGCCTGCCGACAGCACTAAAAGCTCCCTGCCCAGCAAAGGTTAATGAAGTTAGCGACAGCAGAAGCAGAGATGGTCCTGGTTATCCTCGCTGTCATCCAAGCTCCTGCGAGTGGGCTGAGCTCCTCTCCCCTCCCGTCCGCGACGCAGCTGATATTTGCCAGCCAGAGCTGCCTCGCCAAGCGCCACCCGGTAAGGATTTATAGCAGACCAGGTCTCCCCGAGGCAGCCAAGCAGCATCGGCCAGGAACCCTCCCTACTTGTAATGACTGACGGACTCTGTTCCCTTCAGCTACAGCTCCCCTGCTATAGCAGAGCTGTTTGTAATCAATGAAATGATTTAGAAACAAGACACCAGGAATGCAAATGGTTTGTATCTAAGTCCCCTAGTTAGCATGGCGCAGCTAAATCCCAGCCTAATTTAATTGCACATCCAAATTCCACATCCTCTAAAGAGTATCAGCAGATTTCATTAAACTTCTTCATATTATCATGTAATCTGTCAATTAGCTTTGGGCGTAACAGCAAACAACAAGCTTTACCTTAAATAAAACATAAAACATTTACATCCTTCCTACAGCCTTTTCTTTTTCTTTGCCCATCCGTGATTCAACAAAGAAAAAACACAACCCTTCTTTTGTTCGCATTTGTGTCCCTCTACGAAGCAGGAGCATCTCCCATGCTCACCCACACGGAGCAGAAGCATGCTGGACTTCTAAGTTTTATGTCAGACCTGCCTTGTATTTGGGAGCATTTCAGAAAGCCACTCGGATAATTCATGCTTCATTTTCCCCTCTGGAAGAAAACCACAACACTATTCTCTCCCTTAACAACAGATGAGCAATGAGAAATGGTTCATCAATGCCCATTGTAGAACTCCAGCTCTGCGTGTGAAAGGGTCTCCAGCAATGCAAACCGTTGTATTTTCGTCAGTGAGAAATTAAACTGCCACTGCAGAACGGAGTCAGGCACGCTCCAGGCTGGGCAGTGACTGCTCCGTTCAGAGACCAGCTCTGACTCCAGGATTTGGAAAGGTCTCCCTCTCTCTGCATAGTCTGGGGACTCCTATTCCTACAGTATTTGTTAGGCATCCCTCGCGGTACCAAGAAGCAACAGAAAGGCATTAAAACAAGTCAATGTGTTTCATACAACATCAGTTTTCCAAGCAGGGTCTGTAAGTTATCCTTCAGTCACGGCCATCAGCCTTCCTTTCTGGCTAGACAGGAAAAAAGGCTGAAAAATGCTTTTCGTATATTCTGCAAAACCAAACAAACTCTGTGCTTTGGTAGGGGTGGGAAAATACCTTTGCATCACGTGCACACAGATCCAAACTTCTGGAGAGGTGCAGACTTCTCAAAAAAAGCAGACAGAGACATCTCGGTTATACCACCTACCAGAAGCAAAGAGGTCAAGACCTGGCAGTACAGGATTTCTAGAAACAGGAAAGCATCCATCGGGTAACACCAAATTCCCAAAGTAAGGCATCACCTGGCACAATCAGAGCCAGATGAGAAAGAAACACTCATTACAGCATGACTTATTCCTGAGAAGACTGAACGTAAGGGGGTTCACCATGAGCTGAGCAGAGAGGATATGAAGCAGCCCCACGACCTCCTCAGCACAAGCAGCAACAGAGCTCGCTCCGGAGCCATAACACAGCTTGGTAAGGTGAAAAAGCCTGAAACAGTCTGCATTGCAGAAAGAGACTGTGAAACTCCTGAAGAGTTTCATAAATATGAATTAGCGAGATAACTATAGATGGCACTGAGAACTTGGGTCCTTCCTGCTTTGCAATGTCATTTCTTGCCCGGTTTTGGAGCCGTGCATTGCAAAGCAGCTCCCCGCGTCCCTCCATCTTCAAGCCCTGTCCAAGCACTACCCTGTCCCTGCACGGGGGACCCCCCGTGAGCCCCAGCCTGCGCCACGAGGAACCCGCACCCCCAGGAGCGGGCGAGGGCAGCACCGCAGAGTGCGGGGGGCCACAGCCGGCACCTCTTCACATCAGCTTGGCATGCAGAAATCACAGTAAAAAAACTCTGACAATTAAAGAAAGAAAATAACAGGTCCCCACACTCTGCATGGCTCCTGTCCCGGCCAGACTCCTGTGAACTACAGCGTGTGCTTGAAAATTAGACGGATTAATTATTGCTACAATTAGTAGTACCGTGAAGCATCTCTGGTGGCAGGAAATAATATTGTCATAAACTTGTATAATCACTCAATATTTTCAAATGAGCAGTTGGATCCACAGTTATCATCTCGACGCTTTCATCAGTGACAGTGTAGGGTGGAAAACACAAAACTGATTAATTAGTTTTCATTTTAAGTCAAGCTAAACTCTGGCGCGCTCTGCCACGTCCCATTACTGAAGCCAAGACTCTAAAGCTCAAAGAGGAGGTGAGCGCGGATGCGGAAAGCACCAGCGTCCCGTGACGCACGGTTACGGCTGAGAGCAGGCGATGTGCTCCCGGGGTTCAGCCCGGCTCTGGCCGCAGGAACACGAGTGCCACTCACGGGCACCGTGCGCAGTCTGGCCTGATGCCAGCGTGGCTCCGGTCCCCCCCTCCCACGCACCCGCCGTGGCCCCGGGAGGAGCCAGGCTGCGAAGAGCTGTGCCGGCTCTGCGGCCGCTCTGCTGCTGCGGGACCCGGCCACGGAGCCTGCTCGGCCGCCCGACACGCCAAGACGCGCGCGTGCACGCCAATGTTTCAACTTATTTTTTGCACAGTGGGAAGGAAAAATCCCGCTAATCATTCCAGTCTCCCGCTTGTTCACCAAGAGCACGCGGGCACGCTCACGGACCCCAGAGCGTTTCAAGGCACGGGTGCGATGGGCAGCCCCTCCGTGCTGCGATCTGGATCCAGCCCTGGGGCTCGGCTGGCCATGCTGCGGCCGTGCCGCGCCAGCCTGGACACCTGAGCCGTGCACAGAGGCCACTCAAGTTTCTCCCTCTCTTACTAATACCGTCAGCTCACATGCGCTTATTATATTTCAAATAATAGAGGAGCTTGCACAGCAGCCCATACAACAGGGGGTTTAACCAATTAATTTATGGCTTCAAAAGCAGTGGGTGTTCAATTCCATCCTGTTCCTGGGGTTTCCGAGGAGCCACTCTGGGTGCTGCAGAACCAGCGCTTAGAGCTTTTCCCATTTTCTTTACGTAATTTTGAAACCAGTACGTGCCTCATATTCACAGCTAGCTGCTGGGTGTCATGTCTGTGGCTGCATCCCTCAAGACAGCTTTAAATATCAATGTCTCACTTTGCCACCAAGTCCACCCACTGTTTCTAAGCAGCTGGATCAAATTTAGGAGCAGTTTTAAGTTCACAGTGCAGTTCTCTGCGTCTCCTAGCGTTGATACCGCTTTTTGAGAGCCACGCGTGCAGCTCCATCGCACCCAGCTCAGGGGCAGTCGGGGCCGCGTTTAGGCACCCTGTGATACACACAGAGTACTATGTACGTGATATATAAGCAAGTAGGTCGAAGGGGGAGAGAGGTGACACCTCTAGAGCCTCAAGTGCAGAGGCTGATATACTGAAAAGGTTTATTTATACTCTCCCACCTTGAGGATTTATTTCACCAACAAACATGTATTGGCAAGAAGCAGGTCCACGCTTAACTACACCTTCTACTCCATTTCCCCTTTAACAACACAAAATAAATATATTTCTGCTTTGGAATTAAGAGGAGCGACATTCTCCCCTATTGCTTTCCAAATGAAGCTCCTGAAAGCCCTTTTTGAAGCTTCCCGCTTGCATTTCCAGACCCGCTCCCCCTCCGTGCTCTGAAGAAATGGATTAAACGAGCCCTTTGAAGTGCTGCTGCTCGTGAGCCGCTCTGGGGCGAGCTCGGCTCGGCTTTTTGTTGTGTCCTGGAAGGAGGACAGCAACTACCACTCGCCTTCCTATTTCCCTCTCACCCAGCTGCGGCCGAGGGGCGATGGGGCTGGAGCCGATGCGCACCCCCAGGTGGGGCACAGCCCTCCCCCGCGGCAGCCCTCCCCACCCCCCGTGCACCCACCACCTCCCTCTGAAAGCAATGCCTCGCTCAAGAGCAAGCCCCCTGCAACCGGCTCGAGGCCTCTCCCTCCTGCCGCATCCTCCATCCTCCGCTCGGCACGAGGGCAGGACCCCGCGAGTCGTCCTGCTCGCCCAGAACCCTGCAGCGGCGCGCGGCCAGCGACCACCCGCACAGGCACCCGCGGCAACACCGCCCGGCGGCACCGGCCCTGCCTTGCCCACAGGCCAACAGACCCTTGACGCGGTGTCACCAGATCTGCAAAGTCTTGCAAAAACTCCCAGGACTGAACCTCGCGCATACGGGCAAAGTGCTGTCCCGGGACAAACGCTGCGCTGCACGCATGAATCCCCCTGCACGGAGAGTCTGACAGTCAGCGCAGGCTGAGCCACCAGCTTCCCCTGCCAGCACATTAACGGCCTGAAAGCTGTCAAGCATTGCACAACAGGCGAGTTTGAATATTGAGAATATTCATCTCCAGCCATTTCTAGTTAATGGAACAAAGCAAACTGTCGAGAAAAATGGGAACATTACAGTAAAAACAACAACAAATTAAACTCTAATGCAATTAGAGAGCAATTAGGGATCTATCCTCTGGGAGCATTTTGGAACTCTGGGTCTTTCTCAAAATCTGATCTCTCTGCAACTTTAGTTCTTTCTAATTAATAAATGAAGAACCGAATGGCACGGCTCCCCCCTGGTCCCCTGCAAAATGCCATCTTGGGCTCTGCAGGAGCAGAAGGTGGTGGCAGGTAGAAGTGTTCACACCTCCGAGCTGAGGAGAAGTGCAGCTGTCAGCAGAACGAGGTGCAAAGGCAGAAAGAACAGAAATCACAGCCTGTGACTGTTGCAAGGTGACCAGAAACACAAAGACCCAAACGCTCTTGTGCAAGAGCCAGGCTGAGCCAGCACAAGCAGACAGTGGAGCATGAGCGACCCTAGAAAACCCCTTGTTTTCCTATAAACAGCTCCCACAAAAGCCACAGCCCAGAAAAATGTGTATTTAATTCCTCTTGACGTTTTAAACTTACCCACATACGTGCCTATAGATAAGCACCTGCTCGAGCACGTTGCAGAAAGGAGCAGGATGCCCTTTGGGCATCGCTCTGCCGTGTCCCGGGCAGGGCACAAGGAGCCTTGAGCAGCCCACGGTAGCACGGGTGCCCCACGACCTGCACGCTGCTGGGCTCGCCTCTCCCCCACCCCAGCAAGCCTGGAAAGGAGCGTTCGGCACATCCCTCCCTGGAGGGCAGGGGACATCGAGCGTGGTGCCCACAAAGTGCCCAAGAAATTACAGGAGAACTGAAGCAAAGGGGCAAAGTGCACCATCCCATTAAGCCCGTGTCTCATCTGCAAGCTGCCTGAAGGTCACAGCTGCAAGACCGACAGAGCAAAGCCTGGCTCTGTGGAACCTTCCTTCAGAGGATACACGCAGTAAACGCTCTCTGCGGAGGAGAGGATGGCACGGCGCGGAGGAAAGCCTTCCCCCTCCTTTCCTGAAGCTGCTGCCGGTCCTGGGGGCAACCCCATTTGCACTACGCAAGTCCCGTACTTTTCAGCAAGGGGTGTTTTTCACACTGTGTAAGGAATAGTAAAGCTTCTATATGCCCTGCTACCTGCCCAGCAGCCGTCAGGGAGACAACCCCCTCTGCATTCAGGGGAGGAAGGTGGAAGCCTTGACCTTCATCCGTTTCTGTACCCAAATCCACCCTTGGGAACACCAGCGGCCCCAGTCTGGCCTAGAAATTGGCCCAGTTCTGCTCTCTCAAACCAGTTCTGGATCTCAAGTCACACCTCTTTCCTTGGGAGCGCAACCCAGATAAAGTGAGACACCCAGATCCGGCAGTGCCGGGGCCACCCGGTGCGAGGATCGGCCAGGACCAGCCCAGGAGCCCTGGCCTTGCCCGGCCATCCCAGGCCCTGCAGCGATTTCCGAGGGGCTTCTGGGAGCCCTCCCGACTCTGAAGAACACCTTGCAATGAAAAAGGGTCTGATTAGAGACTCACGTGTCTGAAAAAGATGCCGACTTTTGGTCAAAAGTTGCTTCTTGCAAAGAAATAATTCTGAAAAAAATCACCACTGTTATTGCCTATGTTTGATTGCTGACGTGGGGGAGGAGGGCTGTTGGTGGGTTTGGGGATTTTTCCTCCCCCCCCAACAGCAAAACTGCTGCAGGGAAGGATGATAAATCCATAGCTGGACCCGAATGTCCATCAGCGTTCCCAGGTAAATCTGTGGGCACGAAGAGGGGGAGTTAGATGGTGCAGAGCCATACACCGCGCCATGCACCGAGCCATAAATCCCCCCCCAAGAGAGAAAGCTGGGCTAAGTGAGCAAGGATCAACTGGCCGCACCAATTCCTTTGCAAACTGGAAGCAGCAAATAAACCAGATCCAGGCAAACATCAGCAAAACGTCTCCATACATAGACAACACCTTTTCAAGGAGGGTTAGTCAGCAACGCTGTGAATAGCCAGGGAGGACTGTCAGGGGCGCAGTCTGTGCTCTACAGCACACCTGGGAAAGGGGAAACGCAGCGGCACTCCACCTCCTCCGGGCTTTTCAGCACAGGAGAGGGCAGAGCAGGGCAGAAACGCCCGAGGGAGGAAGGCTGGATGCGGGAGGAAAGTTAAGACAGTGCAACTCGGAGCCAAGGGAAGCGACTTCCGAGACGTGCACACCCAAGTCGGCCGGGTGCGCACAGAAACGCGGCGCAAACTGCTAGGTACGGACACGGATTAATCACTTGGGGTGACTCAGAAGTGACTAAGAATGGTCAGATAAAATCAATTTGGGGGGAGTGTGGTGGAAATCAGTCCGAATTTTGGAACAGTCCCACTCCAGGACGTGGCCAGAAGGCAGGATCCTCCCCAGGGAAAGGGATGCAGGAGGCACCGGAGCAGGTGCAGGGGGCACTGGGACTAAGAGGTTTATAAGCGACAGGTCTGCACTGCTCTGGGAGTAATAAAGGATTCCTGCCCTCCTGTTTCTCATAAAATCAGGGGGAAAGACCCATTTTTACTCTAGAAAGCTCCTGTGCTGCCCCTCCCTCCTGTCCCTTCCTACAGTAGATGAGTCACTGTCTAGAACCTTTATCAAAATATCTCTTACAAAATTGATTATCGAGTCCCTGCCATTCCCCACCCCACAGCACAGCACAAGGAGAAGTGGCAGGACATGCTCCAGGTCACTGTCCTTTTCCTGTGGAACGACGAGAGCCTGAAGCTGAAACCCCTCTGCCCAGCGTCCCCCTTTCCATGCCGCCCCGCGCCAGCAGCATCCCCCTGCTCCCCCGGGCTCACCTCTCACATTTCAGAGCCGGTTGTTTGTGTTCTGCAGATGGATTGCACGTGCTCACGCGAGAGCCAACAGCACAATCTCATGCAGAAAATGCAAACTAGTGATTTTTAACTGTCTCCTCAAGGCTTCGCAAACCTTGTTCTTCACCCCATACTGCACGCTAAGGTCACTCCAACATCAGAGGAGGGCAAAAGGAGCGTGCGGCTGCCTGAAGGGCAGCAGTCAGAGCATGTTTAACACCAGGAACTGAGGGGGCACTGCCCAGGTCTGCTTCACTAATCAACGGCTACAGATCGACAGCATTTCAGGCAGCTCAAGGGTCAGTTACTAGAGATCTTTCATGCAGCCCAAAACAGCAGTCACCTCACTCGTGCTGTGTAAGGGACAGCTTTTGCTTGGGCTCTCAGACCTACGGACGACTCCAGTGCAACACGTGTGGTCAGCCAGCCCCACGGAGATGCACAGACCGACCCCCTTTGCCGGCGACAAGCTGCCATGCAGGCTGGCAGCTGCTTTCCCGCAGGTGCTGCAGTGAGTCGGGTCAGGGCTGTCCCCAGGGACGGCAGCCCCAGCCGCCTGTGCTCAGCTGCCTCTCTGGAAACGTGCTTTTGCTCTCTAAGTGGTCCTGACTTGGGAAGTTCTCCAAACTTCCCAAACAACAGAGACAATAGGCTTGTTTTCCTGCATCTGCAGACATCCATGCTCACATCCCGCAGCCCTAGAGCTCCCTTTCCCACACTGGACCGCAGGGACGCCTGTGCAAAGTCCATTCCATAAAAGCACCCCGAGTTTCCGCTGACCGCCCAGCACAGGGGCTGCCTCTCGGGGGATGCTCGCACCAAGAGGCCTGCCTGCCGTGGCCACTGGCTCACAGGTGGATGCAGCGTTCAGTAAAAACTCCACCGGGAAAATATCCTAACGCCTGGCAACGGGGCTGGACCACTCGCACAGCATACGCTGGCCACCTCTGACACCCAGCTGCGGGTCCGGGGGTGGCACAGCCGGTGCAGGCACCAGCTCCCCTGCAGCGGGTGCCAGGTCGGACCCCCGAGCACAGGCTCCCCCTCCGCAGCAGTGCTTGCGTTACCAAAACCACTCCGGCAGCCTCGCCGCACCCCGCTGATCCCCGCGAGCGTAGCAGATCACCTCCCACTGCTCTCCCACAAACACCGTTATCAAACGGCTCCGATTTCCCAGTAAACTTTCCTCCAACTCTAATCAACAGATTCAAGCAACAAGCAACGCGCAAGCGGGGAGGGTGGGTCAGTACCTTTGTGCCGCTGGCTGGGCTGACGCGCCGAGGAAGCGGAGCTGCTCCAGCGATGCTGCCAGGGAAGGCACACGCTGGAGCTGCGAGCACGGCGCTCTCTCCCCGGACCAGCTCTTCCAGCAGCCCAGGCCAAGTGTGCTGGGAAGGCGCTGGGCGATGCTGGGCTGGCGCTCCAGCTCCACCCCTAGCAGCAGCGATTGGCTCCGCCGTGCTCTGCAAGGCTGCACTGGTCCCAGCAGCCTCCCTCCGCATCCAGCTCTACTATCAGCGAGAGCTTCCCCAGGACCGACTCCCACTGCACGAGGCAGGCCCTGGTCTTGGGCAGGTTTGGGAGGTCAGGGAAAGGCAGAGCTGCCCAACAGCCCAAATCGGAGCACCTGAGAGGGATTTTCCTCACTGTGAAAATATAAGGATGCGCAAATCTGATTTGCAGGGCAGAGGCTGTGAAGGATATCACAGGCTCCAGGGGGAACGTATTTACTTCCAGATTCGTACTTTTGCAGATGACGCACTTATTTTAACACCCTGGATTTATGGAGCGAGCACGCCTCGTGCTGCAGGCGCCCACCACACGCAGCACCGAGGGACAGCGGGAGCCAAGCCCCCCACGCAGGGGTGAAGGGCAGGACCAGCTTTCTCAAAGCAGTGGCCAGAGGAGAGCAGATACCAAAGGGAATGGGATGGGTTCATCTTCAGCCAAAGGGCAGTCACAGCCTCCCTTAGGCAGCACGGATGGGATGCAGAAGCCAAGGAACAAGCGTCCAGGGGCAGAGCAGAGGAGGGCAAGGCAATAAACAGGGGAAGGAGAAATTGAGGGGATGCAGACCCCTGCAACCCATACATGACGAGGAGATAATCCCTAATACAGCACCACGCACGCACGCCCGGGAGTCTGTAATGCACAGCCAAGCTTAAACCAAATCGATTTCCCCACTCTGAAATCCAGTAACAGCTGAATCTAGAGAGAGATTGGACTTTCCTTATTTTTTTGTGCACAATATCCTCCAGGCAAAGTCACTTCAGAGTTCAGACTGAAAGCCCTGAAAACCAGGGTGTAGACGAGCACAAATCCCATACACCTTTCCCCTGCCAACACAAAACTTCAGAGGCAATGTCATCTCACTGCCCTCCTTTCTGCTCCTACCGAAATAAGGAGGGCGAGGACCGGCTTGGTACTGTGGAGGGTTTCTGTCCCAGCTTTGCTGAATTGGCAGGCACCTCGTTTGCCAGCACATGAGTCTCACTACTTGCAGGTTAGGTCAGAAACGAGGACGTGACGGCGCAGAGAGAGGTTGTGCTCCAAGCCTTGCGAGGTGACGCTTCCAGCCTGCGATGCACACGCAAACCACGAGGAGAAAGGCAGCAAGTGTCTGCTCTGCCTCCCTCTGTTCCAGAATGCGCTCAGCAGGGATGAGGGTGCTGGGTCTCTGCAGGCGAGGGGAGACATCTCCAAGGTCTCTGCAGCTCAAGGCAACAGGGGCTTGTACCTGGAGGAGCCAGGGGATACTCGTCTTGCACGCTGAGATGCGGGAAGGCTCCTTTATGCCTTCGCTTCCAAAGCCAGGTAAACCCAAGTACGCTTCATTCCCCTTCTGAACATTTGGCTAATCAAAGCAATTACAGGCCTCTCCCCACAAAAGAGCTCTGCTATCTACGTATCACCTTTGCCAGAGCCTGATAAAAATGCCCTATCTTAAGCAATACGCCTTACGGGAAAGCGTACGCTGCATACACGACAGGAACAGCAAAATCTGTCTGGTGCCCGGAGTGAAAGGTCTCCAGGCACCGACAGCTCAGCTGTGGCCCACGGTCGCATCAGGGGCTGTGTCTGGAGCGCCTTTAAGCGAGTCTGTTTCGTTTGATTTGTTTCCATTAAATACACTTTGCAGAAAGTCTCAGGGATTTTGTTTGTGCAAAGCAGCTGGCTGAGCCACAATGCTGCACTTTTGCTACTGGGTACCTGGAACCTCACCTCGGTGGTGGAATGGACTTGAGATCACCCTCTATCACATAAACATTAGAAAGAAAAGACTTCACCAGCAATTTTTCCATTTCCAGCTTAATCTGCTTGACAGCAGTTTTACAAACTATCCGAGCTGCAATGCTTCATGATCCTTGGCTCTTTAGCTGTAAAAAAAAAAAAAAAAAGTACTAAGGAGCATTTAAGTCATGCATCTAAGCCTCCAAAATTGACACAAACTCCTTAGAGCTGCCACCTGGAGCCTCAGATACTTCAGTGCTAAGAAGGGCAGATCAGACAATATTTGCAGTGATGCAGCTGCCATCCAGGGAAGAGACATTTCTTAAATCTCTTCCTCCTTTTTTATTTTAGGATTATATAATTCCCAGGAGCATCCCATGCTCCCTCGTAATGACAGCATCAACACAAGAAACATTGGAAATAACTTACAAATTAAGAAATCCTTTCAAATTTTTCAAGGTGCGCCCGCTCGCTGCCTCGCACGCTCACCCCATCTGTCGCAAAGCGCTAGCTGCCTTTCTTCGTGTTCGCCTGTGGCTCCTCGACCCAGGGAGCGTTCAGGGATGGCGCCTGTTCCCCAGCCACCAGAAAGGGACGCGAGGGTGTTCACACACCGTTGCCGGCAGCAGCTCTGTGCCAGCAGCCAGCGGCAGCTTCAGGGGCACTCGGCTGCCTTGCTGATATGGCTGCGGGACCAGACCACCCTGGCACCCCACGCACAGGCAGCGGGGGAAACCCCAGGCCAGTCCAGAGACCGAGCTCTGCGCTCCCGGCAGAGAGATGAGCGGAGATAACCAAACCCTGGAGGAGCAGGCTGCATGGCTCCCCACCGGCCAGGAGAAAGCACGCCTGCCATGCGGAAGCTGCTCTTACCACACAGGGACCAGGAATCTTTCCTCTCCGTGGGGCTGCAAAGCCCCAAATGCTCCCCAAGAGCCTGGCAGCATCCGCACAGCGCTGGCTCGGCGTGCTAGCACAGCACAGCTCTGGGGGGTCCACACAAGGCTCCCCAGAAAAAAGCGCCTCCAAGCAGAACTCTCTTTTGCAGAAAATAACGGCGAGAATGAGTAATTCGTTAGTGCCCTCCTTTGTGCCAAACAAACAGGCTGCCCCATGGCTCTCCCCAATAGGCTTGGGCAGCCTTGGCTGTGAACAAAGCGCAGCACTGGAAGATTCGGCTTTTGCTCCATCCCAGCACCCTGCCAGGGCTCAGGAATGTGCTTACTGGCCCTGAGCTGGGCTAACTGTGGAACAACCTGAAACGCATCAAACCGTGGAGCTGTAAAGCAGCAGCTGTGATTGATTAATCACAGTAGTGAAGCTGAGGGGTTTGATCATTTTCAAAAGCTCTTTAACATCTTATTCTCCAAAGAAGGAGAGGTTACCGCAGCCACGAACAAAGCAGAGCCCAAACCAGGGCCGTTTCCTCCCGGGAGAGGCTCTGGACGGGCTGTGCTGCCTCGTCCGGTGCCTCTGGAAAGCGGGAGATCAAGACAGATGAGTGAAGTTGCCAAGCTGCTGCCGGCCGGGAAGGAAACGGTCTGACTTGGAAACCTGGGCCAGGTTCTCGCGACACGCACGTGCCACCCGCCCAGGGAGCCCGCTCACCAGCACGCAGGGCCTGATCCTGCGCCGGCTGCAAGCCCTCAGCGGCTGGTTACATACCCCAGCCTGAGCGATGCAGCACTGCATGAGCCGGCAAGGGCATTTTTCCCGCTCGGAGCAGCCCGCTCAGGCCGGGTCCAGCCCGTTCCGTCGTGGGCACTGTCTGGGTGCTCCCTTTGCTCTCATGCCTCGTCACCACACATCCTCGCTGCCAGCGGGCTGCCCGGGACCGGGGCACGCACAGCCCCTGCTAAGAGTCCCAGCCCGCAAAGGGCAGCAGTTACTCTCTGCCTTGAGAGGGAGGCACGAACCTTCCTTCGCTTGCAGGTAGATGCCGACAGCCCTGCAGCCGAGTGAGTAATTGAATTTGCCACCCAACCTCCTCGCCCAGAGGAAGCTTACCCTTCCTCTCACACACATTACAGCTATGAAATATTTCAGATTCCTTGTATTTTTGTGGGAACGCTACATTTCTCCCTTCCAGAAAGAAAAAAAAAAATCCATTTCTCTCTAATTTGACTCTGGTGGGCAGTCACATTGATTAATTTGCCTCTTCCACCAGCCTTGCATCCCCCCAAAGGCCAAGCTAAGCACTGTCCATAGCAAGCACACCATCACCCACAGAGCTGTTCAGCAAAATATTTTTCAACCACCAATTAAATACAGAACTGTTGTCTGGTCAGCAATTAACTGGCACAAGCACCAGGGTGCACAGGGAGCCGAGCCCCCCGCAGCGGTGCTAAAGGAACAGCCCCAGCTGCGCGGGGAGCCTGCAGCCCCGGGGCAGCAAACAGACGACCCACCCGCCGAACCAGGGCCCTGCCGCGCACGGGCAGCGGCAGCGACAACTCAACACACCTGCCCGGGGACCCGGAGGCATTGAGCTTGCATCCTTGCATTGGCCTCTGCGCTGGCAACAGGAATGCCTCTTTCCAGGCGGATTCCTCTCCACATCAGTGCACTCGAGATACAAGAACCAGTCACTCAATTCTTTAATGTTCTCACTTGCTTAGACATGTCAAACATGGTCATGCTGGTCCAGCCTAAAGCATACTTAGCGAACACTCAGCATTTATATGGCATTTCATGCTTCCAGACTGGTGCAATTACCTGGAGTCCTGCAGCAATCTTTGCAGTGCTGAAGCAGGCTAAAGAGATGGACAACACAAACGCAAAAGCCCCAGAGAAGGGAGAGGTACGGCCTTGAGGTATCCAAATAAACCCCCACACCCTTCACCTTCCTTCTCACCAGAGAAGATGAGCCCCTCGCTCTTTGGAACACCTCCAGGCAGGTCTCACGCAGGCAGGGGCCAAGGGCAGTCCCCGGGCAGGAGGGAGCGAGGGTGACCCCAAAGCCCAGCGCCACGAGGCAGGGCACCTCCCGCACCACCACGAGCACACGTGGCTGCCGGGCTGGGCGCCCGGGATGCTCTGCTCCCGGCGCTGCCGCTACGCTTGTGACCTGCCAAAAACGGAAACCAGATTTTCCCACGAAACCCCAGGTCCGACTGTCTGCTACTAATCTGCTGCTTTGCTGTGACATCCAGTTCCTGAGGCACTACATAGCTCAGTGAATAATTATAAAAGTCTCCAGAAATAAACAAGATTTTTGTCACAGCTGTAAGCACAGCTCCATGTTGCTTCGCTGCCCAGGAGAACACACCATTGCTTTGGTTCTCCTTTGTGCTAAGGCCACACATCAGCACTATGGCAAGCGTGGAAGTGTAACTTGTGGCACGACGTGGCCAGAGGATAAATGAGAACCAGGCCCTGCAGGACTATTGATCTGCCCTTGGTGTAAAAGCTCAGTTTACCCCCCTTCCCCAAGGGAGGAAAAAAAGAAACCCCCTGTCTTCAAAGCCATTTTCTTAATTAGCAGTCACTGCACAGGTCAAGGGGCATGGCAAAGGCACCGGGTGGAAGGGAAATAAGCAAAGTAAAATTAGTACTTGGGTTTTTCCCAAGGCACAGGCAGGCCCAGCTCCTGTGTGCATTCACAGCTCTGTGCCTGCACATCAGAGCACGTCAAAGGACACTGCAAAATCTGCCCAAGCGCATCATAACCAGGACTAGCTAGGTGTAGGGCACCTCGTCAGACAGAGGGGGAATCGCTGCAAGGAGCTGCATTTTGCACTTTAAAAGTCTACTTTCTATCTCATTTCAATAAAACAATCGACATGTGGCACATGCCACGCTGTCCGGGGCAGCAAAGGGCATTGTTCCAGGCGTTCTCCTGAAACACCACTAATCGGATGTCAGCCTGTGGAGTCAGAGTGAATTCTGGAGAGAGGATAGATGATGCCCTACTGTGCAACACAGCAACGTCTGGTGTTCCTCTTGGCGTGTGCTATTTCCCTTCCCTCCCTTGGGCTATACTGTGCTATCCATGTTCCATTTTCTGAGCTGGCAGGCACGGGGGGGGGAGCAAAGAGGAGAGGAAACCACAGGTAAAGGCACTATCACCTCCACGTTGTTTACGAGACATCCTTACAGCAAACTCTGCCTGAACTGGGACCTCATTTCCAATGAGACATGGGACAAACAAAGCTGCCGGCGCTCCCCCCTCCCTGGCGTGCCACCAGTGCAGGAGGCTGCAGGCAGGTGAGAGCTGCTGCACGCACGAGAGCAGCCTCCAGCTCTGCTGCCACTCCTCTCCCAAATCGAATTCCCATTTCCGATCAGAGCAGAGATCACAGGTTGATGTAGAGCACAGAGCAGCACTGGCTCAGGGAGCTGCTCAGCATATCTGGAGAAAGGAAACGTAAGCTCGAGCAAAGCTTCATACTGGAGCTCACAGACCCTGCAGCCACGTGCACGCAGTATGAGGCCGTTCTTTTAGCAAGGCCAGCGTGCAAAGCTAAAGCAGGGCAAAACGTCACCTTGATTGTGCTGCCCCTATTGTCCCTCTCCTTCAGCAGCAGAGGATCTGCCCTGGGAGAAAACGCTGTTTGGCATGACAGCAAGAGGATCGGGCTCCAAGACGAGCACACTCAGGCTCTCCAGACAAGCCCCTGCAGTCCCCTTCAGAAAGGGCTGTGCCGTGACCAGACGCTTCACACGTGCCCCGCACGAGGCTCGCTCTGCCCGGCCCAGCCCGCGCTGCCGCTCCGCAGCCTGCGGCACTCCCCGGCTCTCGCCCAGCGGAACTGCTGCTGCAGCCTGCGGTCGCTGCCCGGCTCTCGCCCAGCGGAGCCGCAGCTGCAGCCTGCGGTCGCTGCCCGGCTGCCTCGGGCGCAGCGAGGAGCCCACGCGCCCTGCACAGAGCGCCGCGGCAAGCAGCTCTCCCTGGCCCGGCCAGTCCCTGTTCCTTTGAGACGGTAACAGCTCAGGTTCTCTTCTGAGGCATGACGCCCTTTAGACTTCTCCTTTCCTGACATTCAGCAGTGAAATTAGAGCAGGCAGCAGCAGTTTTTTTGCAAAACAGAGTTTGCTAAGTGTGTTTAAAGTGCTACGGTGCTTCTTCACTGAGGTTTGTGGGCCCTTCTGCCAGCTCGTGCTGTTTGAAACGACCTGAACTAGTGGCTGACCCCGGCTCCATCACACCGTTAAACATGCCAGCGGGATGTCCCTAGATAGGTTACTTTGATTTCATCAGCTCATCCTCAACTGCAGTTTTTAATCCTCGGGATAACAAAAGGCTGAACTGTAGCTGCCTTCCAGGATCTCAGACTCCGGCAGAGCATCTTTAGCTCTGTGCATAAGAATTGCAGCACCCAGGGAGCTTAAACAAAGAGCCCCAGGCAGTCCCAGCCTGAAACACTGGGAACAATGCCATCGTTCACAGACAGAGGAAGACGTTTGGAAATGCAATTTCCGAGGTCACCTTTTATCATCCAGGCAAACCATAGACACAGCACAGAGCCCGAGCGCTGCTTTTGTCAGCCAAAGCCAGCACTGGGGACTTCCCGCAATTATAAAACAGCGGTCGCCACATTTTCAACAGGTCCTCTCCCACCTCCCTGGTGCACACCCCAGCAGCTGAGCCCCAGGCGAGGCAGAGGGGAGCCAGCTGCCCACCAGGGCTCTGCAAGGGATTTCAGTCCTCTCCCAGAGGACAGGGAGGCTTGGTCCACTACTGTCAGAGGCAAAAATAATTTTACGCTTTCTTCTGAGAAATCCTCACAGCAAACTCTGGAAGATGCAGCAAACCCAGACAGAAACATATTTCCCCTGCGGTTACCCTGATGCCTGACTGCCAGCACACAGACATGCAATTTGTGCCTCGCTAGGCAAAATGCAGCGGAGTGTTTAACTTGACAACAGGAGCATCTCTCTGAACGCTGCCACCTCAACTGACCCTGGCACAACATCACAGGCTCCCCCAGCGCCTCGCCAACACCCACTCCTGCAGCTGCCTGCAACACTCCACTGCCCAGCAGTTTTTACCTCTACGCCAGTTCTGCAGCCTCCTCAGGCACTATTTAACATCCAGCAGTCCTTCACTGCACCCTCCTCTCCCCGCTTCAGAAGGTTTGGCGTTTCTCCCACCCCCTCTCACAGCACGCTGGCACACGAGCTGCCCTTGTGCAGGGAGCCATGGAGCGGGCAGCCGAGCCTGGCACAGAGGGCAAAGCCCAGGCGCTGGGAGACAGCGGAGATGGACCCCCTCAAGCGGAAAGCCCGGCAGAAAGGTTGGCTCTTGCACAGGGAAAACGTGGACCTTAGCCCAGGCTGAGCAGCATCTCGGAAGCTTGTAAATAACAGCCTGCTTGGCCTGTAGCTCACTGAACATTGCTAACGCCCCAGTTCTTCCTCTGGCTTAGAGACATGGGGACCAATCTCCCTGCCTACACCACTGGCATTAATCTAGAATTAAGCAGTGATAACACACAGCGTGGAACAGACACGGCTGTTACAGGAGTCCCCGAGTGGGAAGGGAGGTGAGTAACAAGCCCTTACCTGCCAAAGCATCCAGAAAGCTCCCTGATGGCTGAGACCAGGCGTGAGGAGACAGCGGGTGGAAGGTGGGCATAAGCCACCAGCCCCGAGCACGAGCACAGGCATAGAGGGGCTCTCCCAGCTTGCACTCCCCACTCTGTTTTCCCCTGCTCTCCGCTGCTGCAGCTCTGCTGGCACAAGGAGCAACTGGGGCCGGGGGAAATCAGGGCAGTGGCATGATGAGAGATGCAGACCAGCTGGGCAGGCACCCACGTGAGCCTTCCTCCCGAAAAAGCCCAGCAGACAACACACCTGTGCTGGTCATCCCAGTTGCACCTGAGTGCTCAGGACCATAGAAGAGGGGGAAGCCTGGGTGCTAATTGCCTAAATGGATCCCAGTTACCCTCCACAGGCTGCAGGACTGCTGGAGGATCACCCCACAAGGGACCGGCAGCACTGGCTCAGCAGGGAGATGGGGCAGCCTGGTTAGGAAGGGAGCACATCGCAACACGGAGCTCTGCCCACGGATCCTTCTGTGCAAAACCCGACATCAGCTCCGCATGCAGCGCACTGCTGCAAAGGCCCCTTCTGTCACCGGGTTACCGGTATCGGTGTTTTCCCAACACTGACCAAGGTTGCCTGGACCCCCGTTGCTGTGGCACAGCACACTCAGCTTGCTTCACAAGCAGCCACACAAACACTTGCCCCATTATCCTTCCCAGGCAAGCTCAAGCATTTACCAAGTTTATCTTCTGTGTATCAGTTGCTAAGGATGCTTGCTGCTGTCTAACACGATTTAAGCCAGTGGCCCAGGGCTCTCCAGCTCTATGGACAAGAGATGAACACGTATCAGCAAGCAGCCAGCCCAGTCCCAAGGTGTAAGTATTAACAACAGGCTGCCAGATATTGTTTGTCACCGTTAATTTATCATAAGGGCCATTTTGATTGGTTTCAATGCCTTTCCCTAGGGACACTGAGGAAAAGGAGAGCTAAGTCGATTCATTATTGTTGCTCGACTGAGACCTGCCCCAGCCCTGTGCTCTGCGTTGGCCGCTGGTGGGTCCCAGTGGCACAGGGGCCCTGTGGACACAGGCAGGACAGGGCTCCCACCAGGACCTCCGTATTAGGTTTGCCTGGCAAGATTTTGGTACAGGGGTGGCTTCTGTGAGAAGCTGCCAGAAGCTTCCAAGACAGACCCACCGCTGGCCAAGGCCGAGCCCATCAACGACGGTGGTAGCGACTCTGGGATAACATATTTAAGAAGGGGGAAAAAACCTGTGCAACAGCAGCCAGAAGAGAGGAGTGAGAGTATGTGAGAGCAACAGCTCCGCAGGCACCAAGGCTGGGGAAGAAGGAGGGCAGGAGGTGCTCCAGGCGCCGGAGCAGAGGTTCCCCGGCAGCCCGTGGTGCAGCCCATGGCAAGGCCGGCTGTGCCCCTGCCCCATGGAGGCCCACGGGGGAGCAGACACCCACCTGCACCCGTGGGGGACCCCACGCCAGGGCAGGGGGTGCCCGAAGGAGGCTGTGACCCCGTGGGAAGCCCACGCTGGAGCAGGCTTCTAGCAGGACCTGTGGGCCTGTGGAGAGAGGAGCCCAGGCTGGAGCAGGTTTGCTGGCAGGAGCTGTGACCCCGCAGGGACCCACGCTGGAGCCGTCTGTTCCTGAGGGACTGCGCCCCGTGGGGGGACCCACGCTGGAGCCGTCTGTTCCTGAGGGACTGCGCCCCGTGGGAGGGACCCACGCTGGAGCCGTCTGTTCCCGAGGGACTGCGCCCCGTGGGAGGGACCCACGCTGGAGCCGTCTGTTCCCGAGGGACTGCGCCCCGTGGGAGGGACCCACGCTGGAGCCGTCTGTTCCTGAGGGACTGTGCCCTGTGGGGGGACCCACGCTGGAGCGGTTCATGAAGAACTGCAGCCCGTGGGAAGGACTCACGTTGGAGAAGTCCGTGGAGGACTGTCTCCCGTGGGAGGGACCCACACTGGGGCAGGGGAGGAGTGTGAGGAGTCTCCCCCTGCGGAGGAAGGAGCGGCAGAGACGACGGGTGATGAAGTGACCCCAGCCCCATTCCCCGTCCCCCTGCGCCGCTCGGGGGGAGGAGGGAGAGAAATCGGGGAGTGAAGTTGAGCCCGGGAAGAAGGGAGGGGTGGGGGGAAGGGGTTTTTAAGATTTGGTTTTATTTCTCATTACCCTACTCTGAGTTGATTGGTAATAAATTAAACTAATTTCCCCAAGTCAAGTCTGTTTTGCCCATGACGGTAACTGGTGAGCGATCTCCCCGTCCTCGTCTCGACTCACGAGCCTTTCATTACATTTTCGCTCCCCTGTCCAGCTGGGGAGGGGCAGTGATAGAGCGGCTTTGGTGGGCACCTGGTGTCCAGCCAGGGTCAGCCCACCACAACCTCAAAGCCTAGGGTGGTGACAGCCTACAGGGGATGTCCACAGTGATCCCGTGGCAAGTCCAGAGAGTGGTACCTTGGTCCGAGTAGACAGTTTGCATCTGTCTGCATATGGCCAGAAAGGGAATTTGCCTCCCAGAAGCAAATTGCTTTCTCTGATTTGAGCCCCACAATACATATGGCACCAGGAGTCATATCTATACCCACCCTAGCCTGATACGCAGGGCACTGTTTGTCTGCCTTGCTATAAATAGTTCCTAGCACTGCTGAGCAAGGATTAATGACTTTTCTAATTATACCACCATCAGTTGGTGACAGGGAAATGATACTGTGCAGATGTCTGAGCCCACTCACCCAGCGCACGGCTGGATTGCTCTGTGCAGAACATACCCGTACATCATTTCACAATTCCAAGGAATATCAAGTCACGAGTGCAGCAAAGCAAAACAAAGGTATTTCTTAATATGAAATAAGACACATCTGGAAGCCATATCTACTCCAAGTTATGAAAAGGAATCCTATCAGTTTTGGGCGGCATCTCACCGAGCTGCATTTCCATGTAAACATCATCTGTGATTTGTACCGCCTCACACGCAAAGTACCGCTCCTGAGTATACAGAAGACCTGTTTCCTATCAGCTTCCCAATTAACCCTTGATTTTAAATTGGCTTGCTTTATTTACTAGGCAACTGCTTGCTTTGTCCTTCTGAACAGGCACATTTTTCACATGCCTGCGCTACCCAAGCCGCAGCAGGACTGATTCCCTGCTCCATTACCCAGCTGCTCCTGTTTCACCAGCTCGTGGCAGCCCTTGCAGACCTGAGCTGTAAAACCGGTTGTCCTTTGTCCAAACATTCCTTTCCCACAGGACTTGCGAATAGTGCACACAAGAGTTTCTGCACAAGGGCTCTTACTTCAAAAAATGCTAATTATAGGAAAGCACATCTTGCAACACCTGATGGTAGCATCAGTCCACCTTCTGCGTTTTAAGTTTTCCTATTTATGACGCCATGAACAAGATGCAGTTGCGTAGGGGAGTATAGTATTTTGGTGCCAAAATAACTCTCCATTTTCTGAACAGCTGATGGCTATGGAAAAAAATGTTTTCTCCTGAGGACACAGCAGGTGCATAATTTGCCTGGGAAAATTACTGGAAAACTTAACAGGCAAGGAGCATTTCGTTCAGGAACTGCAGCGCCTGAAGTTTCGATCTGCAGGTCCGCAGCGATGTGGTAGGGGCAGACAAGCTCCGCTTCCCCGTGCTGCCTGGGCTCCAAGAGGGAGATTTTCTCTCCGCTGTATGAGTGGCTAAGCACCAGGCTCTGCCGGCTTCTGAAGCAGCATTTCTTTGCAAGAGCTATCAGAAGGGAAGGGATCAGACAAGTTATTTTGCCCAGTCATTTGGAAACAATACAAGTCACTCCTCGCAGCAGAGATCCTGCCCTTTGTCGGGTCTGATTTACGGCAATAACAACTCTATCAGTTCCACAAGGCAACACCTCAGGTCCTGCAGCTCAGGTTAAAGGCAGTGCTGTGGGGTTTGGATGTCAGCACAGGGAAGTGGTCCCTGCGGTCCACGTGCCTGGCTCCCGTGGGGCATCACCCTGCCAGCACCCTCCAGGTGACACCGGTCAGAGCAGCCCGATGTGACACCGGGGAGGGCCAACGCGGCCCGGGAGAGCTGCGCTGCTTGGGCGTCAAGGCAAGCGAGCGCAAGGGCCAGCCCCCCCGCAGCCCTGCACCGCCGCACTCCTCGCGCCTTCCCCAGGGAGCTGCGGCGTGCAGCGGCCGGCCCCGCTGCCGCCGGGAGGGACTCGGCCCCCATCGCCATATGGCAGCGCCTGTCCCCCGGCTCCAAAGCGTCGCTTCGTTTCTGCTCCACCGCCAACCTCGTCGGAGTGCCCCAGAAACCACTGCTGCTATTTTTAGAGGGTTAACAAATACCTCTAGGACAAAGTAATCCACTGGCACGTGACGGGCTCTCAGTGCAACACTCAACAAACGGCCACAGCATCGGTCCAGTAGCTGTAAAGATGAAATGCCAGCTGATGAACTCCGTCTCCCCTCACCCACCTGCCCATGGTGAATGAACATGCGAAAACAACTAACCTTCTATTTGGTTGCCAAGGTTTCTCATTTTTATGTATAACCATGTATATTTATAGTGCCCCTTGCTATCAAAAATGAGCAAAGGGAACAGCAGATAAGACAGCCCGGCAGAATTGTTTCTCAACAGAATGTTTTTCAGTTTTCCACAAGGCGTCAGCAGCTCTTTAAAGTCTTTTTATTACATTCTGCGTTAGATGCAAAATCATATTTCAAAGACACTTTAACTTTGAAAAAACAAAATGCAGATTCTGTACTGTGCCACCTGCAAACAGCAGAGGCATGACCCACATTAGAGAGAAACTTCTAACGGAGGGAGGGAGCTTTGCAGAGGAGACGGGGCCATTTAAAACACTTTAAAAATAAAAGGTCACAGGGAAATTGCTGCCTTCCTAATTATAGCATTCGCTCTAGTGTTACTATGCCACAACTCAGGTTCCTAATTTAAATTGTCATTAAGCCTTGCTGCAGGCCCCATAACTTAATGACTTTTGGTACGATAGCCTGTTCCCCGCAAAGGAGATGAAGAACACATTCATATCAGAGATGGGGTGAGGAGAAAAAACAAACGGAGCTAAATAAGGATCAAAATCACAACATGCCTCAGGGGCTGCCCTCCCTTTCTCACAAGGTCTTAACTTGATATACTATGCCCACACGACAAGCTTTTTTTCTTGTCTGCACTCATGGCCTCCACAGGGATGTCGGAAGAGCACGGATGCTCAGGCACGTTACCCCAGCTACACGTCAAGCTCCGCGGGGACGGAAGGCCTGATCCTGCCTGGCTTTGGGAAGTGCTGGAGGCCGCTCCAAAGAGGTCATCCACAGCGGGACAACAGCCATGGCGGTGCGGTGGCCTTGGGCACGGACTGTGATTTCCCCTTACGCCACATAGCAAAAATTAACCGACCTGGATTTTCTGTTAGATGTTAGATAAAACCAGCACAGCTTCCATTATTTTTTGTTTCTTCCTAATTAGTTTATTAGATCACAAATTACAAATCAAAAGTCTTCTCATCTGCATTCCTTCCAACATAGAGACTGTTATCAATTTCTGAATTTTCTGCAGATTGACTTTTACCTTTTTTTAAGTATGAAAAGCTTTAACAGCCGCAAGCAATTAGTGAAATGAATAAAGCAGCAGCTTGTATGTCCAGATTGGTTATGCCATAAAGAGGCACCATCCTAATTGGGCCGGAATGGAAGCTTTTCACTGCCGCACCTGATGCTGCAAAACAGGAGATGTGCAAAATTCAGAAGCCATTTCGCACCGGCATCACGGTGCTCTCAGCGTTAATCATTTCACACATTGTTATCCAGGCAGAGGATGTGCAGAGAGCTGCTTCCAGCATTTTGATTTTATTCTTTTAAAAATGCAGTATTTTGGGCAAAGGGATCTTGCCAAGATTCTCTCAAGAGCTGCAATTAAGAATACTTTAACAAAAACCGTTAAAAGGCGCAAGCCGAGGCGAGGGGGACGCGCGGGGCCCCGACCTCTGCCAGGCGGGACGCGCACGGCGCCGGCTCCCGCCCCTCGCCTCGCAGCGGGGCTCCGGCTGCGCCCCGAAAGACCGGGGGCACGATGCCGCCGGGACACGCGTGGCCGGGCACCGCGCCCGCCGCCACGCGCGTTTCCGAGACAAACGCGCCACCCCGCGGCGCGCGCGGGCCGGGCGCGGGGAAAACGCGGTCGCGGGCGGCGCGGGGGGACGGCGACGCGCCCGCCCCACGCACGCCGCGGCGGAGCCGCCCCACGGCGGCGGCCCCTCCCGGCAGCGGCGAGCGCGTCCCGCCGCGAGCAGCGGCCGCGGCAGAGCCCGGTGCCGCTGCGGGGGAAGGGGCTGGCGGCCCCGCGGGGGCCCGGGCGGCTGCACCCCCCGCCCTGTCAGCAGGAGGCACCAGAGCCTCGAGGAAGAGGCGGCCGCGGCCCGTCCCCGCGCCCCCAGCCGCCCCTGCCCGCCGTGGGCAGGCGCCTCGCCGCTCCTGGCCGCCGCCAAGGGCCTGGCATCCCCTCGGGCGGCTTCGCGGTGCCCGCGTACGGCCCTGCAAGACGATACGGCAAAGCAACAGGCGTTACAAACCACGTCTGCAGTGTCTTTGCTTAAGTCCTTAAACAGATCTCTGCAGCGGGATTTGGGAGTCGGGGCTGCTGGCCAGAGGTGCGAGCCTCGGCGTCCCGGCTGCACCAGGGATCGGGGTCAAAAGCTGCCGTATAATTAAGGGCAAACCACATTTGCCTGCTCATATGCTTTCCTGCAGCTAAGGAATTCCTCCTCCTACATGCCTTAAACGGGGAAAATCGCATTTTAGAGGGTCAAGCATAAACCAGAGAGTTTGGTGCATTCTGCATTCCCGTAGCAGCTCACCCACAACCCAGCCTCTGCTCCCAGCCAGCCAGCACCCTGCCAGCTGGGAGAAGCATCTCCAAGCTCCAGGATCACTCTCAGTCCCGGTGTGGAGCTCCAGCAGTATTCCCACCTGTTTTTTCTCAGCACAGGTACTGCAGGAGGAGCTCCTCTTATTCATAAAGTAAGGTGATCTGCAGGGAATTAATTTTGGACTCCCTCCCAAAGCTGAAAGCAGGAGCAGATCAAATTTTGTACCACTCTGGAAAACACAACAGTGCTTTTCTGAGACTGAAGAAATTTTAGTATCTGCAGGCAAACAATGAACCTAGTTCATATTTTACGTGCTGCTGTCTGTCTTCCCTTTGAATCAGTCATGTAATTGCAGACAATTTGGTTTCTAGACTGTAATCTGATATTTATAGGAAAGTGATACAAGTATCCTGCCATTAAGTCCCCTCTACTCTGAGGAAACAGTTCGGGTATTATGAGATGCTTATCAAAGAGCAGGACTTCTGGGTCCCCAGCGAGAGCTGAGCTATTTGGCCTGAAGGAGCAAGGACCTGGTGCAGATGGGGAAGGGCATTTGTGTGCCTGCCTGGATAAGCAGAGGATGCCCGTCTTTCCAGAAGTATCTCAGCCTGTACCAAACACGCAGCAGGAGCCAAACGAGCGGTACAAGGGCACTTAGGAGAAGCCTCAGGTGAGACAGGATGACTGTAGACGACAGAGAAGGTGTAATCACAGACAATGAGGAGCTTCAAGGATTGGATGTGGCTTGGGAAATATACTGTAGGGATTTTGGAAGCGACTCAAGTTCTCAGTTGGACCAATCTGTCTGCCCCTGCTATATATCTGTTATCAGACTTACTAGTTCATCACTGAGTGGAACAGAAGGACCACTGAAGAAAAATAGGGTGGAAAAATGAAACTGGGTTTCAGTTCTCCCATTGTACAGCCTTCTTGATCTTGCAAATTCTCTGAGAAGGCAAGCACCAGTTTCACAAGAGTGGAAAAGTATTTCGAGCACAGAGGTTGGCAGAAACAATGCAAAACTTTACAGTCAAACAGAACAAGAAAATCCATAGCCCATGCTGTGCTGGGACTTGCACAGCCATTCTGTCAAGGAGAGAAACAATAGCTTATAACGTGCCAGCGCAGTACGAATTCCAGACTGCCACCTGGGAATGGTCACCGTGCCGTGGACTGTAAACAGCTACAGAGCGAGGCTTATGCGCTGAAAACTTTCACCAGCCATCTGGGAGAACAAGCACAATGCATAGCTTCTTACGGCGTGAGGGAAGGAGCAACGACAATGTCCGTTTTCATTTGGTTTGTTACTCAGTCATCTCCAGTCATGTGTTCCAGGTTGCAGGAACTGTACTGGGACAAAACGGGAATTCCTCCTCGGCTGAAGCGAGGAGGGTGTGCTTTGCGTTGGGGTAGCACCTTGCGTACTTATCTCTGCCATTCTTATCTCAGCGGACGCTGCTGTCCAAGTAAACAAGGCACGGTTTCACTGTCCTGCCTACGTACAGAAATACTCCTGTCCCGGGGACCCTGCATGTTCTACAGATGCATCAAAGGGTGCGAGAAAAACACATTCACAGCAAGATTAGGTACTGGCTCCACGCTGGACGGGAAGGAAGCGCTTAGCAGAAATGGAGTTGAGCACAACTCCTGCTTACATCCAAGATAAAGGGCAGAGCCACCACTGAAGGTTTAGTGGCGATGCTGAATTGTGCTTTCAGATACGAGACAACCCTGTCCCAAAACACTCAGTATCTAGTGAACTTAACTGAGCCCTGACTCACAGCATTGCTGCACCAGCTTTGTGTAGGATGTGCTTGTCAGGGCCTTTGTGAGCTGCAGGCAAGCTGCAGGCACATGCCCCAGCCATTGCTTCTACCAAGAAAAGCACACCACCTCCTCCTCCAGCCCTTCCTGTTGCTTGACCCTGATTTTACCACCAGTTGGAAATCAGTCTGTCATCCCAGCCTTGCAGGGTGGGGATTTCACGCCTCAGCATAAAGGTGATAAATAGGATTCTGCGCAGGGCACGTTGGGTTTGGTTACTGATGATGCACATTCCAGCTTTGGGAAGTCCTTGGAAGCCTGGTGTTCATATTTCGGTTGAGATTTATATCCAGGAGAACAATGCTCTGTTATAGGAGGGCTTTGCTCTCCCAGCCACGCCAGTAATTCTCAGCAGCTTTTTCCTGAGCTCTTTTCTGGCTCCCCACTTTGACTCATTGTCTATTGTTGCACATCTGTCAAGCGTAACAAGGAAAGCTGTGTATATGCCTCATCCGCTGCAAGGGAGTTTCTTTATGCACTGAAATTTCAGTGCTCTGCTCTCTTAACCCCTACAGTGCCATGCACATGCATAGGAAAATCATGGCGAGAACTGAAGTAGGGAAAGTAGACATTTCTTTGCCTCCTTTCCACAGTCCTTGCTTAAAGGTAAAATCCCTTAAAAGGCATTAGCGTGCTCATACGCCGCAGTAATAGCTTAATCAGAACAATGTGACAGAGCGCAGCACATCCACAGGGACAGATTCCCACCAGTGTTCCTCTGAGCGGGGACCTGTCTGGTCTGATCCCATACTCTGAACTCACCGAACTCAGCATCTGCTGCATCTTGCCACACCTTTTACTAAGCCCGGCCAGAGCTTGCTTTGACCTTTGATTAGACACCAACTTGCTCCGATAGTTTTAGAAACAAGCTAGGGACCTCAGTGGATTTTTTTAGTATAATTTATGGGCATGGTTCATATAATTATTATAGCAGACTTCTCGGATGATCGTTTCTTTGTACCTCTCAGAAAAACCTGGTCGCTATTTCTAGGCAGTTCCCTTTAATATACATGCTGTCAGCCCTTGACACTATTTTCCCCACTGCCCTGCACTTTCTGTCCTATCTGGGCAGGGCCACGTGGTGCGAGCTGTAAAGCCTTGGGCTCCAGCAGTGACTGGCCCCAGCAAGGCTTTCACAGATCAGCCTCCCTGGGAACAGGGCTCAGTGCTGGTGCTGTACCTTTGGGACGTTCTGCCCCGGGTTTGCTTCAGAAACAGGTCTCAGGAGTGCTGCGTTCTACAGAGGGCTTGTGGTCTCAGTCTATGCAGGGAAACCGGGCTCCTTCCACTGTGGTACAGGGAAACTGCAGCACAGAAAGAGCCTTGGCACTCCTCTCCAGCATGCAGTTCTTTCCCATGGTCATGTAACAAATCAGAAATTAAGCTAGAATAACCAAGGCCCCTTCCCACAGGACCATCCCTCCTGCTTATCTAGTTCATATCTCAATCACTTTGTCCATAAAAGGTTTTATATGGCGAGCTGGTAACTGCACCATTTCCCAACAGCACTCCGGGTGATTCTCATACAGCACCTCTGTTTCCTGACAACTACCAAGTATAATTTCACCCCTGCTGACTCTTCTCCCACTTGCACCATGAGAATTCGGAGCCACCTCCTCTCCAACGCACTCTGGGTTCCCAGACCTTGCTTGCAGCCAGTGGGACTCCCACCAAACCCAGATCTCATTGCAAGGATCCTACCCCCAAATGATGGGGATTTGGCTACTTGTCTGCAGAGAGGTGATGCTAGACTTAGAGCCCAAAGCATTTATTTGGCTGTGGAAGGGTATGACAAACATTGCAGCTCCACAATCCAAAAATGTATTTCCAGGCCTTTCTGACGATATGGTATTTCAGTAGTTGAAAACAGGCTTAGTGAGTACTTTCTCCTGCAGAAACATACTGGCTGTAATGTAGCTGCTGACATTAGTGCATGGAAGGTGACTGTCCTTCAGAGAGCAGTTTGTCTCCCATCTTTGCACAGAATCAATATTAAATTTGGCAGGAGCATTCGCCTTGTCACAAATGATACTCCAAAACCAATTGCTTCTCCTTTTTAGTGTTCATTTCCTTCTCCCATTTACCTCATCAAAAAGAAACCACGAGTTCAGTCATCATGGCGCTCGTTTATGTTGTGTATTCAGTTTTCTCCACCAGCAGAGTCCAGCTCCATGCCCTGCTTGTGCTGCCCAAAGGGGTGGGGACCTTTGGTGGCTCAAAAAGAAAAGTCTGACAGGACCCCAGTCTGCAAGGAGACCCAGTAAACTGCTTGCCAGGAACCATCAACTGCTGGTCAGAGAGCAGAGTGCAGGAGAGCAGGTTTTTGGCACGTTTCCCACTGCAGAGAGTTCCCTCAAGTCAGCCCCTAGGCTCAGTCTGGGGTTTAACCGCTGTGTCCCCAGGCCCCCGCAAGTCACCGCAATGCCAGAGATGAAGGCGTGCAATCGGCTGCTCCAGCTCAGAAGGAGCCAGGGAGGTCTGTCTCACCTGTAGCGAGCGGTTTTCAAGGAGGGCATTACGTACAAGCAGTAAGACTTCAACATTGAGTGAAACCCTAACTGAAGTTAACAAGAGCCACGCACGAGCCAAGCTATTTCAAACCAAGCCAACGCTGCTTTCCAAAGGGCACAGTCAGTTTTCCTAATTCAAGCAGGGCCTTTACTTTCAGCCACTTACGACAAGGAGGAGCAGAGCAATCACGAGCAATGCTTCAGCAGCCAGGACGCCTTTACCATCCATGCCTCGCAGCTGGACCCCAGCCACACCTCACATCCCTGTGACGGGTGCTGAGGGAGCGGAGTCCCAGGGGAGCGCGCAGGGGGCCTGGCACTGCCCAGCAGCACGGCTGACGGCGGCGGGAGTGCACGCTACCTTTGTTAACGACAGACCGCGAAAGGGTTTAATTATTCCAATGCTGAGACTGTTTTGCAGCAAGCAAAAGGGATCCAGGAAAATGTTTTCCTGTGAGTAAATGATTGTGAGAAGCTGGCTGTAAACACAGCGCTTGGAGTCCAAACAACGCAAAGCCGAATGTTACCTGTCATGATAAATTGTCAGCCTCAGCCTGCATGTTCTGCGAGGACCTGGCTGGCGGGAGCAGACACCTGGCGTGCAGTTGTTTGGGCAACACAACCGCGTTAATTCTCTAAAGGAGGGGAGAGACTGCAGCCCTCTGCTATTTGGAAAGAATAACATACAGACAAATCATAGAGCTTTTCTTAATGCTGCCATGATATACAAATAAGAGGCTTAAGTATAATTATAGGTTGTATAATCAGTGTGAATAAAGAAATATGTAGTAATTGATGCCATATTTTATAAATATCCTAACTGTTTAAGAAACTGAAAATGTTTTCCAAAGAAATACTTTAGCATAATGATTATAAAGCCCTTTAATGTGAGTGAGCTGCTTTCTGAAGCCAGTTTTAGATTCAGTCTCATGAACATAAATAGAGTTAATTACCCTTCTGTGCGAGCTGGATGTTAGCACATTCCAGCAGAGTGTGCATTTTCCAAAGTGCCAATTCCAACACATTCCACCCCGTGCAATTTCTGTCTTTTTATGCACAGCACATAAAACGCACTCACATCTGGGCAAGGGTAAAGTTAAGTGCTTATAGTAGTGAGCCTTGGAAATGGATTGAGACATCAACTGCTTGCCCATATGTTATTTGGATATTCAAGTGCAAATGTGGCTTTTCTGAATTCACCCCACAAGGGAGAGGACATTGATGTGCAAATCGGGACAGAGGGGAGAAGGGATGCAGGGGGGCTCGGAGGGTGCAAATGGCTGGTTCCCTCTTCCTTTTTGAAAATAAGCAGCTGCACCGTAGGGGCAGAGCAAGGGAACAACGCTCACTGGTGGAAAGGGGAAACTCTTTACCAGAGGCAACTCCTCAGTGAACAACTCCCCAGGGCAGCGTGCCTGCAGGTGCAGGACGCTGACACTGCGAGGAGAGGGTGCTCAGGGAAAACTGCCAGGTGCACGCTGTCTCTTCCCTGGTGCATCCCTCCCGCCCCGAGCAGGGAGCAGGACACAGCCCCAGTGGCACCGGCTGCACCCAGCCATCCTGTCGGCACCCTCTGCCAGGCCGGTCCTCCATGGAGCTGCCAGTCCCGCTCTCCATGGAGCTGCCAGTCCCGCTCCGATCCCATCCAGGCCACAGTAATGTCAGTGAGGAACTTTCCTCCCCCCAGGCCATGCGCACTCTCAGTCACAAAGCTCATTTTCTCTATATGACTCACATACCGAGTTGTACATGAAAAATGCAAATGAAAATACAACACAACTCTATCAAGAGACCTTGCAGAAACAAAGTATTTCCATCTCCAAAAGTAAATACCACCTCAGATTTGGTCCTGCAGGATGAAAATAAGGGATACTTTGTAAGTAATGCTAAAAATAATAAAAACATCCCGATTTGGACATGGCTTCGGGGCACAGCACAATGTGCATTCACAACTGCCAAATCACAACTGCAGAGAAGTTCGGGCAGATGACCCGTTGCAGAGGGCTGTCTCGGAGCACAGTGCTCCCCAGGGTTTTGGGTTTCTGCCTTTAATGAGCTGGTGATGAGTGACCCCTCCCTCGGCCCTCCTTCACTCCTGGGCCTTCTCCCGGGAGTCAGGCAGAACAATTTTAAATCCAATTTCCTCTTACAGATTTTCTGAGACTGGGGGTGAAGCGCACTGCTGAGCAAGCACAAGTCCTGGCTCCGCGCCGCAGCCTCGCCGCCTAATCCAAGCATCTGTCACCACGTAGGACGGCCACGCGCAGCAGTGGAGTGGCATTTCTGCCCCCTTTTCAAATCCCAACCCCACCACCAACCCAGGGCCTTGTGAAGGACGTGTTTTCCCAGGCCACACAGGCTCGGGGCTCTAACGTCAGGCTCTTTAGCAAAGAGCAGGGACGGCCACCACCACCGGACTCTCTGCGCAGGGCAGGGTGCAGCCTCTGCTGCTGGCCAACGCAGAGGGAAAGGCTCTTAGAGCAGGCCAGAGCTCTGCACCTCCACAGCCACTCTGCTTCTCGCGAGCAAACTGTCTGCAGCGTGGCAGGGACAGGGCGATGCACCAGGGACTGGCTCTGCCAACGGTCTGCAAACAGAGACCGGGGCAGCGGCGTGCCAGACGCGGCGTGCTGTCCTCTGCTTGCCTTGGTTCAGTCCGCCCCTGCTTCCTGCAGCTCCACTTCAGCCCAAGGCTTCCACCACTGTGACTGCCAGACCCGCTACAACCTGCTGCAATTCCCTTTGCTCTTGCAAATGAGTTATACCAGCGTTCAGGCATTTCCCTCCCAATCAACATCGCATGTCTCTCGCATGCTCTGCCACAGCCAGGGACATGCTGAAAACAGGCTTGTGCCCACTAATTGCTTTGGCATGTGGGCAGTGGGAAAACAGCCAGGCTCTGCGTTGAATTAAACCATTACTCTTCTCTCCTTGGAATCACTCTCCTGTCTCTGTGCCTGCACAATAGCCTTTCCGCAGCAGTGCATGAAGGATTCATCGCTGCATGGTATATCCCAAGTGCAATATCTGGTGTTCATCAAAACAGAACCTGTTTCCCTGTTCCGAAAGGCCACGGCATAAGCCAGGGCCTTGGTGTGGCAATACAGCTGCTGCTCGGCAGCCTGGAGCTGAAAAGGCCTGGCTGGTTGCAGTGCCTGTTTGCATTTGCATCGTTAGGCACCTTTCTCAGCCTTTTTAAACAGACACGACACAGCTGGCTTTTTCCTTGGCCCACTGAAGCCTGCAATGCCCGTTGGCAGGCTGCTGAAACCACATTGCCCCTTCTGCTCCCTTCAGTTTGCGCAGTCCGCAAGAAGCTTTGAATTCTGACACCTGCAGAAGGAGGCTGCATCTGGACAGCAAGGTGGTGGCAGCCCCCAGAAAGCCACAGCTCGGCTCCTAGCTCAAGTTTTGCTAGCCCTCCAAAACTAAACAGCAGGAATGTGTCCCATCCCAGGGGGTGACAGGTCTGCTAGAGACACATTGGTCCTTCTGACCACAGGAGCCAAGTCAATAACTCCAGTGCTGGAGGCACATTCCAAGTCTGAGGGAGACTACAGCACTGTCCTTCATCCACCACTTGACTCTACTGCCAAGGAAGATGCTTCGCCGGTGGCTGGGACTGCAGCGGGACTCAGGCCCTCACTTTCTCTTCCTTTAGCCTATCTCCACTGTCATCAGACTACCCAGTGCTGCTACTGAGAGCTCACCATGGGCCAATAACCCAGAATTTTTTGGGGGGAGACCCCACAGAATGTAGCAGCCTATACTGAGCCAGAGTGCCATACTTGGGCAGCTAAAAGCACCCTCAAATGGGCCAGCACCAGCTGCTACCACTTGACTGCAATGTAAATATACATTAAGTCTATGCTGTGAAACGATGCTGCAGCAGAGCTGAAATGCAAAGACGCAGCACACACTCCAGATAGGTCATGCTCTGTTTATAGCCAGGCTGTTCTGGACCTGAACAAGGGTTTGTGTTCTCAGTCATCAGCAACCCTACAGTTTGGGAAGGACAACATTACATTTGGCTCCATGCCTGAGCTAAACACTGCCCCATCCATCAGCAGTTTGGCTTCTCATTCATATGATGGGCTTGATCTTGAAACCATCTGTTTTCCCTCAGCTTGCATCCAGCTTTCACTTGGACAGCAGAGCCCTTTCCAGCTACAGCCCCTGGGCATTGGGGTGGGAAAGCCACTTCACTTGCTGCTCTCTGCAGCTAAAAAAACAAGTTTGACTGGAGACACACGACCCCTCTTTTGCAGGTAGAGGTGAGACTGGCAGGACTTGCTAGCAAGGAAGACCAGAGAAGTAGCCCTGGGACAGAGCTCAGAGGATGCAGTTGGGGCTGCTCGGGCTGGATTCTTGCAGCAGGGCAGATCCCACACAGCTCGGAAACACTCAGCCCGTGCTGACCCTGCAATGCATGGAAAAGGTCTCCAGGAAAGAGGTGCTTGGTCCAGCCTAGGACTCCAGGAAAGAAAGATGCTCTCACCAGTGGGAAGAAACCTTCAACAGTCTGAGAGCCTGTGATGAGTAGTTTCCTTCTTGTAATATTTGTTTTAACCTGTCAGTGTGTTTTCTGCTCCCAAACAAATGCGGTCTGGATTCTGTCACCAAGAGGCTCCGAGTACGCTGGTTGTGGCTTGGGGCTTTGTTTCTTTTCCAGGGAGTGGAACCAATGTGAACTTCACTGAATTGGTCCTTCCCTTCCTCTCCATGGGATGCTTTTGCTTTATTTCAAGGCTGTTATTAACTGACAGGTTGGTGTAAACACACATTTTGAAAGGCGCTAGCAGACAGCAGTGCCTCTCTGCACTGCACACGCAGCACTTGTGCGTCTCCACAGCAGGGATCGCAGCGATGATTCGTCGCGTGCCCCGGTCAGCAGCTCATGGCTCCAGCATCCAGGCAGGGAGGAAGGAGCAGGGCTCTGGACTGCACCTCTTGCATGGGCTTGCCTGGTAAACAAGTGCCCTCCAGGCCTGCAAAATGGGCCACGGGTAGCTTTGGCTTCTGACCGCTGCCCTGTGGTCTCCACCTCCCTGGCCAGGTCCGACCTCAGCAGTGGCTGCAGCACCGCACCGTCACTGGAAAGGCTTCTGGCACCACAGAAAAGGCTGACCTGCAGGTCCTGGGGGGTGCCCACGAGCAGGGGACCTGGTACGCCTGGCACTGCTTGGTTAAGGGCCCTCTCCTCCAGGCTGGAGCTTATTTTGAGCCCCAGGTCCAAAAGCCATGTGGTAAAGTGGAGCAGAGGGAAGGAGCTGTGCACATCCATCAGCCAGTCTTGCTTTGGACCAAGCAGAGTCCTGCCAGCTGAGCTGCACAAGCCAGCTCTAAAATCCACAGAAATGAACTGCACAATCCTGTGCACTTCTAGCACTGCAGGAGGGAAAAAAGAGCATTTCCTGCAGACATTTCCTATTCCCGGGGCCAAATCTAGACCTGGCATAAGCTGGAGCAACGCACAGAGGAGCTGTATTAGAAAGAGCCTCCCATGCTTGACATCCAGTGCAATAACTCCCGTCCAACCTGGTGAGGACACCATGTGATACTCCTCCAATCTCTCAGTAGCTTGTGGTGCCAAGTTTGCAAGAGCAGGTGAGGTACCACATAGTGACGATAATGAAAACCAGCTGCCGAGGAAGCGTCTGGAGACAGCAGCAAACTGTCAGGCTCAGGATAAGTACTGTCTCCTGCAGCATGGAGACAAGATAGCTGCATCTCTGGGCGGGCCCTGCAGAGGTCATTTCACAGGAATGGATATGGAGATTTTCATATTAACCCTTCAGTTGTCTTGAAATTGCACGGTTACAATCCTGATTGTTGCAGCTGAGAAGTTCAGCCGCTAAACGACGCTGTCCACCCAAGCCCTCTCCTCACTGGAAGACCCCCTGGGGACTGCATCTGCAGTCACCCCCTGATGCGTTGCAGGGTGCATCTCCATCCTCGATGGACAGAGCAACTGCTAATGCAGAGCCTGGGGCTCAGGGCAGCACCTCCTGTGCTCGTGCTCAGAGCAGCCGTTCTATCTCTCCATTTAATGAAGTGCCTTTTTGGTTAGACACGGTCACAGCAGCAGGGGACAGACAGCACAGTCCTGACCCTGCAGCGGGACGCGGGCAGTGGATGCGCAGGCAGTACCATCCCCTGCTGCTGAGAGACAACGGAGAGATCAGCTCAGAGAGGAGCAGCTGCACCAGCAGAGCACAACGGGCGCGGAGCCTCCTCCGGGCCGAGGGGAGATGCTCCCCGGGGAGGTCTCGGTGCGCCCGGGGTCCCCCCGCCCTCTCCCCGGCCCGTTCCCCTCCGCCACCGTGAGATGGCAGCCGCCTCCCGCGGCTGCTGCGGCCGGGGCGGGGGGGGCACCGCGGCCCCGCTCCCCGCGCCGCCGGCCCGGCTGCCCCGGCCGCCTTTCCCCGGCCCCCGGCTGCCCTTCCCCGGCCGCCCTTCCCCGGCCGCCCTTCCCCGGCCGCCCTTCCCCGGCCGCCCTTCCCCGGCCGCCTTTCCCCGGCCCCAGCGGCAAGGAGCGCCGACGAGCCTCCCAAGGTACCGTCGTTGTCAGAACTGAAACCGCTCAACCGCCTCCTGTTACACAGCACCGCAGCAGACGCGGGGAGCCTGACACGCCGTCCCCACGCAGGACCACTTAATCCCCGTGTTTATTGTTCCTCTGGTCAAAGCTAGTGGGAATTTGTGTATCCTGGCTCCTGAATCTGGTCACAGTGAGAGCAACTGCACAAAACTCGGCTCAAAAGCTCCTCTCTCCTCTGCTTGAGTTACCTTTGAGGGGGCTCATGTGAATCTCCTGTAACTCAAAGAAGAAAAAAAAAAAAAAAAAAAAAAAAAGAACGGCACATGCTTTCAATCCCAGGCGTAGTCCACTGGCAGCAGGCACCCAAGCCATTGAACTGCATTTCCGAGGGCCAAGAAACACCTTAGGTAAAGTGGGAGCATCTCTGCTCCTGCTTAGTCACATATGTTGAATCCTGATGCTTGGAGAACACAAACCAGGACATCCAGACTCAAAAAACTGACTTAAAATCCTGAGTCCTCTATATTTTAAATTCATCTTTTGCCTTTTAACCTTTGAGTGACTTTGTTCAGCTTTCCTAGCCCGCCTGCTGGAGGAGAAGTTTCCTCCTTTAGGAAGCAGAGAAAATGAGGAGTTTCTGCACCAGATGCCTGTAACAGCTGAGGCACTGGGAGTTTCCTGACCAAACTGGGGAGGGCGACAGGACAGCCGCATACGGTCTCAGGGAAAGGCTGCCAGAGTGCCACCAGCTGCCCGGTTGAGGGTATGTCCAGCCATCTGGCATCTCTCTCTGCATCTTCCCCTGCAGCACATCTCTGCCCTGAGCACAGCCACTGGCAACGGAGCAGCCCGCGAGGGCTGGGAGGGCACGTCAGCAGAGAGCACGCAGGCATCTCAGCTAGTAGCCCCCGCACCAGCAGCAAGCACATCGGTTTAACATCTCCAGTGCGCTGGAAAAGCAAGCATAGGTCAGACGTTTACCAAGGAACACCTAGGGGTTGAGAAGTCTTTCCCTTGGGCCAACTGAAGCAAGCCTCCGAGCTGAGATGCCAGGACAGCAGCCTGGAGAGCTAGGTGTGCTCTACAGACCGAGGCGCTGACTTGGGAACCACGTTGTCTGCTCAGCACACCAGCCCAGGCAGCCACAACAAAATGCATCAAACCAGTTCCCCTTTGTGCTGAACTTCCCGTCGAGATAAACAATGACATTTGCATCCACTGCAAGCCAAGGAAAGACAGAGTCTGCTGGGAAAGCAAAAGAAGCTGGAAGGGCTGGGCTGTATTTTGGATTAGGGCTGAATCCCTCCTGGCTTTTCTTTCAGCCCGTACAAACCTGTGCATGTTCCCGAGGGACTGGGAAAGGGCTGCTCATGAGGATACGCCTGATGGGTGGCACCTGAAGGGAAGCCTTTCTGACTGTGCTAAAGGCAGATAGCTTGTAGGAATCTGCATGAAACTTGCCTGCGCAGAGGGACTGAGATGCTTAAGCCCAGAAGGCAATTTACAGGGAAACATAAACTGGGCATTTTGAAAAGACATCATGCATTTCCAGCAGGATGATAACGTGCTATCTAGGTCCCAGCCCTTAGGCTGTTTAATGGTCTGTGCAAACAGCATGTCAGGCACTCTCAGGAACGGCATGTAATGGGTCTTCAGATTGCTGTACTACACGAGGCGGTGCTGAGCTGTATGCCCAGCTCAGAGCCAGGGCTGTAGCTACTCCTGAGGCTCACGTCAGCATGTAGGAACCCAATTGCCCATTTAATGCCTCCCCATTCCTCCTAATGCTCGCCCACTGCTGCAAGAAGGCAGAGGAAGCACTCCATCCTCTTCAGCAGATTTTGCCCCGTGCAAGTGAAAACCCTTGTAGTTCAGGAGGAATGAGACGTTTCCTTGTGCGTGTACCTGGGCACCCAGCACTAAATACGACTTCAAGAGCTGACAGGCAGCCAGAGGCCCTGCGGAAATATCAGTGCTGGCTGAGCAGGCTGGCATCTCATCCATCAGTCAACGCCACCCTCCGAGCCTCGGTCCACAGTTACACGCGACGTGGGGCAGAGATCTCCCATTGCACAGGACCAGCTCTGCAAGCCTGAGAGTCCGTGCTATATGCTGCCCTGTAAGGTATTGCACACGTGTGTTGCTGATAGGCACTTTCAGTCCCAACACAGCACTGTCCCCATTTAACAAGTCAGGACAGCTTTCAGCTTGGATACGCTTCTTTCTGCTGTTGGTAGGATGGCTTGCTTTGCCCCAGACAACTTGCCAAGCTCCTCACCACGTCCCTCATGGCCCCGCGTCTCTGTGGCAGCCCCGTCACCACCACTGAGCCCCCGGGAGTCAGCGTTCAGCAGGATGCCCCAGGCCAGGCAGTCTCCGAGCAGATGAGGAATGAGGGAATTAAATACTGGGAAGTATTTCTAATGGACATGAATAACCTCATTGAGAGAAGGCAGGCACGCGCTGCCGCCGATCTGGCTGCACTCAGCACCTCCCCGGTCCCATCCGTCCTCCCAGCTGGGCTCTGCAGCGACTCATTTGGGTTCGTCAGGGCTTTCAGCCCCTGTCCCCTCTGCATTTGACTTGTCACTATCTCATCAACGCTCCTCAGCCTAATCTTGCCCATCTGTCCCTGGACCAGCCAGGCCTTGTTGGCCACATTTCCGACTCCTCGGTCCTGCGCCATCTCCTTCTCCAGCCTGCAGCTCCCCCAGAACAGTTCCCGCTCCGTTGATCCCTGGATGCTGCCAGGGGCCATGCAGCTCCTTCACCCTTCTGCTGCTCCCCAGGGGTGTCCAAAACACCACGAAATTACTGCAAGGACCTGGTGCAAACCACAGGGAGCACCACCCTCCCTCCCCAAAAGCTGTCAGTCATCAGAAACACTCAGCACGTGAGCAGAAAGTGGCGCAGATGATATTTTATAAGAAAAAAAAAAATCAAGTGTGATGCACAGGGTTATTGTATTTTAGAAATGACTCCGTGTGTAGTAAGAAATGTCGTCGCTAGAGTAGCTGTTTCTGACTGCAACCTGCTAGGAGTAAAAGCAATTTATGCCAGGGATCCCTGACTTTAGGGCCTGAAGTTGAGCAAGATCAAACCACGGAGAAAGAAAACATTGAACGCACATTGCTTAGAGCCAACAATAGGAGGAGAACTACCAGTCACCAGCTAATTATTGCGGAAAATTTTGTGTGAAATTACCAATGAAAAGATCAATACAAACCAACTAGATTTGTTGCTTTTGGGCACTGTAGGAAGCTGGCTGGCTGAAACTCACGCATGCTCTCCATCTTCTCCCCTTGTATCTTGCTTTTAAAAAAGCATTAAAATATTTTTTTTTTTGTAAACAGGTCAGTGATGCTGAACAGAAATGATTACGGCCAGTGAATCACAAATCAATGTAGTGCAGTTATTATACACAAGACAGCCCAGAATCCTAATGCTTCTGCGCTCATCGGAGTCCTGGGGGATTTATGACTCTGACAACAAAAATAACGTATTCCTTCGGGAGCTCAGTCAAGAGTTGTCAGTGCTGCTGCTGGAAAGTCTCCTCAGTGGCTTATTACCACATCCTCTATGACCTGGGCAATTTGAAAAGGTCAAAGACGGGCGGTGAGGAGCAGAGCCTGCATCAGCTCTCTTCCCATACACAGAGTCGGTCTCATGCCTGCAGGACACTGCCTGCAGAGCCTTCTCCAGGCTCGCCAGTGTGGTCCAGTACCGCCGATCCCTGCTCGTGGTTAGTGAGGCAGAGCTGCTCCACGCGGCCACGCTGGTGCCTGGCCAGACTGGTACCCAGGAGCAGGTCAGCTCACGCAGCCCCGCTGGCTGCAAGGCCCTTTTTTGGCCACAGATTGTGTTTCCGTGGATAGGGTAAAGGACAGGGAGACCACACAGGCTCTGAGCAACGTTTCACTTCAGAAGCTTTTATAGAAAGGCTCCACCACAATTCGCTGTCTTAGAAAAACATCTTTGTCTTAATACAGAAGTGCCACGTACGTGCTGCCAAGCTGTCCCCTCCTCTTGAGAGGGAGATCTGCCACACGGCTGCTTCCCACCCCTTGCTCCCGCGCATTTGAGTGCAAATGCTCTCCGCTGGCAGGTCCTGTCACCATTCCTATCTGATAAGGCCCAGGAAAGGCAGCAGGGCAGTGCTCGTTGGGGCTCAGGTAGCCAGGACAAGTTCAAAGCCTGCACACACCCCCAGACCTCGCTCTCTGCGGTCCAGACCCATCCATGGTGCCTGGTGGGGCGACAGCCCTCTCCTCACCCTCCTCTTCTGCAGCACCTTGCTCTGCAGGGAGCAGATTCCTCTACAGGACCCAAATCTGCAGGTGGTGCCAGCGGTGTCTGGGGAAAGCCTGGGGGCCTCGAGGTGGGCAGGGAGAGGGTCCCACTGTGACGGCTGCAGCTGGTCTGCAGGGAGCATCCCAGCATCTGCAGGGAGCTCGGGATGCTGCGGGGCATAAGGGCCGTTGGAGGACAACATGACGTAAGGGAGGCGGCCTGGCAGGAATTAGCCCCTCCTCATTTGTCGCCTCTAACAAGAGCAACCATCGGTCAGCACAAATTCTTTCATGTTCACTTACAACATCTATTTATAATATCAAGAAAACCACAGGACATAACAGCCTCAGACACACTTGAGAGCTTCCAAGAGCTGCAGACAGTAGAGGGTTTCCACCAGCAGCAATTCCCCAGCAGCGGCGAGAGGGTTTTGTGGTTCGGGCTGTGGACGGAGGCGCAGGAGACCTGGCTTGGCCCAGAAGCCGCAGTGGCCCCAGCTGCGCTGCAAGGGCTGCACGGACACGGCCCCGTTGGGGATGCAGCTCAGGTGTCCGCGGCAGTGGCCACGCCGAGAGGAAGCCGGGCTGCACTGCAGGGCACTGCCCAACCACCGCCACCACCTCCGCCTGCCCAGGCAGGACACAGCCCCAGCTTGGTCCTCACCCAAGCATCGGCCTCGCGCCTGCCTGCCTCCCTCCCCTGCTCTCTTTCCACTGGATCCTGCACCAACAGCTTTTCCCTGTCTCCTCCCCCCCGCCTTTCTGCTTTACAAATCAAGTAGTAATAATTTAAAAATGTCTTTCTGCTTGGAGCCAGAGGTCTCTGACTGATGGCTGGGTTTAAAGCAACTCCTGTATCTGCCAAACCCTATGGAGCACCCAGATCTTCTCAAGAGTCCTACCAAAGCTAGGGCACATAAAAGCAACTTTAGTCACAGAAATAAATGTTTCCTTCAGATCCGTGAGCCCAGACACAACCAAGTTTCTTGAGGGTTTTAGGCCTGGCAGGACTCCGCCATGCATTTGACATTTTTGAATCATAATGCCCCATTGCTTTGATATATCAGTGGATTTCCAGTGTGTGCTGGAGCCATGAGCTCTCACAGAAAGGCACTGCCATTTCTCCTCTAGTTTTGCAGCAGTTGCTGCCTTTCCCAACCAGCAGCCTGCATCACGAAGCTCTTGGGTTGGGTCTTTTCTTGCATCAGCTTTGTCTCTGCACAATGGCACTGGCAGAGCGGCAGAGGGAACGGACAGCCCTCGCCGAGGGGTGCGAGGGGAGCGTGGCTCCAGGTCTGGCCCAGCTGTTTCTGTTTCTGCCAGACAGCCTGCAAGGTGGCTCATGCTCTCGAGCTGCTGGAAGCGCTACCCATCCGAAGACCCTTCTCGTTTCTCTTTGGTACCCGCGCTCCAGAGCTGGCAGCAGCTGTCCTCAGCCGGCGGGTGAGTGCGAACAGCCCCCAGGGCACCTCAAGGTCTGTGTCGCAAGGCAGCGATGCTGGGCTTCCCCAGAAACACACTTTTTAACCCCCAGATGCATTTGGGATCATCCAAGGGGCTGCTGTTGGCACAGAGCCGGGTGGTTTGGCAGATACAGTTCTAAAGAAAAGGGGGGGGGGGAACTGGTGGAAAAATGTCCCCTCCAGCCCTCTTGTTGAATTAAACCACATGTATATTTTTAAAATACAGCGGAAAGGAACGACTCTCCAGCACATGTTCAAGAGCAGAGTCTTATTTCAGAGATTTCAAAAAATTAGTGGCTGAATGCTGAAACAATATAGCCTTTAGACAAGGGCATTTGGAAGTGATTAACGAGCCTGAACTCATGCGTTCAAAATAAAAAGTTAGTACCTCACGCTGGTAACAACTGTCAGCTACTAAAAAGCCGAGGAGGGGGGAAGAAATCAAACTCAATCCCGCATAATCTACTGCTCCAAATCAGCAGACGACCACTAGCACGCCCGCCAGCCCGCGCCTTCCCTGGGCACATCGCCTCCACACCCCGTGCTTGTCCCCGCTGGCCGGGCGGACGCCCCTGCCCCGCTCCGATGGGAGGGCTCGGGGGGCTGCGCACCCCAGACTGCGCAGCCCCACAAGCCCTGTTTTCTGGCCTTGCCAGGGCGAACAGGACCAAGTCTGGCAGCCGCGTCCCGCGGGAGCCGCTGACCGACTCCTGCACGGGGCACAGCCTGGGAAACCACCGCAGGAGCCGGCGAGGGGCTGAGCCACGGGGGCCGGGGTCTGCAAGGAACTGCCTGCTTCTGCTCCTAGTCTTTGTCTTTTAAATGATAAAAAATTAAAATCTGCCCAAATCTGGCTGCTCTGTGCCCTGAAGGAAGCCCTGCCAGCTGCACGCTTGGGCGTAAGCAGCACGGGAGAGTTCAGGGTCCCTTTGAACATTAAACCTGCTCTGCTTTTCAGGGACTTTTCAGCTTAGCAGCAAGAACCTAAAGTGATCCAGCGCTGTGCTGGCGGTATCGAGATCAAACGGCTCAGGAAGTCTTAGTTAAGCAAAAATCACACTTCATGCTAAAATGTAAAAGCTGCTTCTCACACCCCCAAACCTGAAGTGGTTAAGAAGGACGTTTGTCCCCTGTGCAGCCAGCCCCAGCACCGGCTGCAGCTCAGGGCAAAGGCAGCCCCAGGGCGCATCGGGGGGCTCGGCCCCGCTGCAGGGGTGCTCCGAAAGCTTCTCCCGCGCCCGTACAACCAGCAACGTCCCCAGCATTGCAAAAAGATGCAAAGCCCAGAGCTCTGGGCACATTTTCCCTCTGTATAACTGAGACCAGGGTGAATTCCCACAGGAGCAGCGCTGCAGGTGACAGTGCACTACATCAATAGTGCACCGGTGCCACCGCACAGGGCACCTCACCCTGCTCCTGGTGCTGCCGGGAGGGCAGCCGAGGGACAGGGACACCGGGGAGACCCTGCAGCGTGGGAACACCCCTGGATACAGCCGGGTCCCCACTTGCAAGCCAAGCTCCGAGCTGCAGGGCTGGGCTTGCAACCTGGTTCACAGGCACACGGGGATTCAGAGCGCTGCAGTCAGAGGGAACTGCTGGGGGCACGTCTGTCTGTCCTCCATAGGTGGCTGCAGAGGCAAGAGCGAGCCAGCCAGCCTGCCAGAGCATGCTCGCCCAGCGGAGATGTTTGCGTGCACCCCGGGCTGCCCATGTCACCCTGGAGGCACCCAGACCTGCAGACCCTGTGCCCGAGCCAGGCGGAGATGATCTGTGCTGCAGCAAGATGCCACAGCGCATCCCCGCCAGGCCAGGGCCAGTCTGCGTTTTGGGCTGGGACCTGTACAGAAATGAACTTCCCCATGTCTCATGTCTGAGAACTTAAAGAAAAATAGATGTTTCGAATTTGCTTCAGTAAAGAAATGTTGGTAACATGACCAACATCTGGGAGCTTAAAATGAAACCAGACTGTTCCTCCTCTGCAAGGAGCAAACGCATCCTCAGCCCCAGGAGCCTGGCAGCCCCCCGTCACACCCAGCTGGGCCCAGCGGGTGCACCGGTGACGGGAGCTCTGAGCTGAACGGCTGCTGTCCTCTGTTGTGGGACAAGGCCCTGGACTCTGTCTGCATCCCCTGCTGTACATTTTCTCCCTGCCTTAGTGAAGATTTGGCTGTTTCAGCAGCACCCAGAAATTCACGGCATTTTAGAAATTAGCCCAAGATTTTCCACCCTTCTCATTTCTTTGTTTTGTTCTCAAGACTGTCTGAATCGCACGCTGCTTCACTGTTTTTTCCTGGGCTGGGGGACAGTCAGGAGCTAGCAACAGTGTGTGCGTGCTCACACACATGTACACTGGTAGTGCCATTAGCTGAAGAGTCCGGGATACGTTTCACATCCCCAGAGCGGACCAGATGCTCTGGCAGAACAATCCCAAACCCCCGCTAGCTCAGCCAGACCCAGGTCCCTGAAACCCCGACCTGCCCCCAACCCCAAGAGTTTTCTCAGGGCATCTCTTGACACCGCGCAGCAAGCAGATCCCACTGTGCTGAGCAACCTCTCCTGCTGCTGGAGGGTGAGAGAGAAGGGACTGCGAGGAACCCCTCAAGCCTGACAGTCAGCTCCCTCCAGCCCACACTTGCAGACACAGCATCTGATGTCCTTCCCAGCAATGAGAACATGCTGCAAATGCAGCCAACAGCCCCTTGCCAGCCCTGCAACCAGGAAAGCAGGGGATCAGCAGCAGAGGACGGCAGGAGGGACACCCTTGCACACTGCAGGGGACAAGCACAAAAGATCTCTGCAGCACACTCAGAAACAGCCATCTGCAGAAGAGCAGACAGCCTTTCCAAGCTTTTAAACCCAGCTGCACCGTGCTTCTGCCCAGCGCTGCGGAGCCGCAGCACGTTTGCCTGCCCAGCGCACTCAAAGGTTTCTGCAGTCAGACTCCCACCGGACCTTTTGTTTTGGATATAGAACAATACAACCTGACAACAGCACATAGCACACACTGCTTCTAGCCAAGAGCTGTTCATATAATCCTCGCACACTGCAGCACACCTTTTGTTACGCCAGCCCACACGTTGCAGAGCTGGGCTTCGGTACCAGCCAGGAGGTAGGGAAGGAGAGGTCTCCAGCCACGAGACACAGAGCGAGAGCAGCCATGCGCAGCACGCTTCATATCCACGCTATGGCACAGTTGTGTCCCTGTGCTCTAGATCTGCCATGCGCTTTTGCCTCTCACACTTGCCGCAAAGTTTCCCACTGAAGAGTCTCATTCTTTGGGCACAAGAGTTGTCCCGGGGAGGATCTCAGTCCTGTGTTAGTTATCTCGCTGTGAACAGGGAGAGCGTCTCCGTATCAGCAACGAGACCAGCTGCCAGGAACTGTACCTCACCACCTCTCTTGACAACTGGCATCTGTGTCTCTCCTGCATTCCCAGAAAGGACCCACCGTCTCTGCGCTCAGAAGCACCCCTCCACCTCTCCCCAAAGATGAAGATCCACGTGCAAGCAGAGGAGTGTACAGTGGGGGGCAGGAGTTGGTGCTGCTAGGAGGAGAGAGCGCAGAAAGCGCTCAGAGCCAGGGGATGTGGCCCCTGTTAATCTGCTAAGGCTGAAGCATGAATAGCTTTCTTAGCCGAAAGGCATTCAATGCAATTCTGACTCCACTCGGGAGCATTCCTGAGCACAGATCATTATTATTATTATTATTTTCTTGTTTCTTTAATGATGTTGAACATTCTCCGGGACCCTTAATCACAGAGGAGATTACAGCAGACTCCCAGAGGGCTGATGAATGGGCTGAGGAAGGCCAAGAATAGCTGCACTGACAGCAGGCCCTGCCAGGAGCAGCCTTTGAGGGGAGACGGAGGGACCGGGGAGGGGAGCAGCCCCTTCCCCGCGCCGCAGGCAGGAGGCTCCCACCCAGCTCCCTCTGCGCCACGGGAGGGATGAAGGGAGCCGGGCGCGGGGGAGCCCCCTCCAGCCTGCTGGGTCGCCCATGCTGCGACCACAACCCCGTCCCAGCGCATCTCGAGTCCCCCGAGCTCCCCTCCCCGGGCTCACGCACCGTGCAGGCAGCGTGGGAGCCCCTCGCGCCGCTGCCCCGGGTGGGCATCCGTCACTTCCACCAGCACCAGTCGCTCTGGAGCTGGAGAAAGCGAGAACGGAACATTTTGGTCCCGTGGCTGTTCCCACAGTCGCGGGGGACGTGCTGGGGTGCCACAGGGCTGCCCCGCCAACCTGGGAGAGGTGCTGGTCCACAGCAGCTCGTCTGCAGCCGCTTGCCCCACCGGAGAGATTTCAGTGCTTTGAGCACTGTGTTGGGGACAATTTTCATGTTTCAGAGCATGCTGTAAAGCCAGCAGCAAATCATTTCCAAAAGGATTTGCCTCTCTGGGCACGTCACGGAAGGCAGCGAGGGAACAGCTTCAGAGCCCTCCTGCTCCCCAGACCGGCCCTCGCCCGCTCAGAGGCTTTCGTGGGGGAAACCCAGGACTCTCTCTGCGCAGAGCACGAGGCATTTTCCCTTGATATCAATCTCATGGTTTATCCTTTAATTTTGTAAAATAAAAAAAGATGACTATTTTAAATGAAATATATGCCTTTGTATGACACAAGGAATTATGAATTGATAAAGATTTCCTATTATCTTATAACATCTACCATGTCAATCCTTCGGCGAGGCCGTGCCCGTAATTGCAAGCAGATGTCTTTCTATGCTGACACATTAAATAGAAGCAGAAAGACCCACTGCTATCTCCCATCAACAATTTGCACTAAAGCAGAGAACAGATTTTCACAGAACAGGACTGCTGGAGGAGAAGGGAGATTAAGTTCCTGCAGACCAGGCGTCTAAGCATTACAGCAAAACAAGGCAGCTTGGGAAAACAATGAACTCTAAACAGTCCCTAATCCCAAAGTAACCAAAAGCTTTCGTGAAGGAAAATGAATTTGCTGAAACTAATACTGCCAGAGCCCAAGGAGAGCTCGGAGACTGAGGTAATGTGCCGCGAAGGCAAGATTATCTAGCTGACAAGTCCTCACGTTAGCTCTCCACGTACGCTGTCTGTGCAATGTCGGCGTTCGGATGTCTATATTAGCATGTGTAAAACCGGGCAGGAAAGCAACACGACCCCGGGGACGGCGCGGCCGCTTGCCCTGGGCGGCAGAGGCTCCTCCTGCCCCGGGACGCCCGCCGGGTCCCCGGGCTGCCCAGCGCAGACGAGGGGTGCGCCGCCCCAGCGCGCCCTTGGGATCCTTGTCGCAGGCGGGCACGCTCCCTGCCGAGACCAGCCTGCCGGACCCCGGCACCACGGCTCCCGGCCACCCATCCTGGGTGGGTCTGGCTGCTCCAAGCCTCCCTGTTAGTCCTGCTCCCGGTGGATGATCAGGCTCCCGGGCCCCAGGGGTTGGAGATGTGCGGCTGAAGGCTGTCCCGTCCTGCAGCACCGCTTTCGGACAGAGCGCAGAGCCCAGCTATGCCGCAGCAGCCCGGGAATTATCAATAGAAGTGGAAGTGACAGGGTGTTTAGCAAACATTAAACCCAGGAAGCTTAAAAGGTCTTCCAGGATTATTAAATAAACATTTAGGGTGAGTGAGAGGAAAGAATATGAAATGGTGAAGAAATTGTAAACACTCTGGAGCGGGCGGTTAGGGGCTACACTAATTCAGCTGGGCAGTACAATGTTTAATAATTAGTATCGCCCATAATTATGACTCAGCTCTCCAGCAAGCATTAATTCAAGGGGAGGGACTTTTATAAACATTTAGCCTGATATTAACATTTTATTAAGACCATTTAACATCCAACTTTAAACACACCGTCCCAGCCTGCCTGCAGCCGCAGCGTGCCAGCTCGGCGGAGCGGAGCCACCAGCAGCCCCGCACGGGCCCCAGCCTCTCCCCGACATCCCGGGCTGGGAGCGCGGGTGTGAAACCCATGCTTGGCTCCGGCAGCCCCCGTGTGCGGGGTCAGCAGTTCCCGTCCCAGCCGCTCACCCTCCCACGGCAGCCTCGGGACAGCACAGGCATCTCCAGGGAGCTGAGGAAATCCCATCCTTCATGGAGAAGAAGTGGGGTGCTTGGCTCACAGCCCAGCGGCTGGCCAGGATCCCCCGCCAGCCAGCACCACCAGCTTAGCAAGGACAGCACAGCCATCACCAACACGCAAGCCCTGCGAGAAGGCACGTGGCCACACCTGACCACGCGTTAAATTACCTTGGAGCTTCCACAAATGAGCTCAGCCTTCCGCAAAGCGGTTATCTACCCTTGCTGTGCAATAACTAGGGAGACTGCCTGGGCTGGATGTGATCACCCGCCCTGGAGGACGACCGATTTAAAGGCGTCACATTTGCCTAAAGGGGTTGCAGTTTATTATTTGTGGGATTTAACATAGTTCTGAGTACCGTACGTGAGAAACTGTGCACATGCTCACTAGCCTGCCAAAGACAAATGCCCTGATCTCTTCATTTCTTTTCAAGTAACAGCAGAGATACTCACTCTCCACCATCCTTCTGAGGCTATAATTTATTTATACACAACACTACACCTCCTAGTAAATTAATCTCTCAGCCACATTAATAACTCAAGAGCTTGGAGAAAGTCAGATTGAGGGAGTGAACTGCAAAAGCAGAGGTTGGTAATAGTGTAGCGTGCCCCAAGATGAACTAAGAAAAAGCAGAACAGTTTTAGTAACTGTACTGGGGTACCTTTGCATTTAGGGTTCCTGGCAATGGCTTCGGAGCAGCACGGGGAGTACCTGCTTGCCAGCAGCACTGGACCCAAACACGCACACAAGCACCCAGACAATCACCTCTGGTTTTATCATCTCTCTTTCCTGTTACTGCTTGGGAAACACCCCACATTGCGGCACAAAGTGCCCTTTCAGTATCTGCTCCGTGGCACATGCCCCTACCGAGAACATGGGCTGCAGTCTCAGAACAGCCCATCCTGGCCATAAAGATCCATAAACTTGGATTTGTATGGAGCAGAGCGCAGAGAAAAGGTCAGCAGTTCAGTCCTCCAAAGCACACGTCAGGCCTGGCACTGAGAACGGCCGCGGGAGGGAGGTTGTCTCGGTAGGCGACGCCTGCCTGCAGCCAGGGATGCATCCCCTGCCTCAGCCACAGCACCGTGCCAGGGTACAGGTTATCGTTTAGGGGGCAGGTCATGACATGGGCACTTCACTTTTTGCCCGTGTTTCAGGGAACGATAGCCTCAAACAATCACGAGGTCTCACAAATGCAGTTGGGACAGGCAAGTCAGAACACCTTGTCCAGGTACACGCTGGATCAAGGCAGGGCACACCCACAAACATCACTTGTGGGACATGCCAGCCACCATATAATCAAATGCTACTTTCTATTGCCCCTAACAGACCTTTCTTCTGTGAATTGAGCCTAATGTGCAAAACAGCCGCACAGGCTCTCAAATAGAGCCATTCCCTGCACCTCAAGGAGGGGAGCAGAGAGCTGGATCCCGAAGACTGCAAGCAGCCCCAGCCCACGCTGGCTGCTATCAGGTATGGCTCCTTCCAGCCATGTCCCGGCTCTCCTCCTCCTCCTTTCTAGAGCAATGGCTTGGCAAACATCTCCTGTTTGTCTCTAAAGGAAAAACGTTACAGACAGCAGCAAATTTCCAGGCTGTGCACATTTCTGCAGAAAAGCGGGACTGTTTGCCGATTGCTCGCGGCTCTCGGGATCTTGGCAGGCTGTGAGCAAAGCCCGCTGTGCGGCAGAGCGCTCGTGCCCCCACGCTGGTGAGCGGAGACAGATCCATCACTCTGATGTGCTGAGAGGAGACGGGGCCAGGCCTCCCCAAGCGCTCGTGGTCCCTGGCACATCCCGCGCCTGATGGCAGGGGTGCAGCAGACCCCGCTCCCGCCATGCAGACAGCATTCTTGTGGCAGGCTGCTGGTCCAGAGGAGATTCCAGCCTCTGCTGGGAAGGTCTTGAAACAAAGCCCTCATTTTCCAAAGGCTGGGAGGCTTCCGCAGAGCGGCCGGCCACCCTGACAGGTTGATCTGTGCTCCCTCCCTCGCTGCTCCCCGGGATGTGGCTTTGCTTAGGGAAGCCACGTGCTGCAGAGCACCCGGCCCCTGCACACGGGTGTCTGCAGCGCGGGCGAGAAGCCTCACAAAGGCAGAGGAGCCAGGCAGCTCGCCCTGCTCCGCTCCCAAGAAGGGCATTCGAGCATGACTTGGACACCTACGGACTATCAAAAGGGAGCAGCTTAGCCGACGGGCAGCATGCTCAGAGGCTCAGGTGGGATTAGCTGGGGAGGAAATAGTAATACAAAAATGTCTGTTCCTTTGCAAAACAGATTTTGAAAGCACTTGCTAAAGATGCTGGGAGACTTTTTTCCCCCACTTGATCTAACGGAGGCCTTTCTCTGCGGCGGTGCTGCCGCGGCATGCGCAGGGTTTGGCTGGGTATTGCTTGGCTGGAATGGAAAAAAGAGCCTCTGCGTCAGGGAACAACGGTTTCCAAACACAGCTCTGGCCTTGGGGTGGAGGTTGGCTTTAATTACACGTGTGTGTGTGTCCTTTTTAAGGGTCCTCCAACATGATTCAGTGAGAAAGCAGGAGCAGCCACTGAAACAGTGGAGCTTTTTCTCCGCAATGCTACTGGTGTTGGGGGGAAAGGAGTGTTTCACTGCAGCTTTGGAGAACGTTGCAGAAGAGATCTCCCCCATTCACCCAGCAGCCCCTCGCTGCCTGGCCAATCTCTTTAGCCATGGGGGGCTCAGGAGTCTCCCCCACCCGCCCTCCTGGGCAACCGCACCACGCACAGAGCAGCGGTCGCTGTAAATACGGCTCCATTTGCCAGCAAAAGAAAGGAGCTTGTTATTTGTTATTACTGTTTCTGTTATTTCTGCTATTATTACTTTAGGATCCGGGTTACCTGTTTGCAGAAAAGCTGATTAAGTAGGGAACTTGCACAGAATGGTGGATGTCTGGCTGATGAGCCCAGAGCAGCTGCCTGTGAGCTAACGACAAGCCAACTCCAGTCCCAGACTGATCTAGAGGACCCCGCGGTGCCCTTGCTCCCAGCTCCTGCTGTTTCTAGTCCCTTTGTGGCTCAGCTGGTGCTGCCCACAGATTCACTCACAACCCGCAAATCCTCCACTATCGAAGCGCAACATAGCCATCGCACAGCTGCTACCCCCAAGGAAGCACCTTCCTCCCGGTTTCTCGGAGGGGCGAGCAATGGCCGGGACACTAGTCCTGACGGCTGCTGGGGTCGGGACGGAGGCCCCTCGTCCACCTCCCGTCCCCAGCCGCACAGCAGCGGGAGCAGAGGGAGCGCAGAGCAGCGCTTCCCACACGCGCGTGCCCTCCTCCGGCTCAGGGGCTCACTTAGCCAGCGGTGGGACCTTTGCATCCATCTCTTCTTGATGGATCTTTTTTCCACAAAAGTGTCTGAAAGGAAAGGAACTATTTCTCTCCCACTTCCTGCTCTGTTCATCATCTCGGGACATTACGAACTCCCTGCTCTTGCTCTGTATGTCTCTCCTGGTCTACGCTTCGCATGGCCACACGCAGAAAGACACCCCCTGCTCTGCAGGGGTTTATCTCCATATTAGCGCATAAACATCTTCCCTGTTTGTGAAAGCGATCTGCAGAGCTCTCTGCCACTCCTGGAGGTCATTGGATCCTCAGTCGGGAGTGTGAAAAGGGAGAGTCGGCATTTTGGAGTGCTGGGCTGCAACACCAGCGTGTGTCCTGGCAAAGGCTGAGGACCTCCAAAAGGGAGGGGGGCTTTGATGTGAATCACCGTTCAGCCCTGCTGAGAGGGCAGCAGCTCCGCAGCGGGACCAGCCTGCTGCTCACAGAGGAGCAGGTAAACACAGGAGCCATCTCCCCTTCCAGACGCTGTCACCAGGCTGCCTGGAGCAGCTGGGGTGCGTCACCCCCGTCATCCTGCAGAATATTAATAGAGCTCCCCATCAGACACACCAGACTGGTATCTGCTCTTCTCCAGAAGAAGAAATCCTCCCTAATTGCTCAACTCTTCTTTCCAGCCTTGCATTTCCCAGCAGGGGTCAAAGCAGAACGCAGACTGCCAGCAACGTAAAAAATTAATTGAGGGATGGAAGATGACTTTTGTATAGCATGAAAGAAAACTGTATTTGTTTATAACTTAACTACAAACTGGAGGCCAGAAACTCAATTAACAGGCGGTACTCAATGGAAGGAATGCTGGAGCAAACAAGATAAACATTATTGGGAGGATAAATTGAGTCACAAAAGGACGATATTTTATTTTATGCAAGATGCATACTGCAGACAAGGCCAGGCTGCTAGCAAGCCTGAGCCTCCTTGTCCTTCCAGAGTAGCTGCTGCATCCCTCACACAAGTCAGCAGCAGTTTTCCATGGGGGACAACCCAGAGACACGATGCACGCACTGCTGGGAGTCCCAGCACGCTGCAAAGTGGCCCAGCAAGACCCAAGCATCGCCAAGTCTCATTCTCAGCCTCCTTGAACAGTGAAACTTGTTTCAGAGTCAGGCCTTGCTCCCACTGAGCATGGGAGCCTAAACCGAAGTACATTCAGGGTTCAGCTGCAGATCAGCAAAGAGCTGAACCTCTTTCCTAACTTTAGGTGTCTCTTTGCACCCCCAGGAGTTCAGCAGGACCTGAGCACACATCGTGCTTTGCACAGCCGTAACGTCCCTGAATGTATTCACGCAGACGGGGGTACATAATATATGCATTAAATTCAGCCTCCATTTATTATACAGCAGAGCTTCAAAAAGCAGCAGGTACATCCAGGACGATACAATCAGAGTATTGCATCCCACAGGCAGCACGTTCCCATCTCTCAGAACACCCTACGGCTCCCAGTGAGGCAAAATTGAGGTTGTCTCCCAGCAAAACAAGGCATGTCTTAGTTTAGACTGAGCATTTACACAAATGCTTGTAACTTAAACTAGAACTCATTGTAACAATCAGTATTTGAACTATTTATAATGTAAAATGTACCCACGAACTGCACAAATACCAGTCTTTCTGCTCCCAGGGAACGCTAAGTCAGCAGACACACAATTTCCGATTTAAGCAGCCTCTCATGCTTTCATATTTCAGTAAATGTCTGTTTGCTCCTCCATACAAACTTGCACAAGCACAACTCCAGTCTCTCAGGTGCTTTCCCCGCAGTTTACGCTTACCACATTTCAGGTTTCAGGAGACTTTTCTTGTCAGAGAGCAAAACAACAAATACAAGGACAGCAAATGCATCCACATGCACCAGTTGACTGTGAGTCTCACTTTTCACATGACCTAAAAATACTTCAAGAATCGCCACTTGCCTTTTCTAGACGGATGTTACTAGAAGCTAGGAAGGGAACTGAGTTTGAAGATTTTCAGTAAACACATTGAGTAGCTTCCTGCATGCCTTCAAACCTACCTGATGCTGATGCTGTGGTTAGTAACTACACAAGACCCAGCAGTAAAACGCCAGCAGCAGGAAATCCCAAAGCAGAGCCAGTCTTCACCCCAACTTCTGAACCACCCCAGACACCAACTCTGAACCGGGAAAAGAAGGAGACCCCCATCAGCAGACCCAAGGCACCGACCTTACCTGCCCTCACGGCGATAATGCTGCTGCAGCCCACGTCTCTGGCGAACAGCACTGGAGAAAGAGAGCTGGCCCGTTCCCCCGAGCTATCAAACCTCCCATGCGCAGCTGGGACCTATCCCGGGCTGCAGTGCATGCACACCACCTGGCCTTTCCTCACCTGACGGGTGGGTAAATTACTTTGATCACAATAACCTGCGAGCTGAAGCCAGGACTGGCTGGCCGAGGAGGGCGGGGGGGCTCCAGGAAACGTGCTGCTCCCCTTGCAACCAGCCACAGCGACGGCAAACTCTGACAGGAAAGGCGATTCCTGCAGACAATTCTGTTTGCTACGAGGGCTTCACTGCTTTCCTTTCTTTGCATCGGTGTAAGCTAAAACGAGCTTCAGCTAGTTGGTGTACAACAGGGATATTTAGTGGGGAACAACTATATAGATAAAACACTGTAATCCAGCAGTAGTAATTTGACAGTAGACTTTTCTGTCTCCAACATTGTGGATCTGAGATTTAAGCTTTGACATCATCCCTTGCCAGGCAGCAGTGGCGAGATGCTGTGTCTCACAAGGAGACAATGCACTGCGGCTCTGGGATGTCAGCACCACATGGAATGAGTAATGCAATTGATATGGAAAAGGCAGTAATAAAAACAACTTTCAAAGAAAAAAGGCATTTTATTGAGGGCTTTCTTGTTCCAATCATAGAAGAGAGAAAACAGAAGCCATAATGTGTTTCTATCAACCACAAGTTTAAAACAAAGTAAAACAATCAAGTACAGATTTCTTCATCAAAATACACTGTGAGAAAAGCAAGTAGTGCTCTGCTATAAGAGGCGTTGTGCTCGTGCAAGAGGTTCCCACAGACAGCAAGGTCTTCTTGCTCTGCTCGCGTGCTTGTGCCTGCGCTGAGGCACGCACTTACACAACATCAGCGCTCCTTACCGGGGCCCGTGTGCTTCTACGCACTCCATCATGATTATATTTTGAGTATTTGTCCTTCAAGAAATAGTTTGAAAGTAGCTTGGGCTGTTCTCTTGGTATCTCCGAGGTACATGAGGTAAGCAAAGCCCTTAAATCAGAGCTCCGCCGAGCACGTAACAGCTCCTCTGCCCCTTTTATTACCGATACCCACTGGTGCATTTGTACAGACTGGATGTGTTAGGGGAAGCAGGGCTGTTCCCCGTGCCCACGTGAACCCGTGCCCTCGCCGCCCTCCTGCCCCTGCCTGCCTCTGTTGATCTTCTGCACGTTGGTCCTGCTTGGCAGCACCTCCCCAGCAGCCTGGAAGCCAAGGACTTTCCCAAAAAGTAGAGCAAAATGACAAGCCCCAAAGCATTTGGGAAGACAGCCGTCCTTTACTCGCTACCCAGGCTGCCCGTGTTGCTTCAGGAAGACAGCCTTTGGGCAAGGATGCGCAGCTCCCTCTTACCGAAGCTGCGCGCGGCACGGACCCTCGGCGAGAGCGGGCGCATGCCTCCCCTCGACCCGCTCGCAGCAGCCTGCGTCCTGCTGCACCGCTCCGCAGCCCCAGTCCTTCCCACCAGCTCACTCAGGCGCCTTCGTCCCTTCTTGGCTGCTCCACTGAAATTACCCAGCACGCCGGGTGCAGCCAGAGAAGCAAAGCCACCGCAACCCCACTGCATCACGATCCCGTCCTCTGCACAGCCGCGCAGCAGCGACAGCGACGTGCTGAAAGCCAGCACGTGCCAACTCTCCACATGGTAACACAGCTCTTAGCTGTGGGGCTCCCCTCGATCCCAGCCCTGCACAACCTGCACCGCACGGCTCTCGCATCCCCCAGCCCTCTTCGGAGATCTGACGAGTGGCAGGCTGCACCGCAAGACAAAGTCTTGGCTCCCGCAGCAAGGATGGATCACTGGGGAGTTTGAGGCTTCGCCCATGAAAAGCATCTTCCCTTCCCCATGTCCAGCAAGTTACAGCTGTATGGACATAGCGGTGTACAGCAGGGTGCTGCTTCGGGCTCAGGACCGTGGGAGGCTCTGGCAGCATCACCTGTTGTCTGCGGACAGGGAGGGTACCCACAGGCACTGTCCATCACTACTGGGTCTACAGACTCCCGTGAACTCAATAACCGCCAGGTTTTGCCCCAACATCTTATTATTGAAAAGCTATGGCAGCCTTCCTTCAATAAACTGAAACTTTAGCACTGGCAGAGTGAAGCCATGAAGTCAAAGAGAACAGGACAATAATGAGAAACGCTGAGCGGCCAAAGGTTTCCTTGTGTAAATCATGTTAGACTGAAAAGGCAACTGAGCTGAATGCAAGCGCAGAACACGCCAAAAGGCTCGTGTGGGGATTTCCCTGCACAGGACCAACGGTCTCGATCTTACCACTTGCGCAACAACACTGGTGTCGTGCCCAGAGCATCGCCGTTGTGAGCAGGCAGCACGTGCCCTTTGCGGGACCACTGACAGCCTCCTGGGGTCTGGCTCACCCAGCACACCCTCAGACCAGTCACTCTGCAGCAACCCGCGAAAGCACCAATGCGGGTTAGAAAACAACATCTCTTTATAAAAAGGGGGAGTGGGGAAATCACACTGTAACTGATTAATTCAGCAATTTTAGTTAAGTGAATATTGATACATGGAAGAAAAAACATTTAAAAAAAAGAACCGATATTAGACTTGAAAATAAATGTAAGTCATAACATAAGCAGCAACTGCTAAAATAATGCAGTGTGAACACACTGCTGATATTTGTTGGTTAAAAAACAAGAGCATTCAACATTTTCACAGTGTCTGAACTTTTATACACATCAGAGAAGTGGAAGCTGACACCGATTTTGCAGAATCAAGCCTGTCGCTGCGGGCCTGAATTAAACCCGCTGGTGCTGGGGGGTGTCCGGTGCCCTCGGGGGAGCAGACTAAGGCGTGTTGTGGCCACGGCGGGGGCTTGAGGGGTCCTGAGTGGCAGCTGCAGCACCGAGCTGAGCTGGCTCCTGCCCATCCATCGAGGCATGCCGGTGTGCATCACTGGGCAGACATCCACGTGTTGTCTGCCACTCTCAACGTATCAACAGCTACTAATTAATGTTTCCTGAAGGAGAGAGAGATGTATTCCAGGGAGCGTGAAACTTGCTGGACATTTTCTCTTAAAGCCTCTTCTGCTGGGAATGGGTCTGCTTCTGCTTCGCTGGTGCAGCATCACCTGAACACGCAGCGCACGTCTGCGCCTCTGCAGAGGGAGCGTTCACCAGGGCCGGGCGACGCACGCTGCGGACACCAGACCCTGCTTTCCTCCGACCTCATCAGCGCGCGCAGGGTCTCCTCCCGGTGCCGGCGCTGGTGTTGCAGTACCTCTCTCCTGCTGACTCCACGTTCACCTTTCCGTGAGGTGGTGATTTCACAGTATCACCCACCAAACCTTCTCACTGCAACCAAGCTCCCCCTGAAGTGACAGGACAGGGAAAAAGCTCCTATTTCCAGACATTTAGCATGTGCTTCCATGCGAGATTTCTTTTCTAGAGTAAGTCTTCATACTGCTAATCTGTCAGCCTTTAAAAGGTGTAAGAATATTCATAGAAATAAAAAAAATCATGCCAGCTACAGTAATGGAAAGCCTCGGGCTCTTGTTCGCTGCCCAGCTGTTCTCTACAGTGCTGATTTTCACTGGTCTTTTACATTTTCTCTTTCTCAAAACTTCCAAACAGAAACACAGTGCCCTCTCATCTGCCACACTTTTCTAAATTAACTATCATCTAAAATAACATTAAAACAAAATGTAAAGGTACCTTAACTGCTTACAACGTGATGTTACATCAAACACATTTCTTTTAGTGCTGTTATTTTTATCAAAAGTCTCCACATGCCAAGAGAGCAGGAGGGAAGCCGAGCGACGACTGGTCAGCCTAGCCGCTGGATCCGCGCAGGAACGGCTGGCAGACCACAGAGCAGCTCGGCAAGAGAATGGCAAAATTACTTTCCAGGTACGTGGAAATGTCCAAACCACCATGTCTGAAATACGATGTGCCAACCTGCTCAGCAGCTCTGATCAGCTTTTCAAGGACAAACATACAGGGTCAGAGGGGTGTTGAAGTAACTGACAGAGCAACTGGTAACATACAATTATATTATGCTTTAAGTAGGCAATTACAGTGGTAATTTGTTCTTCCCAGGGGTAGCTCTGAGGTGTGGGGTTTCTTCAGCCCCGGGATGCACTCTGGGGGATTGCACAGCCCTCGCACGATGGCTGCCACGCGCCCGGTCCAGGGCCGTCGCTCCTGGCGTCCCCGTGCTGGCGCGAGCGCCGCGGGCAGGGGCTCCCCAGCCGGCTGGGCCAAGTCCGTGACACGATGCACGAAACGGTTACAAAGAGCAAGCGGCATCACTCGCGGGCACTCTCCTGTACTAGTTTTTCTGAACTACTTGGGCAGAAAAAAGCACCAGCGGAATTAACACACTCGCGTACGTCGTTTCATGCTCCGTACTGGAGCAAAGGAAAAGAGGCCACTGCCCTGTTCACTTCGCTGGGCTCTTGATCCAGGCTTTCAGGCTCGAGATCCGCTGGTGGAAAGCAGGCTTTCTGAGCAGTGAAGGCTGCCAAGGGCTGAAAGTGGCTCTAAGCGCATGTGAACTGGCTTGCTCTTTGTTTTGATGCTTCCTGCTGAAATATGTATTTTTAAAATAGTAACTCAACAGCCCGTTACACAGCAGGTTTCTAGAGGTGGCCAACAGGACACCCGCCAGCAGCCGGGGAGATAGCAAGCAAACCCCAGCCCAATTAAACGTTTAAGCATCTCTCTCTCACGCAAAACCAATACCTCGCCCGCGTTGCCGCCTGGCTGCGGAAGGAAAGCCAGCGGGGGTGGAGGGTCCCTGCCCGGTCCCTGCGGGGGGGGCTTCGCCGGGCGCTGTTGCTGTAGGTGCCCCAAGGTACCCGGCCTTTCAGGGTAACGTGCCCCGACTCTGGGCCACGACCTGTTTCTGACAAGGCTGGATTTGTCAGCCTTCCCCCTTGTTTCACCTCATCAATCTGTGACGTTAAAGCCTATGGTTTATTTATTTCTTTAGTTCACTGATAAAGCACATTATCTACAATGATTAATTTTGCATCAAAGAAACAACACTACTACAAATGGTGGTCTACGACAACCTAGTGGGACTTTCTACAGAGTTCACATCCTAAATCCATCTCTCTGTTAGCTGTGAAACATCATTCCTCAGTGCACTTGGCTTCTTCACGGAATTGTTCTACAATCAAGTCCACGGCTCTGTCCCCACGTGGGGAATAAACAGCACTCCCGAGCTAAAGAATAATTAATTTACCAGCTTTGAGTGGGGCTGGCTTAAACCTCAAAAATGAGGAATTGTTATTTCACTTAACTGCAATACAACGGGATTATCTCAGATCGCAAGATATTCATTCTCTCAGAGTAATCGTGATTGATGAGAACACTGAATGGAAGCAGGATAGTATAATTAACGTGGAGCAATATGGGTCTATGGAAAAGAGAACTTGTCCAATTAACGGAATAATGAATTTCAGCTTGGTCGGTAAATGTAATCATTTGGATGCAATATTCTTTGTCTTTCATAAACTATTTGACCTCACACTAACATGACATTTTGATTAAGGAAAAAAAAAACCCAGAATGATACAAAGCCAAGTTGTCACACATCAAACAGACAAAAAGCTAGGAACTGATAGGTCCCACAGCGACTGCAAAGAGGGAAAGATGGAGACGATGCATTTCCCGTGGCGCTCCATAGGGACCAGTTCTCGGCCTTCTGCAATCTGGTGCTTTGCCAGCAGCCCGAAGAAACTATAAAAATATCACCGGGAAAGTTAGGGAGTGACACAAGCTAGAGGAGCTGGCCGTGAGTTCTCCCCCAACGGGGAGTCCCAGGCTGCTGAGCTGGCCAGCAAACGGGGTGCATTCGCATGTGGCTGAAACTAAATTGCGTGTCTGGGCACAAGCAGCACCGGGCACGCGTGCACGGGAACTCTGCGGCGAAAGGCTGACGCGGGGGGCTGAGAGTGGGGCACGCTCAGCTGAACGCTGCCGTGGCCGGGGGTCCGCGCAAGGCCAGAGGCACGGGTGGAGGCGGCTGCCGCACCACCGAGCCAGGCAGGGCCGCGAGGGACTCCGAGGCTGGAGGAGCAGCACGGCACGGGGCTCAAGGGGCTCAGCCGGCTCCGCTTGGCAGAGGCCAGGGCGCATCCCGGCGACACATTACAGGAGATGCTGGTAAGGGAGGGGTCCCCAGTCCAACCAATCAAGGTGTCACAAGGACCCCAAGGTTAAGGCTTAAACTAAGCAGGTTTAGACTACAATGGGATTCTTTTACAGAGAGGGCAATTAGCTATTAGGAGGTTTTATCAGAAGTTGTAATGGGTTCTCCACTACTCGTTTATTAACTTTTATCATGAGGATGGGATGTTTTTCTAATTGGCCGGCTCTGGTTCAAACAGGAATTAATTTAGGGCAATCCTGCAGCCATGAAGACAGGAGTAACATGGTCACAAGGGTCATTTCAGCAATCATGTAATCTCTTGACATAACTTCACACCCCTCCGCTTGCCCTCTTTACCTGATAGCTGCTATTTAAATGAATATACATATCCATACAGCAATAGGTCTTTGGATATTGCAGATGTAAATCACGTGTGACCTCAGCGACCATTTGGTGCACACGTGTCACAGTTGCACACCCAGGTGATCAGGAAAATGCCGGCAGCAGGGAGGTGAGAGGGCTGGGGTCGGCAAGGGAAGCTCCGAGGAGCACGAGGGAGGAGCAGGAGGGCTTGGCTCCAGCATCCCGCTGCAGATGAGCGAGACCGAGCTGCCGTGCCGGGCTGCGCGAGGTCCAGGCGGCGGCTCTCCCGCCGCCCACCACATCACTTGAAGACGGACGGAAACGTCGGGCAGTCGGGAGACTTCATCTTCTTCATGAACTTCTTGAACTCTTTGTTCTTCTTGTCCCACTTGTAGATGGCCGTCAGCAGGTACTGGGTCTTCACCTGGCGGCCCATGATGAGGAAGTAGTGGCCGAGGTTGTCCAGCTGATGGCAGGGGCAGTCCGCCCCGTTCTTCAGGAACAGCACCAGCTTCTTCAGGTTCTTCTTCCGGATGGGCCCCAGCTTCAACGCCTTCCTCTTCCGTGGGACGATCATTTTGTCCCCGTTCTCCTTCTTCACTTCCTTTATGGTCATCTTAAGAGCTGAAAAACAAGCCAGAGAGAGGGGAAAAACAAAACGACTCTTGAGCAGCCTTCACTGGCACAAAGCCTTTGCCAAGCGAGGCTGGGGGCGAGGGGGCACCGGCGTTCTCGCCCCAGGATGGCAGCAGTGACCTGCCCAGCTGCAGGTGCCTGGCGACCCGCTCCGCACCACTCCTGCATCCCCCTGCTCCCCTCTCTGCAACGACTTGGCCTTGCGCTCAAAGCAGAGCCATCCCCGTGCCCGGGAGAGCACCAAGGTAAAACACGGACATCTCTGTTTCCCTTCCCCCCAACAAAGCGCTCTGGGCGCTTTTTTGTTTGAGAGGGAGACTTGTTCAGCCAGCAATACGCTCTTTGCTAGCAAAATGTTAGCTGAGTAAACAAGGTGATTTCCCTGCTCTAGTCGCATGGAGAGACTCTTGAAAGGGCCATTTAAAAGGTCAACTTGGCTTCTCAAGCATGTGTTTGCAGTCACTCCCGGCCCTCAGGTGCCTGTGAAACAAGTTTCCAAGCACTGAACATCTCTGCATGCGAGCGGTGAAGCCCCCCGGAAAACAGCCGTGCCTACGGGACCCACGCGCAGCAGGCAGAGCCACTCGGAGCAGCCACACGCCTGCGCCTTCCCCAGGAGAAGAGGAGTTAATCTGATACAACCTCCACAGCAAATATTTTCCTCTTTGGGTTCAGCATTTTCCTGAGCTAATCGCAACTTGAATAAAAAATAAATTAATGTTCCTTTGCCACGACCATGAAGAGGATTTTAGTATACATGGGAAAAATGATGAAAATGTGTTGTACATTAAAGTATCACTTCTGTGCCATTTGGCTCTGCCCCATTTTGGGGGAAAAGCACATATGGCCAAAAATTACTAACATATTTCCATCATTTGGGAGTTTACATCAGAGCTGCAGATAAATAGTGCTCAGATAGGTGATTAATTGTCTGCCGTCCCTTCTTATTTGACTCTCAGAGCATGTGCAGCAGACGGCATGCAGAAGCCTCTGGCTTTGGCAGGGAGACGGGTCCCCGCAGCATCGTTCCTTGAAGTCTTGCTCTGCTGGAACTTGTAGCAATGAACACACGTTGCTTTCTGGACAGCAGCTCTGCTCACCGTTCCAGACATGAATGGCAGCAGGACAGCGCGATGACAATCCTGAGAAGGCAGCGGAGTCTCTGTGTTACCCTCATGCTCCCAGCCACTGCACTGGCAACAGGAGTAATGGCATTTACCTGCTCGTGTGCCAAAAGCGCCTGCTGTGTTTGCCAGGAGTCCCGTCATGTTATACTGTTACTGTACAGGAAAGTAATCCAGGACTGGAAACCTAAGTGAAATTTTCATTCCATCTGTTTTCCAAATTCAGGATTTTTAAGGAGCTAAAGAGACACAAGCTTTAAGGAGCTAAAGACGCTGAACCAGATCAATTTGCAACAAATCTGGAAAATGGAGCAAGTAGTTTTCAAGCAGCTCTAAGCTCCATTACATTAATTGGGCGGCAGCAGCAGCATCCCTCAATATGAACCCCAATTTCTCTATCCGTTCTGACTTTCAACTCTTGCACTAAGCCAGTGCATGAGGAATGGTATAACACCAGTAATAAGACACTTTTTCAAAATGTCTTGTTTGCAAATTGCAAACAATCTGGCAGCTAGCGGAGGTGCTGTTCTGCTCCAATATCATAGTCTATGGAGGACAAAGACGGTCTGATAGTCCTGTGCTGTGGGAGCTCACAGCTGCTCCCTTCCCCGCACAGCAGCAGTCACCTGTTTGCAAGTCAGCGATGCAGGTTCAGGGAGCGTGGGAATTGCCCAGGTAAACCATAAATCCAGACGTGAACTAAAAACTCATGCAAACCTCACTCGTGCAAAGCAGCACACAGAGCCAAGATCAGATGACGCCAAGGAGGACCAACGAGGTGGCTAACCACGGGTGCAAATAATTTGTGTAGGACTCTGCTCTTCACAGCAACGATGCCCTTCTTGTCATCAGCAGAGGGAGTTTGCAGTGCTGCCCAGGTAAAATGCAGCCTGGCTCAAGGACTAACGAGTGCCTTGCTGTGGACTACGCAGTCACACAAGAAAACAGAAAAAAACCACAAAAAGGCATTATAATCACTGCTCAGTTTTCAGCCCTCTGCCAGGGACTTGGCTCCCCAGTCCCCCCTCGCTCCTCCACTCGGACTGCATTCCTTAAGCTCAGACCTGCTTTCCAGGCAAGACTCCCGGGCGCGAAAGGCACATTTCACAGCAGTGGGGCTGCACACACAGCTCTGACATTTTCCACGCACATCAGAAAAGCGGTGCCTGAGGGCACATTCGTTCCCGGCTGCACACTCAGCTCGAGAGTACAACACCACACAGCGGGAGGCAGCCCCTTGGCTTGTGTCTTTCCTAAAACATCATGGATTTGGCAGGGGGGACCATCGTCGCTGCAGCTCGCCTGGCATCCCCCCGGCCCCGGGAACACCTCCGCTCCAGCAGCAGGGGAAAGGCTCGAGCAGAGCAGATCGAGTCTTGGCTCCAGGATCCGACTGAGCTGCCAAAGCAAACAGCTTCCTCCCTGGGAGCCCTGGCCTTTCCGCTCGCCCTGCACCACACCAAATCCGTCTCAGTGCTGAGCAGGAGAAGAGCCGAAATTGCCTCCAAGACCCCAGGACGCACTTGCTCGCGCAGACTAAATCTTCGGCTGTCGCTGCCAGGAGGGAGCTGACCCCAGGAAGAGACCTGGGGGTTATTCATAGCACGGGAGCGTGTGCAGCCTTCCCAGCCCAGCAGCTGCAGCCTGCCTGCACCACGGCCGCGGGACTGCCCCGGCATCCGCTGTGGCATCGAACCATGCCACCCCACGTGCTGCAGTGGCTCTGCGTCACTGCAAGGGAATCACACCACCCACAGGCCCGTCTTCCCCTTCACTCTCACGTGATGCACACGTGTTCCAGCACAACTTCTTATCAAACCCATGCTCCCTCACTAATTGCAATCACATCTCCTCACCTAACACACTCAGCACTTTCTACTTTCACCCAATCTCCTGTTAATCAAAGCATCCACCGTGTTCCCAAAGATGCTGGCTGACGCGCTCACATGGAAAGGCCCTCGCTCCCCCCGTTGCGAGCACCTTAGACAGACGGCAGCCTTGGGGGCTGCAGAGAGACCACAAACTGTCCTGTGAACGGGAGCACCGGCGGAACCAGGAGCCAACTCCCGGCCATACCATGAGAGAGGTGATGGCAGAGGAGCCCAGTTCTCTGCCTCCCCAGCAGCACTGGCCACCGGCCGCCGGCTGCAGCCAGGACCACACATAAAAACAGGAAAGCCCTTTCCAGCCAGGCATTGTCTCAGCTCTGCTTGCGACATCGCCAGCACTGCTGAGATGCAGTGCCAGATCTGGTGCAGCATGGTGCCGGTGCCAGGACTACAGACCCTGGGTGCTGGGGCGGGAGGTGAGCAGCATCCCCAGGGATGCTGCACACCCCTCTGGGACATCCATGCCCGCAGAGACAGGGGCGACCCTTTCCGCCACGCGGGACTGGCCAAGAGGGAGGCTCTCACCTCCGCTCCCCTTCGGCAGCGAGTGCGCCGCAAGGCCCCGCGGCTGATGGTGCTCGGGCAGAGGGGGACTCCTGCATGGCACAGGGAGAGGTTTTACTTTCGTGCCATACGTGGTCCCAAAACACCCTCCCTGTGAGCGCTGCCAGTACATCTGCTTGCAGGCGAGTCATAGCAGGAGACCTCTAGCACAAGCCAGTGTCCAGCCGCCCACTTCAAAGGCTCTTCCCAAAAAACACAGAAGTGAAAGCATTAGTCAGGCTGGGAGGGAAAAAACAAAACACAACAAAGGCAGATTTCAGGATTTAATTTGGGACTCAACAGCTCTCAGCCATGTTGTGTTTACAACAGCAGAAATATAATCCCGCGGCGCTAAACCCACACTTGCCCTTGCTCAGCCCCAGTGTCAAGAAGCTGGTGTCTGCCCAGGCACGACCCACTCGCTAGCACTTTGCTGTGGCCAGGAGAGCCGGCGCCAAAAGCCCAGCACAGGCACTGACCCTCTCTCACCAGACCTTGCCCACTGCCACAGGGAGCTGCCAGCATGAGAATTAGACTTAGCTGCAGTGCCCTTGAACAGCACAGAGGCTCCTGCAAAGAGCCTGTGTGCACCAGCTGGCAGCTACAACCAGCTTTCTCCCAGCGTCCTTGCTCCCGACGCAACACCGCAGCATCAACCAGCCCTTCCTTATCCCAAGGCATCATCCAGCAGGACCACAACACCAGCAACCATCGGAGTTGGGAAGAGGCGGCCAGCATGGGCAGCCTCATCCTCTCCAAGGTCCTCCTCTCCTGCGGCCCCAGGCCACCTCGCGCTTTGCTCTGGGTTGCTCTGACCCCAGCATGCCCAGGGAGGACACGTGAGAGGGGCAGCAGCGGCTCCAGATGCGCAGCTGCCCCATCACCAGCCGCAGCTCCCATTAGCAGAGGGTCAGACCCCAGCCCAGCGTGATGCACCCCCGTTAGACCAAGCCAGGAATTTGGCCCCGACTACAAACGGCTCATATCAGATGGTAGCATAGCTTTGCTATCTCTAATGCAGAGAGAGTAGGGAGTGCTGGAGATATAAAAATGTCTTTTTTTATTCCTACTAATATGAAACAGGGTATATGAAAGTGTTTGCTCACTCGGAGTGAAATTACTCTTGGCAGCAGCAGCTCCAAGAGCAGCAAAGGCCCCACAGAGCTGGTTGGGGTCCAGCCTGACAAAGCACAACTCGCATTTCATCACTTGAAACAATTCTTATCGATGTCCCTACAGCTCTAGCTTTCCAGTCCCACCCCCAGCAGAAAGGGGAAACCCAATCTCCCAGGCAAACTGGGAGCACCGCGTCAGTGCCTCCTGAGAGCAACGCGTCCTCCTTCCCCGACGCCAGCACCGGGGCTACGGGCGCCCTGTCCGCGTCTCTGAGGACTGCGGTACCAGGGGCTGCCGCAGGCTGGGACGTGCGAGCCCCCGCACCCCGCTCACCGTGCCACCACCGCTACTGTGTCCCACAGGCACCTCCAGCTCCTCTTTTTCAGCACGCAGGAGCCTGTGACCGAGACGCCGTCTCTGCTGTTCTCCTGCCTGTACAGGCAGGGGCCCCACTCCAGCACCTCAGGGGCAGGGAAGGGAATGTGAGAGAAGGGAAAGTTCTGCTGTTCCTTCAGCCTCATTGCTCCTTCCTTTAGAAATCACTCAGAAGGAGGAAACCTGCCAGAAGACACATTAGGGCTGTAACAGGAGAAGGCTGCAGGCAAGGAGCTGTCAGTCACGGGAAAAAATAAACAGCATGTATTGATTGTACTGCAGTCTCCAGTGCAGCGAGAGCCCGTTCAGCAGGATCCCCTCAGACCCCAGAGAAAGGGCAGAAACAATAAATAAAATCACCAAGAGAAATAGAGAGAGGAATGAACTCCAGGGCCAGCCCAGCCTGCATGAGGAGTAAGAAGCAAGCCCTGGCTGCAGCCCAGGGAGGCTGGGCGAGGCGGCTGCAGGGGCACAGGAGGGCAACCTCATACTTCTTCATGCCCACATTGCTGCCCCTAGCACACCAGCGCTGCACCAAAATCTAAACTGCAATTAGCCCACGCGTACCTGGCCCGGCCCTCGAAGCTGGTCTGTGCCCCAGGCGAGGGTCTCTGCACCACTCGCTGACACCCGCTGCTCTGCGCTCCCGCAGCCCCGCTCCAAGCCATGGGCAATGCTTCTGCTGCCTGCTCCCAGCCTTGGCACCCAGGCAGGCAGATGTGGAGCAGCACTCGCACACAGCCAGAGGTGAAACAGGACCTTGCTGCGTACCGCAGGGACAGGGGACTGCTGCTACGGCAAGTAACTGAGCAGCAAACCAAGTGCAATGCTGGGAGCTGCACACAGAGATGCTGGGTCAAAAACATTCCCCCTTTCCTGGAGGCACTTTGCTGGTGCTTCCAAGGAGAGAGCTGGGGTGGAGAAGAGAGGAGGCAGCTCCTGCGTGCTGCTGAAATAAAGAAAGAAGCTAATCTCCAAGTGCCTCTGGCAGTGCCGACTCAGGTCCCCTCTGCCTACAGGCAGGATGGCCACAGCACCAGGCAGACGGTGCCAAACGCTTCACCGGCGGTCGGGAGCATGCACATCACTCCCACCGAGCAGCTATCGCATGGCAAGCCCTAGCCAGACCCATGTGGACAGCAAGACATGCTCCTGCCCCAGAGCCATCCTGCTCTCTGAGGAGCTGCCAAGCCGCCGGCAGCCCAGCAGGGAGCGGAGCTGCCCTCAAACCCGCACCCAGGAGCCCCTATTCACTGCTGCTCAAACGAACGCAAACCCAGAGTCCTGCTGGCCCATGAGGCTGGCAGTCTCCTGGTACCCCTCCAAGCCGCAGCGCCTTGTCCAAGGCCCTCTCCTGGCCCCTTTTCTTTACAGTCTTCCTGTGTTCACAGATGGGTGCAGCTCTCGTCCTTTGCTGTCCTCAAGACCAACATCACTCCCGAGCTGTTACACAGCCACCTCCCACCCTGGCACGGCCGCACATCAGCGGTGGGCAAAGTGCTTCTCGCATCTTGTCTGTAACGAGCCACTGGGGCGTAAGTGAAACCCGCAGAAACGTTACCGCGGGAATCGGTGTAGGACCCACCAACAGCTGCCCCGTGCAGCACACGTTAGTTTAAACATTTATTGTATGTGTCTGGCTTTGATGAGGATCTGTAACTTGTCAGCTGCCAGTGTTTACCTTGGTGGATGTGCATGAGAAATCTCAGTCTGAAGGGTTGGGAGTTTATTTTAGTGCCAGATAAACAGCTCTCCTTGAGAAATCACCCCATGACAGTAACCCCCCCAAGACTAAACAAAGATCCAAGGGCCATGCACTGTGCTTTGAGAAAACTTCCTGAAGTCGATGCCTCCTTCGCTGGCTCCTCTCCACAGCTGGGACATCCCCAGGAGCACCCCGCACTGCCCTCCCTAGCAGAGCACAGGTAAGACCTGCATCGCATCTCTTCCCTTGCTCCGGCTCCCCAGCTGGCTACAGACTGGGCACATCTGGAGGCAGCGCTACATGCACCCAGGACCCTCCTGGACGGGGAGCAAAAACACAATGACAGAAGGAAGAAAGGACCAAATGCAGCTGCACGAAACCTACACCACTGAAAACCCACGCAAGTGAGCTTCCCACCGCGGTTGAGTCTGGTGAGAGCGAGGAGCAGGGGAACAAAAGTATATCCAAGACACGACTAACTTTCCATTGTGAAGAAAGAGTGATGGTTCACACACAGCAGACACCAGCTGTGTCCTGCTCAGCTGCCTTTGGACTTCTCTATAGTAGGGAGGTCATCTCGGTTTCAAATGAAAAACCTCTTTCTGAGACAAAACAAGAAAGCAGGAGTGGGAAGGAGGAGGAATGGGAGCAACCTCAACATCAGCAAGAGCTCTGACATGTTTAAAAAATAGAGTTACATGTTGGAGGTGTGCTGATCCACAGAACAAAGAATGATCCCAAATTCCTTGCAATTGTCAGAAAAACCATCAAGCTCTGCTTTGGCAGAGAAAACAAACGGCTTTATACAAAGCTGGAGAAGCATGGTGATCTGGGTGAGTCAGGTGGGTGCGCCAATGCAGTTGGGATACCTGACGTTACAAGTAAAGCGATCCCATGGGCTCACACACGACGGTTCAAATCTAGCCGTGTTTGTCTGTGCAAGCTGCTGTCACCTGGACATGGGCATAGGGCACTCAGTGACACCACCAAGCTCCCCGACACGGCAGAGAGGGCCACCTTGGGCCCCTCCGGCAGCACGGAGCCTGCATAGCTGGCTCCCATTTCTCTCCCCCCGTGCTGGGACCCAGCACACCTGGCCTGGGAACATGGACCCATCCCTACCACCCCGAACCACAGCAGGAGGAAGGCTTCTGTGAAAACCTTCACAGCCATTTTGGATTGATTAGGGGTAGGCACGGGGGCAGAGGTCTCCTCTCCTTGCTGCTCCTCTGCGGCTCATGGTGCACAATAACACTATATCTGGCCACTCGCCGCAGCCCTACCCAGGGAGCTGCCTGCCAAGAAGTCTTTCCATCCTCTGGACGCTGTCACCACAAAATTTCCCAATAACCAACTCTCCCTGTGGGCAAGTCAATGTCTCAAGCTGCTCCACCGAGGACGTGAATACTTCTGGTTTGGCCTCTGATCCCCGTTGTGTAACTGTCCCAGAGCACAGGAGGATATTTAGTGGCAGAGGCTGATGACAAGCATGTGGTTAAACTTGTATTTCCCTTCCCAGTGCTTGCCCACCAGCGGGACACCACCTCGGTTTGCTCCTCATGCACCTTCAGGGAGGCAACAGGTATTGCAGCGACCCATCAGCAACAGAGTGGGCCACTGCCACCCAGCCAGCATCCCTTGCTCCTCCTCTGGGATAGAGGTCCCCAAGCCCCGAGGCCCTGGACCAGGGCGATGCCTCTGCATCACCACAAACCCAGGCACACAGCCCCTACCCAAACCAGGGGTCCCAGAGGCCACTCGCTCCCTCCCTGCTGGCTGGGAAGCTCCCTCCAGTCTCCCCCCACGGATGCAGTGGGGCAGGGGCAGCTCCTATTCATCTCTCATCTCATGCCTGCCTAGGGCAGAGCTCAGAGTGCTCCGGCTCACCCATCTCCGAGCGCTCAGCCCAACAGTCGGGTGAAGAGCACATCCCACTCCCCAGCCAGGCTGCCGCGCTGCATTCGTGCGTCCGTTACCCAACCCAACCAGAAGTATGCGCATTCCTGGGAAACTATTACATGGGTGTTCCTCTTGATGGTTTTTCCCTGTTAGAAATAAGTCTGCGCTGAACTTAGGACTTTTGGCATACCAAATCTGCAGGAGAGTCGAGAATTCATTTCCAGCAGAAAGGGTAATACGCCAGCACGCAGAGCAGGTTTGGGTTTGCATAGTGCGCTCTGGCACAGGGCACATTCAAGTGCTAATCCCCAAGGAATGCACACCTTGTTCAATATGCCTTTAATAACCTTCCGGGAAAGTTACATACACCAGCAAGGATGTCAAAAGCAGTTAATTCTGGGTTTGATCTGAGAAAGCTAATATTTTTCCCTGCAATACTTTTTTTTAAAAAAAATGAAGTTCTGTTTACCTATGATTGTCTGACTCACTTGATCAGCCATAATATATTCAGGACACAGCTTTCAAGTAGCTCTGCATTTTTTAAGCTCACTGCTCAGCCCTAGCTAGACAAGGACTGGCTTTGGATTTTTACACCTGGACTTGACAAGAGCAGCATAACTTTGCTAAAAAGAAATCCAGCGGTACGAGCAACCTGGGGGAAGGAGGAAGCTGTTTTGCTCCTTCATGACTGCAAGCAGAATAAGGGTCCATCCTATGCATCATTCCTGCAACTGCAAACAGCAATTGCAGCCAGAGAGAGAAGTGAGAATATGTGAGAGCAACTCTGCAGGCCCCAAGGCCAGAGGAGAAGGAGGGCAGGAGGTGCTCCAGGCACCGGAGCAGAGATTCACCGGCAGCCCGTGGTGCAGCCCATGGCGAGGCCGGCTGTGCCCCTGCCCCATGGAGGCCCACGGGGGAGCAGATCCCCACCTGCAGCCCGTGGAGAACCCCACGCCAGGGCAGGGGGATGCCCGAAGGAGGCTGTGACCCCGTGGGAAGCCCGCGCTGGAGCAGGCTTCTAGCAGGACCTGTGGCCCATGGCGAGAGGAGCCCAGGCTGGAGCAGGTTTGCTGGCAGGACTTGTGACCCCACGGGGACCCAGGCTGGAGCCATCTGTTCCTGAGGGACTGTGCCCCGTGGGAGGGACCCACGCTGGAGCCGTCTGTTCCTGAGGGACTGCGCCCCGTGGGAGGGACCCACGCTGGAGCCATCTGTTCCTGAGGGACTGTGCCCCGTGGGAGGGACCCACGCAACACAAGAGCATGGGAATACCAGGGTTAAGTTATGACCCCCCCCCCCCCCCCCCCCCCCGAGTTTACCAAAGAACAGGCACTGCCACTTCTGCCCTATCCCCAGAGTCCAGACCAACAGCATCTGGTTCTCTGCTCGCAGCTGGGGCTGACAGCAGCAGCGGGGCCTCGCAGCCCACAGCATCGCTGCTTCAGTGGGTGATCCTGCACTTGGGGGTCTCGTCCTGCGCAGCGTTTCACCAGGCGGGGCAGGAGAGATGCTCAGCACCGCTGCAGCACCGTGGCTGGGGCGATGCAGGAGCACAGGCACTGCCAGTAGGATCCTGCTGTCCTGGCCCCTACTGCCCCAGTCCGAGTGTGCTCAGCTGCAGGAGCCGGACACGTCTCGGACACGTTCAGTCCTGTCCTGTCCCACTACCAGCCTCCGTGCACCGACACTGACATCTAGAGGCACGCTCGCCTCAGGGAAGGACCGCGGCTGCCCGCAGGCGATGCGGCCGCACCAGCCGCACTGCTCTCAGGGCAAGCAGGGAAACGCAGTGGTCCGGAATCCAGCCCACACACTAGCCATGCTGCCCTGCGCCCCCCAGGAAAGCCTCCCCGTGCCCCCAGCGCTCCTCCTTACCAAACTCGCTGGCACACAGGTGCTCCACAATGGCCTCCGACTTCATCTCGTTGTCGCAAGGGGGACACACAGTCGTTCCTGGCAAGAGGAGACAAGAGGTGGTGAAGAGCCAGCTCAAGAAGCACCGCAGAGCTGGGCTGCCCGTGCCGTCAGATCACTGCCCTCAAGGAGGGCATGTGCCCAGGCACCCTGCCACGGGGTCCCACATCCCAGCCCCGCGGGACGACACCCTGCCGGGGGTCAGGAGCCATCCACCAGCTCACAGGGCAGCGCTGGCCACGGGCAGCCTCCTGCCAGCCCCGCTCCAGCGCTGCCAGCGGTCCCAAGGCCAGACACGGGCAGGGGCAGGCAGCTGCCAAGAGTGCGAGGACAGCGCTGGCAAGGAGAGGGGTTTTCAGGGCCAGGCACTCAGCTGAGGGGAGCCACTCGCCACGGGGCATGGCCCACAGCCCACTGACGTTCTCTCCCCGCAGCATGCCAACGCAGGCACACAGTGCCCAAACCCTGGCACAGCAGGAGGACGGTGCCCAGGGATGGCTCATGCACTGAGGGGCTGCCCCGGCCAGGAGCCGCCCCGGAGCCAGGCAGGAGGGTTCAGGACTGGCACGGCTCAGCTCAGCACAGGTTTCCCCTCGGTGCTGGGGACCACCCCGCAGGCTGCCCAGGCAGCGCACGGCAAGCCCCTCGCCTGCCTCCCTCCCTGCCCCAGAGCAGGACTGGTTGGTGATGGACCTGCACAGCTCTCACGCGCCATCCCCCTCCAGAAGCCCCTCCAGCACGACCCCGAGAGCGGACGTCTTCTCTTTTTTGTTTTTGGCCCGGCTACATCCTGCAGGCCTGCGGGAAGCCTCATGGCTCCAGCAGCAGAGAGCCGGCTCTGCTCACCAGTAGCTGGCAGTGGCCGACATCCTCCTCTTGGGAAACACCAGCCCAGGACATTTCATCAGGATTCATCCTGGGAGGAAAGCTCACTTCACCCAGAGAATAGAATCTGTTTCCAGGTTCCCGTCTCCAGCCAGAGCAGAGACCACCCAGCAGCACAGATGAAGATTTGTGCTACTGGCGGATGAATTTATTGAGCTGGGAGATGCTGCTTCTGTTCCTGGTCCAGCAGGACGGAGGGCTCTTTCCCACACAAGGGAGTTATTCTCGGGGACGGCGCTGCAGCAAAACATCTGCCGGTCCCTGCGTGCAGACGGAGCACTCGCCCCCTTCCAACCCTCAGCCAGGCCAGCAAAACCCGCAGCGTTGCTGGACAGAAAGAAACAGAAAGGTCTCCCAGCAAGAGGGGTGCAGAGCCAGAACGACTGGCAAGGGAGGCAGGGCCACGACCCGCGCCAACCACAGAGTTGAATCTCCTCAGTCACAGATGCCCCACGGGGTTTCAGGCGAGACATTTGTTTTCTGTGCCTTGTTCTTCCCCTCTCGCCCCCCCAAATGTGTTCTGTGCCAAATGCTAATTCCTGGGGTCATGCACCATGTCTTTATTAATCACACATGCAGAGCAACTGGCCTTCCAATCGCCCCGACGTGCAAATCACAAGGTAACCTTTGCAGCACCCAACACCTCACTTAACAGTCCCACTCCTGGTACCTCGGTACCTGTGAGAGCCACCCATCACCTGGGTAACTTCCTCTTCCAAAATCCTCACGTGCAATCGCCGCTTTTACCATCTTAACTTAGAGCGACAGAAGACAGCCTTTGGGGACATGACGTCCCCAACACTTTATTTTTAAAACCAGCAGCCAGAATATTTCCATCCAGGCTGCACATTTAATGAGCTCATGATGAGGGGAAAGGGGATGCTGGTGGGAGGGTGACAGCCCCAGCGGTCTGTCCCTGCTGCAGTGCCAAGAGTTGGTTATTGTGTTGGGGACCACCCCCAGGAACAAGAGGGGGTACCTGCATTGCATTAGCTCATTTCCACACATTCCAGCGTGCAAAGCACTTCGATGTGCCTCAGCAGCCAAAGTGCACGCTAGGAGACTGGCCGAGCCCACACGGGCCAGACAACGTGAAAGCCACCTCTGCATCCACCCTATGAGCTCTCCAGACAGCCAAAGAAAAAAAAACCCAAAATGGAAAATAAGACTCATTGTTCCCTTGTGAAAACACAGGCTTTGGCAGCCCCTGGGGATGCTCTGGCACATCCAGGATGGCAGGGACCCCCATCTCGCTACGGCGAGGCCCAGAGCCAGCAGCCATCACGCGCGGGCTGGAGCTGCTGCAGTCGCGCTGGGCAGCCCATCCGCCCCCCTCCCCACCTGCGACACAGGGACCATCCTCCAGCCACGCTGCAGCCGCGTCCTGCCAGCGCTCCTCTCGCCGCAGAGAGGACGCTTCCCTGCGGCTCTGTTGATGACCTGGGCAGGGCAAGCACTGCCAGCTGTCCCACGCAGCGTGAGCAGCAGCCTCACCCGCACACGCGTCCTGCTGCCAGGCTGCTGCATCCCTGCACCAGGGCCAACCCCCCAGCATCCCACCCGGTGTCGGGAGGACCCCCACGGCCTGGTGAGTGGCAGCGGGCACCCGGTGCTCAACCTAGCTGCGCACCGGGCAGCTCTGTGCGTGGGGACCATCCTCCAGCCCTGCCTCCCGCAGCCCCATCGCAGCACAGAGGTGCCTGCAGGGCTGCCAGGGGACACTGCCCTGTGCCAAGAGGAAGGGAAATGCTCCTCTCCCCACAGGACACCCCATCACGCCAAGGTCAGGAACACAAACACCAGGGAACACCCAACCAGCTCCCACACAGCTCTTGCGCCCCAGGAAAACTGCTCTTTCATGAAGCCACAGCTACCCTGAAACTGCCTGCCCTCACACCCCTCCTGAGGCACCATGGCCAACATCTTCCAGCCCACGGTGCTGCCCAGGACCTCACCTTCCCCTTCCCGCGCAATCCCAGGCTGACGGAGCCAACAAGAAGCCGAGCCACGACTCCGGTCCTCGCGCCTCAGGCAGTCACCGCTGCAGCTGCCCAGAGGCAGCCGTGCCGGCACAGGCCTGGCTGGACTGCGCCCCACGGCACCCCGCCACAGCTCGCGGTATCGGGCACAGCCGCCTGCCTCCTAGCCTGCTGCAGTTCCACGGGGGCCCATCTTCTGCAGCGGACAGCTCTACTCCAAGCACAACCTTAGCCTGCTTCCAGCTCGCTTTTTCCCTGCTGACCATTTTCTAATGCCTGGCTTTAGAGCCAGCTTACTCCAGGGGCAGGAGAAGGAATGTGTAATGCTATATTAATCTGCAACTCCCCTGATGCATCCTGTGGGCCTGCAGGCTTTACCGCCTCATGCTTAAGGAGAAAGGAATTCAGCAGGTCAGCTCTTTGAGAGGCAGAAACAAATTCCAATTTCGAGGTGTTAATGGGGAAAAATACTGAAAGGGCTCGTTCTTATTAGTGCCCAGAGAAAAGGGGGGACACTGCTGGGTTCTGACCCTCTTTGAATCAACAGGAAACACACCCCAGCGCCCGAGACCGAAGGGGCTCCAGGAGCCAGAGCTCACAGAACACGCACACAAACTGCGGACTGGGTCTTCCGCGGCAGAGCCCGGGGTGGAGGGAAGGACCAGCGCGCGCAGGGACGAGACCTGAACCACAGTGGCACAAGCGCGCGCGCCCGGACGCGCCTCTCATCTGCACGAGGCGGCAGCGCCAGCAGCAAGCAGGCAAAGTGCTGGGCGCCTCGCCGGGTCGGCCCTGCCGTCACCGCAGCCCACGCGCAGGTCTTCTGCGGAGCATGAGAGCCAGAGTGCCAGCACGGGAGACCCCGCTGCGGTGTTTACATTACAGCAGTGGCCGCTTAAGTTTGCTCTGTTCACTCTAAGCCGTTTCGGGCAAGAGCGGCCCAGCACACAGCGCACGCAGCACACAGAGCTCCACCAACCGAAGGTTACTCGTAGGAGAACACACGCCAGATCCCTCTGCCGCAAACCAGCGTTAATGCCATGAAAGCTGGCACACCCAAGGGCAGCAGGTCCAGCCCAGAAGATTACCGGACAACCTGGCCTTCTCACCTTGAAGAAGCGTTTTCTAGGAAGATTGCTCGTCCCCTCACAGAGAAGTGCCCCAGCCAGTGCGACGGGCACAGGGAGCTCGGCCTGACGCCTCTGGAGCTGCTGGGGTGCAGCTACAGCACGTGCAAAGGTTTCTCTTGAAATACTTTCAAGCAGTCAGGGGATGTGAAGATGGCTGCTTATGCTTTTCCACTGAATGCTGCAGAGAGTTCACATTTGCACAACAATTTTAAAGACTTACTTTCTGTAGACATCCTTGCGAACAAATTGCTCATTTAAACGAGCTTGGGACATAAGTTTTGCGAAGCCATTTAGCAGACAGTGGTTTATCTCAGTGGCTGCAATACTTCCTTGCAATACTCACCCAGCTCCAATTTACAGTTCACTCGAAGAACAAGTTAATACACCCTAAAGCTTGTGCAGAATAAGGCCTCTCTGCACACCAAACAGGACCAGCAATACATCCACAAAGGACTCAAACCTGAGCTGATGTAATTCCTGGTAATAAAGTCCCTTTAATAATGCCTGTGATCGACAGTATGGTGCCTAAATACTGTGCTGATGGGCATGTTAGCAGCATCAAAAGAAAGCAGTAATGTCCCACCCCAATGCTGCTGTCAAGGCAGGTCTGAAAGGTGATCAGAAAGTTAGTTGTTAAACTACACAAGGGAAAATTTAGCAGATGCTGCTCACCTAGAAGACTGTTCCCAGGTCTTGGGTCACTAACGTCTCTAAAATGAATGACCTGCAAAGAGCTCAAATTCCATTTCAGACCTGGGAAGGGGCAGCTCTGCAGCAAGCAGCTCAGAGCCAGCTGCCCCAGGAGCACGCTTGGCTGCAAGTCCCCAGGGAATAAAAGCAACCTTCGTACCCGCAACACAGGACACGACTGCAGTCTTGACCAAGGGTCTAGGTTCACACAGGACAGATGATTTTAGAGCCTTCCTGGAAAACAAAGAGCTTCCTCCAGCAATCGCATCAGTAAGCACAAGCCGCAGCAAGGAAGCCAGGGTGGCTGTGCTGCCGTCGGTGCCACACAGGGAGAGGCCGGGTCCCCGGGAGCGAGAGCAGCCAAACCTCACCCCCCAGCGTGGGTACACGCTTCACACCCCACCTGCCGAGACACAACAGTTTCCCCGTACGGCTCTGGCGCGAGTGGAGCTCAGGCATCCCTCGCTGCCTGCCCCGGGCAGGCTTCCTGCCTGCAGCGACTGCCCTGTCCCGCTCAAGCCATTGCTCCCCGCTTCCTTCCGCGTGCCCCCGCACTGGCTCCTGGGGATACCTCCAGGGTGTCACCCCTCCGCTGCAGGATGCGCTCCCTTCCTGCCCCGCAACTGAAGGGCTCCCTGAAGTACGAGTCCCGCTGGGATGAGTGGGATAACACTGCACAGTCCCCAGCAGGCACGACGTGAAGCCTTTGTCCGTAAAGGTAACTGCACACAAGCAGCCGCTGCAAAGGGCGACCCTCCCTCCAGATGAGCTCCGGACACAGCACAGAAGCCACAGCAATCAGAGCCCCACAGCACAGCTCCCCCATCTCCGAGCTCCTCTCGAGTGCCTGCACTATCCCCTCGTGAAATCGGGAGTGCCCATCCCTTTCAACGGAGCTCTGGCTGCAGGAAATCATTGCACTCTTTTATAGCTCTCTGCCTTCTCCCTCTACAAACATCCCTCCTGCCAGCCTTTCAAACCGCTCCGATGCAGAATGCCAAAGCGACGCTAGGATATTTATTTACTTTAAAAGTTTTCAGCAACAAGCCAGACTCATGGCAACTCACACAAACAACCCAGTCTGGCACCAAACAGCCCTGCTGCATGTAATGGCAACAAGAACCACGTCCGCTTTCCCCAGTCATTCCGTGGTACCTCTCTTGCCCCCTTGCCAGCACACAGGCCCACCTGAGATGGCAGAGCTGGGTTTCCACCGGCTGCCCAGCCTCTCGCCCCAGGACTGCTCGGGAAGTGAGGTACCCTGCCAGGATTGCTGTCGCCGTTTATTCTGGTCAGGCAGTGCTTTCTGCCATGGGGGACCACATGTCCTGTTGCTGCCAAGAACGGCCCCACAGGAGTCAGGCTTGGGAGAGAAACTCCTGCCAGGGCGGTGCAGCACCTGGAGGATGGAGTGTCAGAGCCCTGGTCCATCGCCCCTCTGCGCGGGGCTCGGAGCAGCCACACACCCACTGCGCCCCAGCACCACCTGCCCCCAGGCTCAGCTCCGGGACAGAGGCGAGGAGCTGGCAGGGCATCCTGCCTTCCTCAGGACAGGAGTGCTCGCAGAGCGCTCAGAGGCTGGAGGAGGACTGCTGCCGAGAAGCAGAGCTCAGGTGAGCCTCCTCCTGCCACAAGAGCCCCTTCAGTCCCACACGGCCCCTCCTGAAACAACACCTGCCCCATCAGCTCAGAGAAAAGTGCCGGGAGTGGGGTCACAGCACTGGTCACACCTTACCTTTGGGCCTGGAGACCTCGGTGGCATTGGGAGCCGTCATGGCAATGCAGACATCATCCTGGGGAAACTGGTCACACTTGAGCATCTCGGGCCAGAAGAAGCCAAAGAACTGCATGACGGGCTCGCAGGAGTCGCGCACGGCCTCGCAGAGCCAGCGGCACGGGTAGACTGGCCGGTCCAGGCAGACAGGGGCAAAGAGGGAGCAGAGGAAGACCTGGGTGCCCATGTGGCAGTTCTTGTTGAGCAGCGGCACCCAGCTGCTCGCCTGGTGCTTCACCTCGGCCATGGTCTCGTGGTCCAGCAGGTTGGGCAGCACCATCTTGTCGTAGCCCACGCTGTGGCAGAGCCGCAGGTCGGCGGGGATGGCCACGCACTGGTGGGGCTTGGCGTAGAAGCGCCCACCCGGGTAGGGGCCCAGATCGGACTGGTAGCTGACGTAGTCGTACTCGCTGGCCCCGCCGCACGCCAGCAGCCCCACGGCCAGCGACACCAGCGCCCGCAGGGCGGCCCCACGGGGCCCCCACACGCTGCTCATCGCCGCGCCTGCCGACGGCGGCCCCGACGGCGCCGCCCGCCACTCCCCGCCGGGCGCCCGCTGCCGGCGGCCGCCCCCGGGGACCCTCCCCGCGCCCCCACCGACGGCCTCCTCCGCTGCGCCCTGCCCGGGGCCCCCCAGCACTGCCCGGGGCGCCGACACGCTGCCCCCTGCCCGGTGCCGGCAGCCCCCCCCCCCCCCCTCCGTCGGACGCCGGCGGGAGCCGAGCCGAGCCGAGCCGAGCCGAGCCGAGCCGAGCCGAGCCGAGCCGAGCCGAGCCGAGCCGAGCCGAGCCGCTCCTACTGCTGCCGCCTCGGCCCCGGCCCCGCTCTGGCCCCGCCGCGCCGCGCCGCGGGTTTGTGAGCCCCCGGCAGCCAATCAGGGCGGCGCCACCCGCCGCGCGCTCGCCCGCCGGTGTCAATCAGCGGCCCCGGGAGCCAATCCCGCTCCGCCGCGGCCCGCCCCCCCCCCCCCCGCTCCTCCCGGGCGGGCCCCGACGGCGCGCGCCTCCCCGGCCGGCCCGGAGCCCCGCGGCCCGGGGGCGGCCCGGTGCGGGCGCTCGCGCCCCGCGGCGGCTCCGCGGGCTGCGAGACAGCGCCCGGCGCGGCCCCGACGGCGCTGCGCAGCCGGGCTTGCCCCGGCGCCGGAGCGGGCGCTTCCTCGCACCACCTGCAGCGCGGGCTGCGGGCGGGAGAGGGGCCGCGGAGCCCCGGCCCAGCGGGACGCCGGAAAGGTGCCCTGGGCGGCCGGCGGGGGCTCGGGGCACCGGGAGACCCCCAGGCTTGGGCGCGTGAGCGCACCCCGTAGACGCGCGTGGCTGCTTCCCCCGTGGGCGGCCCGAGCCCGGCGGGGCCGTGCCAGGGATCCCGCCGTCGCCGGGCAGCCCGGGCGCCGGAGCCAGGGCAGCTCTGGGAGGCCCAGGCACTCCTGAGCGGCTACTCCAAGGTTGCAGATGTTTCTGAGAACCTGGACTGGACCGTGCAGACCTCATTTCCCTGTGGACAAATTCCAACAAAAACTATGGTATTTGCAAAAAAAAAAAAACAAACCCAAACACGAGAGAGAGAGTCGGTCTGTTTCTTAAAGAGGTATTGCGCCTGGGAAACCTGGCTCCAGTCCTGCCAGGGAAGCAGAAGCCATGCAACAGCAGCAGCCACTGTTCCCAGAGCGGCAGTGCCATACCTCACCGCCCCTTGCAAGAAAAGGGCACGTGTAAAGCAGACCGGCAGCGCTGCCTGCTGCGGGTCGGAGCTCTGTGGAGGAACTGCTGCCGGCAGCTTCTGGGAGCAGGAGCTAGGCCACAGCAAGCCCGACAGCTTGCAGACACAGCCGTGCATCCTGCTCGGGAGACAAGCGGGAGATGCTTGGTGCGGCACGGCTCTGCTGGGGAGACAGGATTGGAGTGCAGGCCAGCCCTGTTCCCCGCAGCAGGCAGGCACAGGCTGCTGCGCTCCCGAGGGCCTGCAAAGACTTGCTGCCCTCCAAAGCCAGGAGCCAGACATGTTGAGATCGGTGGCCATGAACCTACCTGGGTGCCAGCACAGGCGTGGAGTCCTGTGGCCACTCTGTGGGCAGAGCAGGGTGCCCCTCCGCGCAAGCCAGGCAGAAGGACCTGTCTCAGTCCCCATGTGCACAAGACCTGGCCATCGAGCAGCTCTGCGCCCCGTGTGCCCGTGCATGCACATCCGAGCGAGCTCTCCTGAGCTCCCTCCTCCAGACTCATACAAAGCTCCCGTTACTGCTGCTGCCTCTTGCTTAAACAGCTTGTGCTATTTAATACAGGAACTACACCTCATTGAGAGGTAAATGGAAGAGGCTCTGCAGCCTGGAAGCGTGAAAGAGCCACTTTCACCTGAGGACCAACAGAAGAGAGAAGCCAGTTAGCACCGCTAATGAAGTGGAGAATTCAGCAGTAAACAAGAGAAATCTTTGCCATAAGGTGCCAGTAGCTGAATGAAAGAGGCAGTTGGATGGAGCAGGCCCCCTCCTGCTGCCTGGGCTCAGGAAATGGTAGCAAAGCACTGGTCACTGCACCAAGAAACAGCTGCAAAATGGACTTCTCATCCCTTGGGAAATCCTGGCAGCCTAGAATTTGCTTTTACCAAAATCAGTTTAGAAACACTGAAACATCTCATTTTGAGAATGTAGAAAATACTGCAGTGTCCCAGTAGCATGCTATAAGGTGGTACACAGAACAGGGCACTGGTCTGCTAAAGGGCTGTTGGGCTGAATTTCTCTCAGGCATCTTTATTGGCACCCAAGTGTTACATCCTCAGGTACGAGTCTTTGGTCCAGAACGTGACCCTTGCTCATCTCAGGCACTCAGAACCAAATTGTGCAAGTAACTCTGCGTTTTCGACTGCAAGATCATAAGAAAGTCTCAGAGCCTCTCCATTTTCAGAGTGGCGATGGGCGTGTTTTACTTGGCAGTGCTGTAATCTTTTCTGTTCCAGGCTGAGTGGTGTGATAGAAACATCATAGCTAGGCAGGCAAGATGGGGACTTGGGAAACTCTTGTTCGAAAGTTGGGGAGCTCTCCAAAGGCAACAGCAGTAACACTGCGATAAAACTACAGTCAGGATTCTGGTTATCCCCAGTTTAGCAAATACCGCATGAAGCAAAGTAAATGTCCTGTCATGGTCACTCCAGAGACGTGTCACCACATACCTGGAGCATCCCACACTGATTACTGGGCTGGCTGCAACCCTGACACATGGTGCAGCAGTCGCTGAGCTCGAAGGGCTGCCCGCCACAGTTCAGCTCTCTTGATCCAAGCTGGAAAGCTACAAGACAGCGTGTCTTGGCTGCTAAATCCATCCACACTCAAAGCATGGACAGTTCTTGAACTCAGCCCAGGGAAGGTCTTTGCTGGCTCCCTTCTCTTCTGTATCTGATACCCACAATCACAACAAAAGTGCCTGTATGGGAATCCAAGAGTGAATTGTAAACTGAAATAGAACTGCCCAGAAAGCCATTTTTTCTTTTTTTTTTTTTTTTAAAAAAAAAAAAGGAGACGGAAAAAAAAAAAGAAAAGAGCCAACAGCTCTGGTCTAGACCACTAAATTGCTTAATACACAGTATAAGGCCTCTTAAATAGCAGCTGCCCAAGAAGGGCTGCTCTTCCAACAAACCTCTTCCAAATTGGGCATTAACTTTTCTGAGTGAAGCCTGTGCAGCCATTTCCATTCATATGTATGTAGCCCACTGCTTCTTAAATCTCTGCATAGTCTCTAATGTCATCATTTAACTTTGCTTTACAGCCATTTATTGCTGCCTCTCCCACAGGGGCTAACATACTCTTACTGAATAATGAGATGCTTTGCAACATGCACGATTTCGGCTATCCCCAGTCCTCTCCTACCCTTTGAAAAGCCCAGCCCAATTAACCGTGCTTATTTCTGGCTCCATTGTTCATCCCCGCAGCCTGCGGGACCACGCGCTCTGTCCCCCACCACAGCTTCCTCTGCTCACCGTGGCTGCTCTCCTCCACATCCACCCGCAGCGGACACTCGGCGCCGAAGGGACTGCTCGAGGCTGACGTGCCCCCGCGCCACTGACACCCACCTCGCCTGTCCACGGCGCTGCCCTCCCACCCCTTCCCGGCCTCCCTGGCCGCGCTGCCCGCCAGGCCGCGTCTCGGGGCTGGCAGGGCATGCTCTGCCCCGGCCGCCCGGCGCTGGAATGCGCGTTTCCCTCCACACCGCCCCGGGGGAAACAGGCAGGCGTGGGATAATAGAATATATTAGCCCTGAGCCCATTCAGTCCCGGGCTCTTTACAAACAATGGCTGCTAACTGAGCTGATTTTTGCCAAATGACTGGCTTTCGTGCATGAGCAGCAAAGTGGAGCCCCCAAATAGTCCCACGCAACAATCCGGCAAGCGCTATTGCCCAGGGCCCATTGTTTTACTGCTGCGTTTGAGGGCATGGAGGAGTCATGGCCTTGCCTGCCCTGGCATTTCTTCCCCGGTTTCCCACCGCTGTGCTAGCCCCGTCTCAGCCCCAACAGAGGCAGGAACGATGGGGGAGCTGAGACCGGCCGGCCACAAGCATCTGCTGTCCCTGCCCCAAGCGGGGTGACACGAAAACCACCAGCAGCTGCTCCGCACCAGGGCTTGCACCCCTCGGCGCCCGTGCCCCTGCCAAGGAGGGGACGGAAGGTGCTGGCAGAGGCAGCTCACCCCCCGTGTCCCTGCACGGGGAGTCCACTGTGCCACCCCTGCAGTGGCACGCGGCTCCCGTGCCGCCTCCTGCAGCAGGACAGCACCTGGACACCTCCCAGGGAATATTTGTTTTAGATTAGACACCCCCTCGGCCAGCTGAGAGCTGATAGCCCCTGCCGGGGTCAGCCTGCCGAGAAGGATGTTAGTTTTGCCGTGTTTGTTTTCTGGTTTTCTCAACGGATAGCTCCGAGGTTCCAATAACACTGGTGCAGCCAGGAATGTTCCCTCGCCCTGCAACATGGGAATCTGCACAGGGAGGTTTTGCAGCTGTGGCGACCGGCTCTGTGCCCCAGCCTGGTGCCCGGCACCCCCTGGGCTGCAGAGGATGCTTACACCAAGAGCCAGCCCGCAGGGAGGCCAGGATCAAGGCGTGCAACAATTCCAGCTGATGTCTCCCGTTAGTGTGAAATTAGCACCATTAAATGCTATAACTAAACACAATCAACAAAGAGTTTACTAGCTGAGATAACATATAAAGAACTACAACAGCTAATGCCTTCAGCACTGCTGAAACTCTGACCGTCTGCCCCTAGTCCCAGGAGGGAACTGATGGCAAATATTTACAGGAGCTTATAAATATTTATCCTGTAATAACTTGCTACATTACAGCACATTCTTCTCTATGAGGCTCAGCTTTGCCCTGGACCAGGTGCAGGCTGCTGAGCAGGTCTGTAGCATATATAAAGTTTGTCTGAATAACATACAGCGAGTGCTGGCATTCAATAAAATAACCAGCAGCTGAGCTGCTTGCGTGAAATGCGCTGCAAGTCATTTCTTACCCAACAAAAGAAAAATGTGGCTGGGGAGCACAGGTGTGCAGGCACCTCGGTGGGGGTGCAAACCCGTTCTGTGTTGCCAGAGTAACCTGGGGAAGTGCTGCAAGTCACCGGGGAGCTATAAATCACACCGCTGGGCCGATGCGATGGGGGCCTCTGCCCAGGAGCAGCCCCGCGATGACTGAGCACACAGGGACCCTCGGCCGCTTTGGTGAGGACCCCACAGGAGGGAAGCTAGAGACCTGCTCACCTCGAGGAAATGTCTGTCCTCACATTTCCCGCTCTGCGGCAATTCCCTCTCCTAGGAACCAACGTACCGCACCCCGAAATCACCAGAGATCACCGAGATCTGCTCTGCACGCGGCAGATGGGCAGCAGCTCCCGGCAGTGCTGCGGCTGAAACCCGCAACATCAGCAGGAATCACAGAGGGACCAGCCCACCACAGCTCTCCTTTGGTCCTGCCGGCCTGGCAGACCAAACCCCAAGGGGACCACAGGCTCCTTAATAGGCACCCGCATCCATCACCGGGTGAGTATGTGAATTACCTGGGGGGTCTGAGAGCTCGCTGGGTCTCTCGGCCTCGAAGGGAAGCCGGGCTGTTGGCTGGAGTTTCTGGGAGTTCTTCTTCGGACCTTCCGTAACAAAAACCAGAAAATAAATGGGTTTGTAATTTTTCCCTGACTTTCCCCCAATGAAAGCCCCTCTCTGCTTCTTCCCAGCCCTCCCCTGTGCTGCGTAATGAAGTGCAGATGGCACTGGTGCAGGTGTCCAGAGTGCAAGCCTGGAGCTGGCGGCGGGGCAGCACTCCGGGAGCACTGGGTGCCCGTGCTGGGCACTGCCCGACCTGCACTGCGCGACCAGCACCGCACAGCATCCCCTCCCCAACCTGCAGAGACAATTTCTAGCCCTGCCACGAGCAGTGTGCTCTCTTCATCTGCTGCCCAGTGCAAACTTGACTTGCTCAGCAGCAAAGAGAGCCTGGAACCAGCATTTTGTTGTGTTGTTGTTCCATTTGTTTGGAGGTCAGATATTTATTTTCCCTCTAATAATTTTTTGAGCCATCCGTCCACTTATTTATTTATCTTTCTCCTGCTTAATGCTTTGCAAGAGCATAAGCAGCCTGTGGTTTGGAAACCATGCGACAATCTCCAAGCAGCACCAGAGGTAGAGTTCTGAACTACTTTCTAACATGAATAAATAAACAGCGGGGAAAGGCTCCATTGTGTATATTCTAGGTTGCTATTTTCTTAACCCTGTCTCATTAAGATGGATGGAGTTTCTGCTTATTACTAATTTGGCAAGTTCCTCTTTGTGTACACTCTGCACTTCTCACTAATGACGCTTTGCTTCAGTGATTAACAAAAGAGACTTCCAACATAGTCAGTGAAAACACAGCCATGCACTTGGGGCACTGGGACGGAAACCCAAAGTTCTGGAGATGCCGTTTGTGGAAGACAGGAATCTGCGGGGAATCCAGAAAAGGAAAAGTTGCTGGTCATAAAACCTTTCCTGACATTCAAATAATTTTGACCTAAGGACATTGGTTCTTTGATTTACACGCACAATTGCAGAGCTGACAGAGCCTATAACAAAGTGATTCAGAGCCCTTACACTGCTGTTCCTAAAACACGTCCGATGGAGATGAAGCTGGCACTGCTACTGCCTGGATTTACAGCTGGCTATTAAAGTATGTTTACAAGCCTTTAGTACAGTGTACACATCTGGTAAATCATTGATTGAACAAATAGCTCCTGGTGTCATGCTCCTTCTGTCAACTTTTTCCACTACTATGTTACTCAGCACAGAATCATCTGCTCCAGACCCTGTTTTCTGCGGCATCTGCCGGTCCGCAGGCAGGCGTGAGTGCACATGCCCAAGCAAGCAGCCGTGCACGTACCCAGATTTGCACGTGTAGCGTGGGTTGTCCCTGCGGTCTAGATGCCGTTGGACACACACCTACACACAAACACCCACACAGGTCTCTGGCACACCCAGCTGATCCACACCTTTCCTACGAGCAGGGAAAGCGGTATCACCTGCACAGGACAGACTCCCAGCTAGCTATGCAATGGGCAAGAAGCAAGAGATGAGGCTGTTTCTTCCTACGGACATGCACGAGAGAAGAGAAGGCAATCAGGAGTGCCTTTGCCAGCCTGTCGGCTGCCCTCCAGCAAGCCGGCCAGACGGCAGGCGTGTACCGGCATCCGCACGCAGGATGCGCTCAGCTCCTCGGCACCGGCCAGTGCCCCAGCCGGAGTCAGGCTGGGCTAGCAGGCACAGCTCAGCGGGGCGAGGGGGATGTGAAAAGCATCGAGAGAGTAATCCTGCAACTGGAGACACTGCAGGCAGACCAAGGCCCCGGAGCCTCACCAGCAGGCAAGATAAAGGTCCTAGATGAAGCTAGACCTAAGAGGACAGCTCTTCTCTGCCTGCAGCCGCACATGAGCTGAGTGACGCACACAAGCGTCCCGCCAGAGCCGGGCTGCACCCGCAGCGTAGGCACCATCCCCTCCACACCGGCCGAGAGCTGCCAGATCCACCCTGGTGCCAAGGGCTCACACAAAGGAGGGAAAGCCAGGGCTGGCAGGGCCCCGGGTTTGCTGCATCAGCGCAGGCACAGTGGAAGGAAAGCAGGATGGAGACGGGGAGCAGTGCCAAGAACGCGCTGGGAAGCAGCATCCATCTCCCCTGGCGCTGGGGCGGCATTGCACGCAGCCCACGCACAGGACCTGCGCTGAAGTCTTCCTTGCAGCAGGAGAAAAATGCTGTCTTTGGTGTGTTACCAAGCATGCCAGTGCCTGGAGCCAGGGAGCGGGAGGAGCTGTGAGCCCCCCCCACGGCTCATTGTGCTTCTGTGAGAGCATCTGGCCAGCTGTGCAGTGATCTGTGGCCAAGCCCCCGCTCCCCTGGCCACGGAGCTGGGCAAAGGCCAAAGGGTAAAGGGCAAACCACGGGAGCAGAAACAAAGCTAGATCAGCTCATTCATGCAAACCTTTTCAAGAGCTTTTGGGTGGCTGGACAGACAGACATGGGAGAGCAGGACTTACCATCCGTGTGGGAGTCACAGTAGGGACACACAGGCTGCCAGGTTCCGTGCAGTCACTCTGCAGCACTTGAAAAGGAGGTGCAGGATCCTGCGCTCACAGCAGGCTTTTAAGCAAAATGAGGGTGCAGGGACTGCTACCTGCTAGAGACAGAGCTCAGAAAAGCAAGGGGAACAGTAAAAACCTGGCTCTCTGCAGGGAAAGGCACTGCATCCAGTCTAGGTCCTGCACAGTTGCAACCTGCTGCGAGGACAGCCCGGCCCTCCCCGACACAGCACAGGTCCGTGTTTGCAGGGCAATGGGGCATCTGCCAGGGCTCGGGCAGCTGCAGACAGCGGAAACCACGCGAGGGAAGGGGGAATCACCCCAGAGCGATGGCAGAAGGACGGGAGGAGAGTCCGTGAGGGCAGTTTGGAAAAGCCAACCCAGAAGTCAAGCAGGGGAGAGTTCCCCACTGTCATCCCTCTGCGAGCAGCGACCCAGGGGAACACGGCCTGGAGCAGCATTTAGCTGCCTTGCACCCTGCCCAGGTCACTCCTGCAGGCAAAGTACCCGTTCCCCATCCTAGTCCGTGCTCACGGCCACTGGACGACGCGGGGACCAGGAAAAGCCAGCACAGAGAACTGAGGCAGATTCTCTCCTGGGCTTGTTGAAATTACATATGGGACAGGCACAGCTGCTACAAACAATTTTAAAACAACAACAAAAAAATGCAGTCAGACTTAATTGTTAGCAATAACCTCTTAAAATAGCAGCTCATTAGCCTGAGTGCAAACAGCTTAAAAGTGTCGGTATGATTTGTGGGATCCTGTGGGGTCTTCTGAGATTTTCTGGGGTTCCTGCAAAACTAATGCAAAGAAGAAACGCAGTCCCCGAGTCCTGAAGAGAAAAAAAAGTATTTTGCTTCACATTAGCACATGAATAAGCGTTTCTGATACATGGTAGGCTGCCATTTTATCGCAAACCCAGAATCTCAAGGGCTGCAGGGGTGGCAGTGCAGAACCACCAGACACCCAAAACAGGGCAGATCCTTTGGGCTATTGGAAGCTGGTAAGGGGGATCCTGCAGCACCAGCGACTGCGCCAGGCCCTGGAGGTGGAGGAGCTGCCCCAGGAGGGCGTGATGCCTTCAGCCGCTCGCTGCAGCCGGGCAGGAGCAGGAGGAAAAGGAGCACCCGGCTCACCCCCCTGCACCCACGTCCTCGCTCCACCCTGCTGAGCCCAGCCTCCCCCGGGCAGAGCCCCGCTTCCCACCGGGACCCTGCTCAGCCACCCGCGTGCAGCGTCCACCAGTGCCTAAATCCTGCTGCACCAGGGAACTTCGGAGCATTCTTGAAATTAAGGTCTTGCTTAAGTGCTTTCCTGAATAAAAACTTTTTAATTCATCAGAAAAGTGCCTGCAGAGCAGGAACAGCCCTGCTCTCGCGTCCTCTCTTTAAGAGGTGGGAAAATGTGGTGGCTTTGCCCTGAGGCAGCTGTGCCTTGGGGTGGGAAGGGAAGAGGCTGGACACTCTCCCTCCATCCCTACTGCACCCAGCTGGTGCTGGTGCCAGCTTCTGAGGGAGACTGGGAGATGCTGGCTTGAGGCTGATTTCCTGGGGCACAACAGCCCCTGAATTTCAGGGTTTTAATGGGCTGGCAGGGCATCCAGGAGGGAGGAGAGGGAAATAGACTTTTCCTTCCCCCATAAATAATTTTATGGAAGATTTTAAGAGAGATTTAAAGAAGAGCCTCTTCCCTCCCTCCCCCCCTTCTCAACTGTACTGTGCATTTTAAACCGTTTGCGGAAGGGAATTAATTAACGCAGGCAGCAGAGCCCAAAGCTCTGCAGCAGCCTGTCCTCTGCACACTGGAGATCCTACTTTTTCTCCCCTGCCTGAGAAACACATGCCCAAAATCCAAGTACATAAATTTTTTCTAACCTAATTCATTTTGTAGATTGATGGAGAAAATCCATAACAAATATTTATGACTTTGCAATAAATAACCCTCACAGAAGTTACAAAGAGCTCTGGCGAGTCTCAAGGTAACTTTCAGCGAGTTCCAGGGGTCAGGGCAGATCGGGATACTAAGTCTATAGTGTTCGAGCCTTTGGCTCATCTGTTTTGAATTATTGGTATTACTCAGTTGAGCAGCGCTCTCAATGGAGTAGCTGTGCTGTGATTCCATGCCATATTTTATTTCTATGGTGGGAGAGAGGCTTCAATAATTATTAGTTGTACTCTGTTGCAGCCAGCAAAAAAACAAGCCCCAGTGAGCATGGGTTAGTGCTGCCGGTGTTTGCAGGCCGAGAGCTGCACGGGCCGGAGGAGGAAGGCATCTGCGCCCGAGCGAGCCCTGCCTGGGACGGGATTCAGGGCTGGACATTGTGCATTTTGCTGCCAATTCAAAACACGGACCTGCCAAGATGCTCACGGGTTGTCTGGTGTGAATGGGTCTGGTGCTGCCTAAAAGGCGCTTGTGCAGCCACTGTGTTCGCACAGGCAGCGGCCGATGCTGCGGCCAGGCTGGCACCAGGCAGAGCTCGGGAGCGCCGGGCGCAGATCTGCCCTGCGCAGACTGAGGTAGCTCTCAGCCTCCACTTAAAGGGACGTCAGTGGCGTTTCAGCTGCAGCCTGTGCTGACTGCGGTGATGCCTGCCTAGGGGGGTGCTGCACCTCACAATGCCAAAACCACTGGTCCAAGCGAAGGGGCTGAGGTGCAGCGGTGAGACCGCACAGCTGGGGACCACGTTCCTCAGCCTGTTTCAGCCGATCACACTTTACTTTCTGTTGTTCCCTGGGATCCTCACCTTTTCACCCGTGCCAACCCCAAAGCGTGCCCAGCGCTGTGCTGGGGACCACCGCCCGCCTTCACCGCGCGCAGCCATCGCCAGGACTGCGCCACCGCAGCCGTGCGCGCCTGGGCAGCAGCGGCCGTCCGCCCCGTGGCGGCAGCCACGCGATGCACTGGGCACCGCCGGAGCCGGCAAGGGGCTGCAGGTGCCCGGCAGAGCTCGCCCTGGCGGCACGGCGTGCTGGCCCACGGCCCCGAGCCGCCGCCGGGCCCCGGCACCCACTTCCCGGGAGCCAGGACCGGGGCGAGCAGGGAGCAAGCCTGTCCCTGCTCCATCTTCGTTAGCTCTTAATCATCGCAACGGAAAGAGAAGCTGGTGGCAGCATCACGCTGCTCTCCCGGGCGCGGGCTCCTTTCAGGGCTTTCAGAAAACAGGGTCAGACGTGTCTTCTGACCTGTGACCTGTCGCTTCCCTCCTCGCCATAATTATCTAATACAGCGCTCTCCCTGCCAAGTACAATGAAACAATTTGTCACTTCAATTGTCTGTCAGTCAACACTGGGGCCTTTTCAACAGGCCAACACATGTTTTTTGAGAGCTTGTCAGCAAGGGCTGTCTGGCCAGGCACATAACCATGGAAAATGGAACCTTTGTTAATTCTGGTTCTTAGAAAAGTAAATCCATTCACTTGCTTTTTTCAGGCCTTCAGTTTGGAATTTGCACAAGAAGCTGAATTGCCCCTGATCCCTAAATGATTGGTCAGAGGATTTGCATGAGGAAGCAGAAATTAATTATTCTTTTCTTTTCTTTTTATTTTCTGTAATTGTGTGTTTAGAAATGAGATTACATTCTACAGCAGCACGAGGGGCTGGAGGGGGAATTGCTTTGCATTTGTTTAGCTCCTTAGAGTTAAGATCACCTAATCGTTTCAAGCATTTCCTAAGATTCCCTCTCTCTTTTTCTGCTTTAATGACCAAACAAAGATTGTGCTACTTCCCGGGGAACTTTTCTGGCAGCTGAGCTCAGCAGCGGGAGCCAGGGGCTTATCCCTCTGCTGAAATGGCCTTCTTGCTGCTTTTGGCTTGCAGGGCACGAAATGCATCCCAGAGCTCACGGGCTTGGGCGCCATGGTGGCTCCTTGCATTGGAGAAGGGGTGAAATGGATTCCCACCGGCCCAGGAGGAAGATGCTGGTTGCTCGAGTTGCGCGGCTCAGCAGCATGAGATGGAGCACACGGGCGGTCCTGGCTCGGGGAGGGGTGCTGGGAGCATCTCAGTGGGTTCGCCTGAGCCAGGACTGATGCTGTCAGGACACGGACCCGCCGACTCCAAGCCCTGCGGTCAAGCCCCTGTTCAGACCACCACCAAAACGCTGTGGCCCCTCAGGAATGCTCCGGGGCTGTCCTTGCTCGCAGGTGACGGGAGGAGGGAACGCTGCTGCGGCTCAGAGGCACTCGGGGGAGATGGTGGAAAGCAAACAACCATGAGCTGCCACCAGGTCTGCGCACGGCTCATGCCGACACATCGGATGCAGCGCGTCCCGCGGGACGGAGCGTGCTGGGGATCCACAGGCTGCACGGGCAGAGCAGCGGACCTGTTCCCCGGGAGCGGTGAAGTGTCAGAACCACGACGGCAGCGGGGCTGGGAGAGTCACCCCAACACGTGAGGAACATAAGGGAGGAGGCCTGAAACTGAAAAGCTTGCAGCGCGTTGCACTGTCACACCATATTTTTGCTGTATGAACTGGTAGAGAGTCTGGTTCTCGGACAGTGGCTGCATTGCACAGGGACAGGAGCCACCAAAACACAGTCCCAGAATAAAGTGGCTGCACCCTTCACAGGGCCTGGGGAGCGTCTGCCCTGGGGGACCCTGCAGTCTGCCCAATAAAGCTTTTTTCCGCTGCTGAGGTTTCACACAGCAGCTCCCTACAGGTTTTATATTTTGCACAGTCACAGACAATAAAACTGATAACCTTGTTAATAGCACAAACTGGTAGAGAAAAAAACCTTTCTTTTTTGGCACTACTTAGAGCTTCCTTCTTTTTTCTTTTTAAAGCAGCACCCTTTGAAATTCCCACCTTCTCTGTTGATACACATGTGGAATCTTATTCTTAAATATTTAATATGAGACAGATACTTCCATTTTCAGGTATTCATCATTTTCTTAACCATGTGGAAGCTTGTTTTTTAGGCAGACATGGAATATTTTATTTGAAAGTGTTGCAGAAATGCTAGATGGCCCCTACTCGATTACAAACGCCCTGAGTGAAAACCTCTCCAGATCTAGCTTTCCAGAATACCACTATCCAAACCTAATTCAAACCATACAGGGAGCCCTGACTTAGAATCTTTCAAGCCTATAAAATGAAACAAATTGGCTTTGCAAGCATATCTCCCAATCTAAGCTATGCCTGTAAATTCGATTTGTCCTCTTGGATCTATACTGCATTAGGTGGCCTGAAAGACTCTTTGTTTCAAAGTCTTTCTGTCTCCTCCACAAGGCCCGAGTTTCTGCGTTTGGCCATGTCAGGCTGGAAAACTCTGTGCTTATTAACAGCAAGGACTCGGTGGCCCTCCACAGCGTCTCAGCTTCCCCCGTGGGTCTCAGCAGGAGAGGAGCGGGACCGCGGCCCCGCGGCACGCAGGACCTTTGCCATGAGCCCCCACGTGTCAGGGCGGCTGCGGAGGGTGTCCCGCAGTGCCCAGGCACTCCTGGCCGAGGAGCCCGCACGCGTCGCTGGCCATTCTCGGAGAGATCCCTGCTGGAGCAGAGTTAGGGTCAGCGCCCGAGTCAGCCAAGCTCTTCTGAGCCTTGGGCTTTCGGGGTCCCGGCTCAGCTGCAAAGATACCGTGGCAGCCTCCCCTTTCTCCGAGCTGCTCCCAGAGCAGGTACCGCCGGCTCCGCACAGCAGCACTGCGGCACGCGGGGCTCCCTGCGGCAGCGCTCCCGATACCCAGCGAACGGACACCCGGGGGTCAGAGCAAGGGAAGCCCAGCCTGCGGTGACGCAAGGAGAAAGGCGTCTGCAGGCAGCCGTGACGTTCGGTGTTTCGCAGAGGCAGGATCTGCAGCCTTCAGACCACAGCTGGTTTGACTTACAAATAACAAATACAATCCTGTTCTTTGCGCTTGTTTTTTCTTTGCAAACACTGAGCAAGGTACCCAGCGGTACAGGTTCAAATTACCTTCCCCAGGCAGCGCTGGGGCGGGAGCCTCGCTGCCCACACCGGGAAACCTCCCGGCACGGGGCCAGGGGCTCCTGCCAGCGGGGCTGGGGACGCCCTGCGGCTCTCGGGACCTGAGCGGGGCTGGGGGGCTGTGTGGGTTTGGTTCGCTGAGCTCTGCACGCTCCCCCCAGGCGCTTTGCCTCCGCCAGCTCCCTGACCTCTCCCCAGGGCAGGGACCAAGCTGCCGCCCTGTTTCGGTGGCCTTGAAGCAATCACCGTGGCACTGGGGGGCTGAGGGTGGGCTGGCCCTGAGAAACACCGCCAGAAGACAGAGGTACAGGCAGGTAGGCTTTCCAGACCCCCGGGCTTTATGCATCGCTGTTTCCTTGGAGGTGTGTGAGCTAACACGACTGTTTAAGTTTGCAAAACCACCGCTACGTGACCTTCACGGGGTGTCCAGGCTGAAGCGCCTGGGCTCGGTACAAGCGCACGACAGGGTTTCCCTTCCCTCTGTCCGCAGCAGCGGTGCAGGCAAGGATGGGTTCCCAAACGTGCGGCCCTCGAAAGCACCGTGGTTTTGTTGGAAGGGGCTGAGCCACTCCCGGTCAGCCAACGGTGTGCTGTGTGGAGACAGCGTGGTTCTCTCTCTTTAACAGAGTAATTTACTACGTTTCTTTATGATTTCATGTACATTTGCTGTATAATTTTAACAAGCTTATTCTAATTCACCATCTTTGAATAGGAATAAGCCTGTTAAAATTACGAACTACTTACTTACACATCGAATCATAAAATGCTGTAATGCAATACACGGATCTTTCAGAAATGGATAGATTACATGATCAACATTTCCATGCTCAGCCTTCATGTTCACGTGGCAAACCTGGAAGATTCCCAGTGATTACAGTGTTTGCCATCTTTTCTATTCCAAAAGCATAACAGTAGATGTCTTCAAATGAACATCCATTAAATTCCATTTATCTCCTTTCTCGATTCAGGTTTTCAGTTAAGCCAGGGAAGAAATATATTCTCACTTAACACCTCTGGAAGCCTGCCTGCAAGAGGCTGCAGTCGCCATGCAGGGTAAGAGAGACCTGTTCTTACACTTGCTGGGAGATAAGCTAAGCAACTTAGTCCATTGAAGAGTTGCCCTGAGCACTTAAGCTGTATTTTTAGTATCTGATTCAAATCCATTCACGTCTGCAGAAGCCAAGCCTTTAGCCCCTGACAGAAAGCAAAAGAAGATTTTGGTGCAGAGATGGAAGATATTTATTATTAATTGTCCCTGTGTTAACTGTTTTCAGAGGTGACCAGATATGGGACTAAAGAATTAGCACATTTACCTAATCATAAAAATTCCAGAGACATCTCCCATGTAGTAGCAATTATATTCCACTGTGTCGTGGTTTAACCCCAAATTGTAACCCAATACCCCGCAGCCGCTCGCTCCCCCCTCCCCGCTGGGGTGGGGAGGAGAATCCGAGAGACAGGAAAACTCGCGGGTTGAGATAAAAATAGCTCACCAGGACAGCAAAGGGAAAATATAAGAATATATTAATAATGATAATATAGATAAGGATAATAGAATATATAAAGCAAACAATACACAATTTCTCACCACCCGACGACCAATACAGCCTGTCCCGAGCAGCAGTCGGGGAGCAGGGGTATCCCCCCCCCAGCTATCCCAGAACAGCCAGTTCCAGAGAGAGCAGGCGAGGGAACCAACAGCCGAACAAACGAAAAACGAAAAGGAAAAATAGGGAAACAAAAAGCAACCCAAAGGGAAGCTTAAGGATAAAGGCACCAAGGGTCTAAAAACCTAAAGCCCCACCTGCCGACCCTCCCTTATCCTGGGCATGCCGTCTCTGGTATGGAATACTCTCCTTGGCCAGTTGGGATCAACTATTCTGGCTCTGCCCCTCCCAAGTTTTTGCACCTGCACGTTAGCAAAAACTGTGAAACTGCAAAATGTCCTTGGTGGTTCAGCAGCAACCAGCAACATCAGTGTGCTGTCACCGTTCTGCTCACACTAAAGCCAAAACACAGGAGCTGCTGGAGACAAAACCAGCTCCGTCCTGGCTGAAACCAGGACACACTGCAAGGGCTTTAGAGTTTACTAAGAAGGCCGGCAGCATCTCAGACACTCTGAAAACATATTTTTATGTTTTTATAAACGCTAATAAAATTGTAATTGGATAAAACCTTGCATTCAAAAGCACATTCTTTGAGAATATTTTATATGCACATAAAACATCTGAGAAAATGTTAACATTATGATCTTAACTGTTTGAACATTGGAACCACCTAAAGGTTAGGAAAACGCAGTCCATCTGGTACAGTATTTTAAGTGGAATATTTCTGAGTGCGTTTCCTTCAGACCTTGGGTTCATAATACTGTACAAACCCAGCTACAACAGACTGCGGATGTATTGCGACGCACGGGCCAAGATGCTGATCAACAGCGTTCGCAGGAAGAATGAGCCCAATTCATTTTCACCACACTTACAACCTGGGTGCCCAAAGAAGGGACAACACCTGGCAGCATCGCGGGGTTTCTAGAGCTTGCCCTACGCCGTGCCCGCTGGAATACGCAGCCCTGCAGCCTGCCTGGAGCTTGTCCTCAGCAGCTCCTGCTCAGGGCAGAGCAGAGGAGGTCCGCACAGCGCAGAACCCCCCTCGCGCCAGGAGCGGGAGCCCCGCTGGAAGCTCAGCACCCTGCCAGCGAAGCCGCGTGGCTTTTGGAGAAGAGCTGGCTGCCGCCCGGCCCACCGGCAGCGCCCCGCAGAGCCGCGGTCGCCCCGCCGCGAGGGGACCGAGCCCCGCGGCTGGAGCTGCGAGCGGGGCCAGGAGCGGCAAGGTCTGGAGAAAGCCACGGCGCTAGGGAGGCACGCGAGGGAAACCCCCACCGGGCCAGGCTGGCAAGAGGGGCAGCTGCACATCTGCGGGGCTGGTGGCCCCTCGAGCGACAGCGTGGGCAGCAGGAACCCCCTTTGGAGCAGGAGAAGCCCGGCCGGCGCAGGGAGCCGGGCTGTGAGCAGCCCGGGCACGGCAGGACGGGGCCGGGGGATCTCCAGCTGAGGGGAGAGCCGGGGCAGCCCCAGCCCTGCGCTCCCTCCCCGTCCCCACAGGACTGGGGGTTTCCTATGGCCTGTGCAGAGGTTGTTTGTTCAAGCAAACCCATTAGGTGTTTATTAGCCTTCATTATGGAGTGCTAGAGGGTTAATTAGTTCAGGCTGTTCCGGGGGGGGGGGGGGGGGGGAAGGCAGGAGCGGGAGGCAAGATCAGCAGCAGCCAGTATCGAGGTTCCTACAGCAGCTCACCATTTAGCCTGGTTTCTTTCTTTTCTTTTTTTTCCCCTCTTTATCTCTCCCCTAAGCAAATTACGACTGTCATTATCACATCTGCAGACTGCTTAGCCCAAGAAAGAGCAGCGGGGCAAGAGGCGGCTGGGGTGCCCAGCTCCTCTGCAAAGCCAGGGAGCAGGGGACGGGGAGGCAGCTGGGCTCCGTCTCCCGCCGGGGTGGTCCGGAGGCGGGCAGGCAGTGAGGGCAGCCAGGGCCTGAGCCTGGCTCTGGCTGCTGGAAGCCTCACGGGGCCCAGCTGGCCGTGGCCGCGGCCAGCCGACCTCTGCCAAACTCTGAGGACGGCAAGTGCCTCTCCTAGAGGCGATGCCTGAGCAACCAGGGCATCCTGCAAAGGTGTCCCCTCCCTGGCTCGCGGCGAAGCCCAGCCTCTGCCAGCCTGGGCACAGGCCCGGGAAACCTTCAGGGAGTCGGCCGGTACACGTGTCCCTGGAGCCTGTGTTTGGGGACAGTGACAGCACTGTTTATCGTATTATATTATTGCAAAATTGCCGCTTTTGTCCACAGCATGACATGGAGGCTGCTTATTATATTCAGTAAAAAATAAACTAAATAAATCATTCTTGTGTTTATTTCTTCCTTGTTGAATTGTGGTGATTCATCAGTCTCAGCACCGGACGGGATGTAAGGATGTTGAACCCTTGCAGATCAGAGAGCCCACGCAGGGCTCCTGCACCAACCCACCACTTACGGCCTCTCAGCCGGGAAACAGGGAGACACGGGGTGATGGAGAATGCTTGCCGGCCACCAGCCGGCTGTTTCGACAGTTAAGCACCCTTCTATTAAAGCCAGAGTTCATCTAGCTTCTGCTTCCAGCTGAGCTCAGTATATATACATTTTTGCCTGTTTTTATCAGAAACCTGCTCCCTCTGTAAATACTTACAGATCGTTGGAGAGGGGTAACTTGCAGTCTCACAAGTCCAAATCAGCCACGCTATCCTGACACCTGTAAGCCCTCGTGCCAACTCTTAGCCAGGCAAAACAGAACCCTCGTGCCAACTCTTAGCCAGGCACAACAGAACCCATCGCTTCTCCCCGGGGAAGCCTGAAATCGACTTGCAACAGTGGAGAGAAATCCAAACCCAGAACTGCTGTGCTAGAAGGACAAGCCTGGGTTCTTCTTCCTTGCTTACAATAGGGGCTAGTCCATCGCCAGTTGCGCCTTGCTTCTCTCTGAGCCAGCTGGTGCTGGACACTCGTGGGGCAGCAGATCTGGAGCCTGAGACCATGCAGCCTGGGCTGTCCCAGTCCTCACACGTGGACATCCAAGGGGGAAGCTGCAGACCCCTCCCTGGCAACTGGAGTCCTGCCACCCCAACCAGGGTCCTCTTACTGCTCGTGGCTGCCCTAGCTGAGGATTAAGGGTTAACGTTTCTTGCTGCTCCACTGGTATTGAATTCATCTTGGCCATCAAAAGTCCTCTTGCAGAGGAAGGACAATGCTGCACCAGACTCTGGTGTGATGTGAATGAAGCAGCCCAGCTCAGCCAGTGTGCAAAGGGAAATTGCAAATGCTAAAAACGTAGGGTTCATGGAAGTCTTAGAAACTCCCAAGCTGGGCCCCCCAGCTCTCTCAAGCCGTGCTCGGCATATGACCAGAGAGGGATGGCGATACCTACCCTTGCTGGGTGCATCCCCTCCCAGTAGCCTTCCCAGCCTCCCAGATAAAGTAGAGCAGTTTCCACTTCAAGAGCAAAAAGACAAAGGTTAAATGCAAACAGAAAAAGGAATCTTTAAAATGTTGTGCTGCTTCCTTTCCACAGGCACCCAGACACCCACAGGCCCAGTCTGCCACCCCTCTCTATATTCTCTGTTTAGCCTTGCAGCCACTCCTGGGATTTATTTGCCCACAAACTCTACAAACTGACTTGGGGTGCAAGAGCAGCTCCTCTGAAAACATTTCTATATCCCTTGTGATGGGTGGAGCAAACATTATCAGCTTTTTAGCAAAAGAAAATGAAAAGCGAGCAGAAGAGCACAATGAAGTAATCCCTGCCAGACTGAACTCTGGCAATCAGGTACAAGATAACAATGGCTGTGGCCCTGCTTAGTTATTTCTGCTCCACCTAATTGTGAAAAAACAGTCATTTCCACTTAAAAGACACTTTGTGTGATCTTTAGGAGGGTGATTCCCCTGTGGAGCTGCTGCTTCCCCAGAAGAGCCAGTGCTGCAGCCCCACGAGGTCTTTGAAGAGGGATTCCCTGGAGGGTGGGCATTAGGCATTAGCATTTTCCAATTACTGTGCGGAGAAGTCCGTCGCGGTAGGAGCTCTGCCCTGAGATCAGCCACCGCTGCCTCGTGCCCAGAGAGCGGCCGGCAGGAAGGGAGACACACTGCAACTGGATCCGTGCACCCCCGGGTCTGGGCTCAATGCGGCTCGCTCAGAGCGCCCCGGTGGGGGGTCTCGGGGTCCTGGGACCTCCCAGGAAAACTCCATGGGCCTTGGGAGCGCTGGTCCGGACCTTGCTAATTGTACAGCTATTATGCATCCAATGTGCGAGCACTCGGGCATCCAGCTCCCCTGATACTTCCAGCACAAAGTTTAGAAACGGCATCTGCATTTTTTTGAGTTTAAAGGAAATAAAGCTCCCAAGGGGATGTCCACAGAAAGTCCGAACTGTCTGCTCTTCTCTCCAAACCCCGGGACTGCAAACCCAGCTCCCAGCACGTGGCCAAAGCACAGTCCCCTCCTGCTCCCTCCTCCCCGGGCCAGGCGCGTTCAGAGGCTTATCCTCCTAGAAGGGACGAGGATGATAGCTCGAGCCCGTTTACAGTGCTGCCTCCCAATGAATGGAGGAAAGCCTGGCACACAGTCACCTTGTGTCGCAACACACTTTCTGCCACTGGAGTGTTGTATTTTTAAACAATGAATACCAGCTGAGGTGCCATGGTCCTGCAGGCAAAAGCTGAACTCGCGTAACCTGAGATTTACCATGACTACACGTGTCCAAATTTATAACCAGCTTACCCTGCAGGAAGACAAAGCGGTTTTTGGCAGGTGTGAAAAACCAGAAGATGCCCAGGGAAGCCGTCAGTTCCCTGCACATCATGGAATGGCTGCAGCCTCTATTAGGGGTGGCACGAGGGGACACGTAGTACGGACAAAAACCATCTGTGTTGACAGGTAATAAAGTTAGTCCTGGTTAGTCCAAGTCTGATGTCTGGGATCTCCATAGCCTCCACACCCAGAGACCTATTATCTGTTGTTTCCCCACACCATCAAAATGCCTCTGACCTGTTGATCTGGCACTGCCGATGCTCCACACTGATCTTTTCTCATCAGTCAGCCGCCTACAACAGCCACGCGCTGAAGCCACCTGCACCACAACACCTGCCCTCCCCTGTCTTTAGCAAGTCTGTGCTTTCTGGGGACGTTCAGCCCTTACTCCTGCGAGGATTTACATCAGCTTTATCTACAGCTAGAGATAAAAGCCACAGACAAAAATCTGGGCTAGGTCAAACTTTTCCAAACAGTTGCAGAGCTGAGAGGCCATCGTCACTGAAGGTAAATACGATCAAATGATTCTCCTCTCGCAGCAGTGTTGAGGTCTGTGGCCCTGAGCCAAGAAAGGCTGTCTTACACTGCAGGGGGAGAGATGTTTCAGCTGCTTTGGGACTGAAAAGGCATCAGCATCCCTCCGGGCTGCCAGCATGGTAGTACCAAACACGAAATGGCACCTCAAGAACAAGGCTTGCTCGAGGCGCACGAAGGAAACAAGCGGGGGATAGCAGGGCACGGAAGAGCCCTGAATACGCTGCTGTTACTCTTCTCCCGACACTGGCCGCTGACGTCTGTGCAAGGGCGCCTGAGCCCTTTGCTCTGCTGCGTACAGGGCTGCCCAGTTCCGCAAGCCGTTGGTTTATTACCTTCATAAAACAAGTACAACATTGATTTGATGCTCTTACAATCTCACGCAGCCATAAAAATGCAGAAAAGTGTGTTCAGCAAAGGAATAAAGTTGAACCCTATAGTTAGATACTGCGGCTGCTTCTAAACTCGGGCCGGGCTGTGGAACAACACACCGCCGCGCTAAGCAGGGCCAGGTTACCCAGCCAGGAGCATTTTCTGTCTCTAAGAGCATGAATTAGTGACCACATTGTTACCAACATCTGGAATTTCAAATGCCCTTGCAATAGATAGCATCTGGATTGAATTCTCCTATTTTTTACAGGGCCTTCTTAATAAATAATAATAGTTTATTACTGCATTGTAAAATTTCATAATCCTTTTCTCAGCAAGAATGAAAAAGATTCAGAAAAAAACAAAGTGCTTTAAATAGGATGATGCCAAGAACTAATGAAAACAGAGCATTTCCTCAAGAGAGGTGGGTCAACTCATTTTTGCATTTGTGGCACTCGGCTCTGCATACATTTGCAGATGTGCCAACAAGTGCACCAACAACTCCTCATAAAATCTTGGCTCACATCAGTGCAGAACGGCAGAACACGCTCCACGCCTGCTCCGCTGCAGGACCCATACGGGCTGGGTTGCCTCTGAATGCGTCTCTCGTGCACACGTGCTCAAGAGAGGTCACAAGCAAGTTTTGAAACATGGGATATTTTTTATTTATTTCCCAATTTGTAATAATTTCAGACCGACACTAGGAGTTATTAACAGAGCTCCCATCAACTGAGACAGCAAGAATTTTGGAGGTAAAACGTAAGACCAATTTAACCAGAAAAAATGATGTCTTTTCTCCCAGGCCTCAGTCCCCTGCTTCACCCAAACACTTCGCTCTCTGGAGGTGTGCCCCATCCCTTACCAGGCACAGGCACGTCTCTGTCTCGCTCAACAGCCGGCAGCACTACTGTGAGAAGGAGCAGGCAGAGCAGTGCTGCGGCTTACGAGAGCCCTGGACATCAGGGAGACCTTAGCTCTCCCCTTCCTTACGTGCCAGCCCCAGGGCAGCCGGACACCGGGAGCCCTGGGGCGAAGCCGTGCAAGGACTCAGACAGCCTGCGAGCTGCGAGATCACTAGGGTTCGCAGCTTTCTCGCTTCGCTCAGCGTTAGTGTTCCAGGGCTGGGAACTCTGTCGTCCTCTCGCAAGAGAAAAGAGGTTTAGGGAGAAGAGGCAATCTGTACAACCCGCAGCAAGGGCACGAAGGGCACAGACGGTGAGCCTGTGACCCACAGACTTCACCACAGAGTGATGGGTGAAAGCCGTGCTGCTCAGTGAGGGAGAACATGGGCGTGGGTTTCTTTTTGGTGCTTGGGCAAAGGAAGACACTCATGCGCATCCCCTTCTTCCCCTACAGCTTCGGCTCCAGAAAGGCAGGACCCTCACACCCACCAGCACTCTGCAAGTCCCATTGTGATTTGAAGCGAGACAGTTTGCGGGTAATGCCTGCGGAGGCAGCAAAGGAGTTTGCCTCCATGAAGAGGCAGACAAACGCTGGCAGAGCAGCGTCCGAGCAGCCTGCTGGGGATGCTCCGCAGCCTGGCTCGGCCCCACACCCCCGGCCCCGCAGCCAGCGAGCCCAGCAACCGCCCTCCCTCCCCGCACAGCATCCTGGCAGGTCCCACGCAGCCGTGGCACGCGGCCTGGCAGCGCATCCTCCCTCCATGAGCCTTGCTGCGGTCCGGGATGCCTTCCCATCCGGCAGAGCGGCCTCAGTGCCCGGGTTCGAGGGAAGCGGGTTAGGCCCTCGGTCTGCTCTGACACTGACCCGGGAGAGATGGAGCGTGGCCTAAGCCAGCGTGTCTGCACTGGAGTTCATTCCTCCTTGGGCTGCCTGGGAACTCTTCTCCCGTATATCATCTTCTAAGTGGAAGCTTCAGCATACTGAGAAGGAGCAGCTGCAGTAAGTAAATAATGAAACAATGTCCCAAATGCTTTGCTTCCCTTTACTTTTTGTTCACCAAGTGATGGTTTCCAATAATTGTGTAAATAAACATGTCACTGATTAGCTAACTTCTGAACCTCAGAATAGTATCTTCTGATCATCTATGATTTCACAACTTCTAGATGAGAGAAAGACTCTCAGGAATGCTGAAGGCAAGAGAACAGCTTCATTTGCACAAGTCACAGAGTTAGGAACAGGGATTACACAGGGAGGATCCAACCAAGACATGTTTCCTAATTTTGGCTGATGGTGTGTCCGTAAGACTTTGCCGCCACTGAACCCTTGGAAAGGACTTCTGTGGAAGTACTTCATTAATTAACATAGACATACACTAAACAACTCACTGACGGCTTTTGCAGAAAGACTTGCTCCTAATATCTCATGCATGACCTCAGAAAATACTCGCTGAGGACTGTGCTGCAGCCCAGGCTCAGTAATTGTGCCTGTAATTAGTGTCTGCTTTTTTTTTAATCCTGTGGGCACAGCTTGCTATAGAGACCTTGGAAATCTTCAATTAGTTGTATCATTCTCCAGCTACCCTGGTTTCTGAATTAGCTGAAAGGGTGCCGTTGTTTTTCAGGGGGTTTGTGGGGGCCACAGCATTTGCTATGCTGAGCAGAAGTCTTCCACCTCCCGAGGAGGTTCACCTTCACCTTACATTCTTGTTCATTTAAAATGTTTTTAAATAATGTCATTAGATCCAGAGGCCATTTGGCTGCAGCATGTGAATGTTTCCCACTGTCTGAAGAATTTTCAAGCTAAACTATCTCTTGGCAAATCTCATGTCCTGTTGCCCCCAACACATCCCACTGGGCTCCCAAGGGCTCTGGAAAACATACAGGGCTCTTTCAAGCCCATCACTGCAGCTCTGAAGCTAATCAGCCATTCAATGCTCTACATGCAAAGGGAGAAGACCTCAGCAGAGGGGTGCTGCTCACGGAGTCGTTGTCTTGCTGCTCAACACCTCGGATCCACGAGTCCAGCCCTGCCCCATGTAGTCCCCTGGCAGCAGGACAAAGCAGCTTCATAGACCGTTACACTAAGACAAGCAGGAGGAGGCAGTGAAACTCCACGGCGAGCCCCAAGAGGCAGGACATCACCCCGAAACAGCGTTTGGCCTGGAGGCCCAGGCTAACGTGCCAGCTCCTGTACAGCCCTGCAGGAACCTCCGCGGGCCCCAGCCAAGCGCACCCCAGCAGGGGCCCGCTCGGCCTGCCCGCGCCCGGGGCCAGCAGGGCTGGGGCCAGCATGGGCTCGGGGCGGCCGCTGCCTCTCCGGGGTGCAGGGACCAGCGGTGGGGCCGTCCAGCTCAGCTGCTTCCCCAGCCGGCCGCCCCCACCTCTCAGACGTACCTCGAGTAGGGGAGAACAGAGGGGGCACAGAATTCTGGTTTGAGATTGTCAGTGATTTCCCGTGCTGCTCGCCTGGTTTTGGTAAGAGTGGTTTTCAGGTCTTCCTTACACTAAATGATCTTTGGCCTTGCTCATGCCCTGCAGAAGCAGGACTCCCAGGGTCAAAGGTCAACGGGCCTGGAAACGAGCCCGGGTACGCTTATCAGCAAAACCAGCTCGGGGTGAGGCCGGAGGGAATGCCGCTCTGCCCCGCCGGCTCCAATTCCTAGGAAAACACCGTGAAATTGGCACCTGGGGCAGCGACGGCCGCGGGAGCGAGGGTCTGCAGGCTGCCAGGCCGCCCGAGGGCCGCCTTCGCGGCCGACGCCACGGGCAGCACGGGGAGACAGCGGGGCCGCACCGGCCGCGCACTCCCGGATGGGCGTGTGGGGAGGCGGCGCGGCGGGGCCCGCCGAAGCGCGGGCAGCCGGAGGCAGCCGGGGCCGGCCCGCCCGGAGCCCGCCCGCACCGCAGGGCCCGGCAGGCCGGAGCGGGGCGGGGCGGGGCGGGGCGGGGCTGGGCTGGGCCATGCCTGTGTGCGGGGGGAGGCAGGACTGCACCGTGTGTGTACGGGGGTCAGGGCTGTACCAATGTGGGGGACACACACGTCACACGGGCTGTACCACGCGGTGTGCACGTGGGGGTAACCATGCCTGTGATGGGAGGGGGAGTCGCCACGCAGCCAATGGGACGCAGAGGGCGTGCACACATGCGCAGACCTTGCCGCTCAGCGTCTCCGCGGAGCCGCGCCTGCGCACTGCTGCTTCCCCCCCGCGGGTGGGCGAGGGCGCGCGCGTGCGCCAGACGGTACTTCCGCCCTTTCCCCAGCCCGGAGTCGTCCCGACGCTTTTGCGACAGCCGTAAGTGAGCGGCGGCGCCCGGCGGAGCGGAGCGAGCGGCCGGCGCGGTGTGGGCGGCGGCGGCCGCGGGTGGCGGCGGTGCGATGAGGCCGCAGCAGGCGCCCGTGTCGGGCAAGGTGTTTATTCAGCGCGACTACAGCGGCGGGACGCGGTGCCAGTTCCAGAGCAAGTTCCCAGCCGAGCTGGAGAACAGGGTAAGGCGGGGCGGGCCCCTTCCGAGCCCTCTGAGCAGCCCCAGGCCGGCCCCCGCCCCCCCGCGGCCGCGGGGCTCGCAGCTCGCGCTGTGCGCGGCGGGAGCGGCGCTTTCGAGCCCGCTGGGCGACGGGGAAGGGCCGGACCCTGCTTACGCCCGCGGGCCGCTGGGTGCGAGGGCGTGCGGACAGGGACCGGCTGGCGCCCAGGTGGCGTTCGCGAGTGACCTGACAGACTCGCGTGGCCGTAAGCCCGTTCTGCCCCTTTCTGGAGCACGTAGTGGGTCTCTCGCAAAAACCTCCGCTGCTTTACCTACAGCCGTCCTTTCAGGTGTAGGAGGGAGGTGGGGTCTCTCCCCCGTGTCCCTGTCCAGGGAACAGTTCTTCCTCTGGCGCGCCCCGGGAGGGCTGTGCTAAGGTCTCGTATCTGCCTTCCAGTTTAAGGAGGCCAGCGCTCTGTAATCCTCTCTTGGTTACGGCCCTATGCATAGTGTGAGAGAGGCATGATTTAAAAGTTTAAAGGCGTATCCTGCTTTGGATATTGTTTATTTTTTGGTGTAAAAGAGTTATTTGTTGTCCAAATGGCATTTTTGATCAATTGCAGTAAGCAAATACTTTTGATTTGCAGTGAAAAGCTGCATGAAAAATAGTTAAAAATGCTTCTCTTTGGTGCTTATGAGATGCTGATGTTTTGTGCTTTCTTTAATCCTGAGGAAAGCAGCTGTCTTTTGTAGCAGTAAAATAGAATGTGCTCATTATATCGGTGAGAATAAAGCGCGTGTTGTTGTGCTGTGGTGCAGCAACACTGTCCTCTCTTGTGGAGGCCAGCCAGTTCTGCTGAGCCTGTTCAGTGGCCTCACAAGTACTGTCTCAAGTACTGTCAGATGTAATAGCTTCAACTGATAGCAAAACAAACACTCTTTGCAAACGCCTCTGCTTTTTCTCACTGCACTTCTCTTCCTTGATTCTTTGTTTTGTTTTGTATTGTTTTATTGAAAGCCCGTTTGACCAGCACTGCAGCAGCAGCGAGTCATTATAGATATCAAGAGTTAGCTCTGTCAGTCCACTCCCTAACTGCTCTTTTTAATCTAGCAGATCTCTTTGCATGTGAATTAAGCTTTTTTTTTTTTCCCAATTGAATTGCACATTGGTTTAATTATGTTACTCTTAATTGTTTTGTGCTCAGATTGTGTTGGCATTCAGACTTGTCTAATCACTTGGCAGATATTTAACGAAGAACTACAGGTCTGTAACTCAAAGTGTCCTTTAGACTTTGGCTCTAAACACAGTGGCTGCAAAGTGTGGAAGTGCAAATAAGCAATAAGTGAAGGTAGATATCTGAAGATACCAGTGAGTTCTGAAATGTGCGGGGCATGACAGCTAAACTTGACTTCTCTTGCAGATTGATAGGCAGCAGTTTGAAGAGACTGTCCGAACGCTGAATAATCTCTATGCAGAAGCTGAAAAACTCGGGGGCCAATCTTACCTTGAAGGGTGTCTTGCCTGCCTGACTGCCTACACCATCTTCCTGTGCATGGAAACGCATTATGAAAAGGTGCGCTGCTTTTGTTTACCTTGTTACTAAGAAGGCAATATGTCTTAGACTTCAATCAAAGACTTATTCTTGGTAGGTTTTCTGTGACTTGCACCATTGTACAAATGTCACATAGACTCTGGATCTTACTGTACAGTGATTTCATGTATACATCAGGCAGACTTGTCTGTATTAGTCAATTTAAGTAACGTAATGATTGCTTGTACTTCAGAGGAATCACACTAGTTCTGTCTCTAGTTGTGTGCTAGGTTCTCCTAACGTTGCTGTATCTGTGATATTGCCGGGGCTCTGACTCTCACGTAGGGAAACCTGATGAAAGAACGGTGACTTCTGTGCTGTTCTATTACCAGGTTCTAAAGAAAATTGCCAAGTTCATTCAGGAACAGAACGAGAAGATCTACGCTCCTCAGGGCCTCCTTCTAACAGACCCCATTGAAAGAGGACTAAGAGTTGTATCCTTCTATGGTTTCTTAGGTGGACAAACCAGGAGACAATCTACGATATGCTACCTATTTATCTCCGTATGGCACCTTCTGGTCATGCTTGATCTGCGATGCGGCAGAATATGTGATTGGTCTTGTTACTCTCCGTTGCGTACTGTTCTCTGGTCGGATTTTAGTACGTTAAGATTTGTCACATTGAAAGACAATGAAAATGCAATATTGGAATCCGTCCTTTGAGACTTCCTTGAAAATGCAATATTGGAATCCGTCCTTTGAGACTTCCTTGAAAATGCAGTATGTATAAACACTTTAGATGCTTCCTGTGTTTCACTAAAAATGCAGTTTGTCCGATTGGAAAAAAGTGACCAACTTGGTAGGATAGAAACTGATGTGAAAGCAAGAGATGGCTGTTGTTTAATTTGCGACCCTCGGCTCAGGTTCTGGTGAAGATTTCACCATATGACATCGCTGTAAGTTGATCATACCAGCCTAGCACGTGCTCTTGGTTCTAGCATGGCTTATTGCAACCTTTTTTCTGCAACTCTTGAGCCACACTGCAGGCATTTTATCTAGTTATTACCTTAGTAGTTGTAAAGACCTTGGATAGCAAATCTAAGGGTAGAATGAGTAACACACATCATTTTCTGAGAATATGGAAACACAGAATGCCAATTAAAAGCATGCTAAGGCTAATTCCTTGCAGTTGGGTTATCTGTGTATTTGTCTTATTATTTTCAATGTTTTCCACACTTTTCTGTGTACGCACCTCCTGAAAAAAAAATACTTGAGTAAAAGCGTTTTCAGTTTGGTTAGTGACTTAGTACCTGAACTGTAGAAGTGTTAACTTTTGTCTAGTGCATAGCCTTTCCCGAGATTTAACAGGAAGTGGCAAGGCTCACAAACCGTCCATACACAGCAGCTTGTGTTCTTGCTGTCAGAACAGTCCTGGGCTGGATAGACCACTGATCTGACCTGACCAGGCATCTCTTATGTGTACTGTTCCGTTTGCTTTGTGGCTCTGAAACTAGCCTTGAAACAAACAGTATGAAGCAGAGACATCAAAGGTTCTAATCTCTTAATGTTTTTCTGCCTGTTCTGTTTTGTTCTCGTAATCTTTTTATAGTACGTTTCCCTAACAGCTTTTCTGTACAGATTGAAATTACCATTTATGAAGACAGAGGTATGACCAGTGGAAGATAAAACTGGAGTCTCAGGTACGTGTTAACCTTACACTAGATCAATCTCAACCTGTTTTCTATGCTCAGAGGCGTAGATTCTGTCACACTGAGACAGAATATTTATCCCACCATTGTACGTAATCAAAGTCTGTTCACATAAATCTTTTGTGGACTAGGTTTTCTGAATAAGTAGAAATATCAATACTTGGCATTATGCCACTGAATGTTAATACAAATCAGATGATACCAGATCTACCTTTAGAGAAATTCAGGTCTTGATTGTGTAAATATGCATAAACCTAACCTGTGCTGTATTATGTCCAAAATTGTTCTCTGTTTTGTAGATAAAAATCTTTTTTTACTCTCGAAGTTTTTCTGTTACAAGGTTCTGAGCAGACAAACTTAAGACTAACCCTTAAATCTGGACTTTAAAATAGATCGCTATTTAAATGCTTATTTTGGATTTCCAAACAGTTTTCAGACTAATAGCATAAGAGAAATATTCAAGAAAAATCATTGATGGTGCTTTACTAGCACCCGCTCTTCCTATACTGCTGTGAAAGATCCAGCTTTTCCTTTTGAATGTTTTCCGTGGTACCTCAGACCAGGGTCTATTTTAAAAGCTTCTGTGTTTTGAGCACTTGCGAAATCAAGTGAAATCAAACCACAGCATCTTAAGAATCCCCTTGTATTTTGCCTAGAAATCATTATTATTAGCCCCAGAATCCTGAGCAAATCAATGTGAGTAATTACACTTTACCTTCTTGGTTCTAAGTATATAGAAGATTCACTTCTATATACTGTTGAATGGCAGCTTTTCTGTTCCAGAAGGGACTGAACCGAGAACTACTGTTGCCTGGGGTGACACTTCGGTTTCATGTACCAAGTGGTGGGATTCTTCCAAACCTCTTCTGCTCAGAAACATTTGATAAGATACTGTATAAATACAGAATATCTTATCTGCTGTCCTGAATCTTACAATATGGCATATTCTAAGAGTCAAATCTTACACAGCCTAAAGGGAAAATGCAAGTAACTTACTTTGTAGTATTATTGAATTCTTTCAGTGCTTTTTCTAACCTGTCTCTGCTACACATCTCTAGGATTTCTCTTTTGGTAGTCTGCTTATGATTGACACATATTTACAGTGCATATAAACCAGATTAATCTAATGCAAGCTGGAGCAAACCATGACAAGAAGTTCTGGTAAAGCAAAACAGTGAAGATTCTTGCTGATACGTACCTGTTTCTAAACAACTCTGGCTTGTAACTTGGCACTGCTTGTAGATGCCAATTCTGTCTCAAAACATCCTTCTTTATCTGGTTATTAGCACTTGGGAATCTGTTGTATTGCATGGCGCTCACGTTCTGCTGTTGGAATAAGTTTGTGTTTTATCAACTGCATCTGCATATATTTGGCACAAGCCATTTGTCATGACTGATTTCACAGCGATTATTGCAGATTTGTATTTGTAGGTGATGTGGGGTTTCAGTAATTACATAAAAGCTAGTTTTGTCAGTGTTCAAAGAACTGAAATTTCTAAAAATTAAGAAACACTTGCATCATGAAGTTCTGGATAGTTTGATGAACTGCACATATTCATGGTCAGTAAACATCTGTTTTGAAAGCAGTGCAAGTACCCAAGTAAGCCTGATCTGGAACTGGAGCTTTGTTAGGTATTCATCTCCTCAACTGTAACCTGGTCATTTGGAGCCTGCACACTGCCCTGGATGATCTGTTTGTGAATGCAGCCTACACGGGCTCTACAAAATGTGAACTGTCTTTCTATCCTGCATAGTGGTAGAGGATATGACTCTGGCTAGGAATAGGTGGCGTATCTTAGGACTTCTAATGGTCTCTGCAACATGTAAATTCAGAGGATCTCCGAGATCTGCTACTGTATTTGAGATCTTATCCTACCCAATAGTTTTAAGTGGAAAAATCTTTGTATGACTCTGTCCCTGAGTGTATTCTAGCATACAAAAACTTTTTATTGCTGTTTTTCAGCTGGATGCTGTTCCAGTTCTCACTTCGGTATCTTTGTGATGCTTTCAGTTAAGAGTGGCCAGCAACCTCTAGCTTTGGTAGCTTGAACCGGAAAAAGTTGCTGAAAGGCACTTAGTTTTCATGATACTGTGTGGGAGAGTCACAAAGTGAAAAGTGCTCAGAGTACTTGAAAGAAAGGCTAAAATAAAGGATTATGCTAATTGCATGCAGTATAGAACTGCAAAATTACTATCCCTGGGTTTCCAAAATACCAATTGAACTTTCATTAAGCTTTGCTTTTGAAAAGCTCAAATTGGAACTGGCTCCGTTGTCTTAGGTACTCTGCAGATCCTGGGATGGTAGTCTTAAGTCTAGGGTTTTGGCAATGTTAGCAGAAAAAGAGATTGGAAATACTTATGCCTGTTATGCAGAAAGAAACATAGTAAAGGTCTTTATTTCCTGTTAGACAAATGAAATCCAGAGTTTTGGCTTCTGTTCCTGCTACTCTTGCCACAGCACGTGGTAACCCTACCTTGCCTGCTACATACCTCCTAAAATAACAAAATATAGCGATGTAAAGGTTTGTGCAGGGTTGTGTTAGTTTTATTTAGTAATAGTTTCTAATAATATGAAACTTCTTTTCTAGCAGATAGCTCAACAGTGGACTTGCTGTATCAAAGTTCCCCTACCTCCTACTTTAGAGCATCATTCCTTTCTCTGCTGCCAGATCCACAGTGCCATCTACTACAAGGACTAACTTCCTAAAACTGCTCCACATGGGGTGACCTAGCTGGTCAGCATCCATTTTGTGGCAAACTTTTAAGCAATGAGATCACTTTTTAGGTTTTTTTTTTCCAAGAAAAAGCAGAAGTGGTAAAGCTGCGTACTCCTCTGAAAGAAACGGGGCATTTAGCCCAACAGAAGTCTAGTTTTAGTCACGTAAGTGCAGTGCTGTTCCTCCCTAGTTGTTAAACCCTTCTGTACATCAGTCGGGCTCTGGAAAGCTACATGTCAGAGTTGGGGAATTTTCTGGAAACGAGGCCTTCCCTCCAGTTCAGTATTGGAGTGAGGTGATATACAGTGCCTCAAGGCAATACAGATACAGACTCAAGGCAACAAGCATTTTATGTTTCCTGTGCTGATTCTTGTGGAAAAACAGAAGGCAAAGTGTTACTTGTTTTAATGTTTTGGTTGTTCCCAGAAGGGGGAGGAATAGCTGGACTTTAATACTGGTGTTTTTTCTACTACTGTATCTGTGCTGTTACTGCATCTGTCTGTGCTCACCAGAAGAGGGGGGTCTATTCATTCATAAACAGTAAATACAATAAAATGGATGCTGAACCAATAAACATAACAATTCCTACCCTACTCTGATTAATGTGAAGTGTAAAACTGTTTCTTTATGGATTTATTATATGTAATTTATAGGAAAACATTGATTTGACAAACTGTTAGATGTTGTGTAAGATGGTTTCTTAATTCTATCTGCTGGCACACTATTGAAAAGTAGAACTGTGCATTATTTAGTATCCCCCATGCATCGACATTCCTCAGCAATACCCACAAAAGTAAAGTTCCTACAAACCAAGCTGGCTTAATATATTTCTCTTATATCCTTTTTCCCTTATCAAAGCAAGGATGTCCTGGTTTAGGTTCTGAGGGTCATTGTCCGATTGTAGAAGGAATTCAAGAATTTAGAAAAGGGGAAGACTTATGCAGAACAGATCGAGTGTTTTGGCTTTGGTGGTACTGTAGGTGCTAATACTGGATCTGAAATTCCAGGCTTATTACTCAGCCACTGATTTTTTTTTTTTTTTGAGATTTGTTTAATATTTTAATTGTATAAAACTTGTTTTTTCTAAACTGTAACGGTGTTTGCCTTTCACATCTGTTGCAATATTGGCAGAAGTACTAATGGATGAGTAAATTTTTTCTTAAACTGTGTCTGTGTCATATTTGATAGCACTGCTTTGCATAAAGTAGCACTATCAGTGAGATTTTTACTCCTACAGTAGCAAGGTCTTAGCTGTGAACAAACAGAGCTACCATCGTTTCACGATCAGCTCACCTGGTGAGGTTTACTTCGGGTAAAGCTGGTGTTCGTAGCCTATCGTTGTACTTAGCAATGCAGCCTACTTAAGAGTGTTTGGCTTGAGAATTTAAAAAGCAGATCTGTAACGCTGCTGGGTTTTATCGTTCTCCTGATGCACCCTTGCACTAAACACGTTTCCATCTCGGCGCGCACAGCCGAAGACCTGAGCTCCGTGACGAAGCTTCCCGGGGCTGTTTAGCGAGCAGACCGACTAGCAGCGCCCTGCAGGTGGGGCTGGGCCCTTCTCCTTGGTCACGTCACTGCGTAGTCAAAGAGAAACGTCATTCCTAAGCTGCAGCCGTTTTGTCCGCTTTTCATACAGCTGTGTTTTTCAGCAGCCTTCCGCGGCTCCTGACCGAACGGAGCTGTGGTGGCTCCCGCCGCGCCCCCGCCATTTTCTTCGGGGCTCAGCTAGGCCGCGCCGGGCGCCCGCGCAGTGCGGGGGGCAAACTGCCGCGCAGAGCGCCTGCGCAGTGGGGCGGATCCGGGCCGCGAGGGCGCCTGCGCAGTGGGCCGGGCCGCGCACGCGCGGGGGCCTGTGGCTGTTGGCGGGAGGCTGTGGCGGGATGGCGGCGGCGAGCGCTGAGGGGACGGAGGCGGACTCGGACGGGGGCAGTGAGGAACTGGTGCTCACGCCGGCGCAGCTCATCCGCAGCCTGGAGCAGGTAGTGTGGGCTAGGGAGAGCGGCTGAGGGCCGGGCCCCTGGGCTCCCTGGGGAGATCTGGGAGGGTGACTGAAGGCTGGGCTCTCAGGGGGAGATGTGGGGCGGCTGGGGGCTGGGCCCCTGGGCTCACCGGAGGAGGTGGGGAGGGCTGAGTGTCTCGCCTCTGTAGGGGCTGGGGCATACAGCAGGTGTGATCCTCACATGTACTTACAGTGGGCCTTCTTTCAGGCCTGGCTGAATGAGAAGTTTGCCCCAGAGCTGCTGGAGAGCAAACCTGAGATCATCGAGTGTGTTGTGGAGCAGCTGGACCATATGGTAGGTTCTGTTGGGGTAAGGTGGTGGTTGCCTGTCCTGGCAGATGCATGCTTGGGTCCCTCTGGGATTGCCAGGATTGTCTGCTCGTCTGTCCCTGAGATAAGGCTGTTTTGAGTAGGTTCTTTGAGCTTGTCTTGGAGAGGGGACTGGGAGGTACAAGGAAACAGCATGCTTTGTCTCACCAAAAGCAGCTGCAGCCTGTTTTTGTGGGCTCTATGTAACAAAGCCCGATTCTTCATCTCTGTTCTAGTTGTTTGACGTTTCAGCCATTTAATTTCTCTTTGGCTTTCCTTGCAGGAGGAAAACCTGAAAAGGGCAAAGAGAGGAGACTTGAAAGTCAGCATTCACCACATGGAGATTGAAAGGATCCGTTACGTGCTCAGCAGCTACTTGCGATGTAGGCTTGTGAAGGTAATTCTTGCTTGTGCTGCTCAGGGGATGAAAAGGGGTGACTTCAGGAGCGATTTTTTCCCATACAATGCCTCCTACTTCAGCAAGGCACTTACTTAAAGCGCTTGGTCTCTCTGTGTCCTCCGAAGCACAACCCAAAGGAATCCCTTCCTTGGGCATGCTTTTCTGTTGTGCTGAAGGATGGTCACAGCATTGCTATGAGTGTTTTCTTACCTCATCTAAGCCCAGGATGGCACAATTGAATGCTTGCATGTTCTGCCTGGGTCCTGCCACGTACAGATATGGTTGTGCAGCTTGGAGACCCCAGCTAACCATATCGCTATTAATTCAGGAGTAGGTATTTGGGCAGGCCTGCGGCTGCTGCATACACCTGTACAGCAGTGGAGTGCTGCTTGTAGGGGAAGCCTCTGGGGGGTGGGGATTGTAGGCACTGAACTACTGGGAGAGGTCTGTTTCAGTCTGTGGGATTTTGTTCCAATATCAGATAGAGAAGTTTTTCCCCCATGTCCTGGAGAAGGAGAAGTCTCGAGCCGAAGGGGAGCCTTCCATTCTATCACCAGAGGAGTTTGCCTTTGCTAAAGAGTGAGTATGTTTTGGATGCGTCTCCCTCCCTTTTTATAGGTTATAGAACTCACCTGTGCGTTATGCTGAGCAGTTCTTGAGACTGTTAGCCTTAGACAGCTTTGCAGTAAGAATCATGGGTTTTACCAGGAGGTTTCCTTACGGACAAGGAAAGAGCTGAAATAAAGTAACTCTGAGGCAGTTACCAGGGCAAGCCATTAGGCTTGTCTCTGGCCATGCCTGTGGGACCAGGAGATGTCTCTTGCTGGCGTTTTGAGTCAACACTCTCCCTGCAAATCTGTATTTAATTAAACCAGTAAATGCTCCAATGATTTGGTTTTTTTGCAGATACATGGCAAACACAGAGACTTATCTGAAAAACGTGGCCCTAAAACACATGCCGCCCAACCTGCAGAAAGTGTCTCTCCTAAAATCAGGTGAGTAAATCCAGACGCCAGAGTAATCTGAAAATTGTAGCAGCAGGGGTGTGGGGAAAGCTCCGGGGAGCACGAAATGTTAAGGGCTAGTCCTCCAGCTGACGCTCAGTGAAGCAAAGCTGATGTGATGACAGTGTCACACACATAGCTGTGTGGTGTGTGGCTTGGTGCTGCTGTCAGAGGATCGTGCTGGCCCCTGACATCGAGTCTTGTCTTACGTTGAGGCAGTGCACGCTACATCTGATCAGAAGCGTCTAGTGTTCCCTGTACTGGCCATGAGTTTGCTGTCCCTCGTACCCCTCTGTTAGCTCGCTGTCCTGCAGATGGAACATAAGCAAGTGCTGAGCTTGTGCTCTGAATCCATTGTCTGCAGTTCCGAAGCCCAGCCTGGATTCCTTTGTGTTCCTGAGGGTGCTGGAGCGTCAGGAGAACATCCTGGTTGAGCCAGAGACTGATGAGCAGAGGTAGGTGGGCGCTTACCCGTGTGGTGCATGTAGATAAGTTAGTTTCACGAAAGTGACGTGGGTTGCGGTGAAACGGGAGAGGCAGCTTGACTTCATGTCTGTCTCTGGCAGAGAGTACACCATCGACCTGGAGGAGGGCTCGCAGCATCTGATCCGGTACAAGACCATTGCCCCTCTGGTGGCCTCGGGGGCGGTGCAGCTCATCTGAGGGGCGAGCGGTAAGTGCAGGGCTGGGGCCGCCGCTGCAGCCGCCGCTGTCCCGCCGTCCCGTGGCCGCCGGGCCGGGGGACGGCCGGCAGGTGGCGCCGGGGCGGCGCGGCGGCGCGGGCCGTGGGGCCGCGCGTGGGGCCGTGTCCCCTTCGGACGTGGCAGGGCTGGGCAGGCGGGCAGCAGCGTTGGAAGGGGTAGCCTTGACAGCGTGCAAATAAACAGCAGGACATCTTTCCCTCTGCTGATGAAGAGGGGCTCGTGGCCCCCACAGCTCATCAAACTCCTAATTGCTTATGACATGCCTGGAATACAGCCAGACTCCTTTCTCTGGTGCTCCGAGCGAGGGCAGTCTGTGCCACAGCACTCCCTCCAACAAGGCTTTGCAGCAGCCTTGCCACAGTCCCCTTGGAGTCCCCAGGGAGGGACCAGTGTAGCTGCTGCCTCTCCAGATCTCAGGCTGGTTTTACTGCAGACATGGACAGAGCGCATCTATCCTCAGAGGCGAATACAGCCTTTGTAAGTAGCAGGGTGCTCTCTTTTTAAACCTGCAGCTGTGTGTTCATTCCTGTTCCAGTTTAGCACTGTTCTTTAAATTGGGCTATCGGCTGGAAACTGACCAAATAGTGTGGCAACCGGCTATGTAAACTCCACCTTCCCCCATCAGCTTTGATCTCATCACAGGGTTTGTGCAACCCTGGATGTTGTGCAAGTGGCCAATTGCTCTGAGGTGAACCAGGGAGATACTTCTGCACCATCTTTGCCATGTGATCCATTGAGCAAAAACCCACCACACATAAAGGTATTTGCTGGCAGAGCGAATCTTGGTTCTTGCAGAAGGAACAGGAGGGATTGGGAACACATTAAAGATGGAAACTGCAGCTCGGAGAAAAGGGAACGTCATGGGAGAGCCATAGGGTCCTGTGTGGGGTGCTTAGCACCAGCTCCTTACCTGCAGTGGGAAGGGAGGGTGAAGAGTTTACCAAGTTTGTTCCCTTTGTCTTTCTGACAATATCAGCTAGGAGATGGCCATGAGCTTAGGATTTCAGAGTTTCTGCTTGCCTCCAGGTTCTTCCTTGAAGTAGTTATGTGGGCCAAGCAGCAAGCCTGTCCTTCCCGAAGGTAGGGCCTTTCCAAGGGAAGGCAGGCTGCACGAGGTTTATTCTGCCTATACAGCCCATGTCCCAGTGTGGATACAGTTGTGTCAGTACAGCCCCTTCTAATATGGCCAGAGAGGACTTATGCTGCTTTTTCCTGACATTTTGGTAATAATAGCACTATTCTTGTAAAATATCCACCCTCATCATTACAGGTATCTGAGATTTGCCTGCAGAATAGGCCTGGATGTGGAATTGCTGCCTGGACCTTGTGCAGATAATGGCATTTCTTGCCCTGGGCCAAGGAGTGAGTGTCTCCAAGAGCCACGGGCAGCTGTGTTTTCTCTGATCAGATTGTGAGTGGTGCAATCACGATCAAAGCTTTGGAAATGTCGGACAGCATTTGTAGGTTTGTCACAAACCTCTTATTAACCAGAGCAACTGGTTCATGCTCAGGGTGTTTGTGCCAGAGCCATGGAGTCTTTATACTGCCCATGTAAAATTTATGTTTTGATCTGTGGTTCTGCTACCTGCACAGACTGTGTAAAGCCAACACCCCAGAGCAGGTCCTGCACGGAGGGTTTAAGTGCTGCTATTTCACCTCTTGAAATTCCGCATGTAGATCAAGTCCAGCAAGGGGGGTGAGAGGCCTTGCTGCTTTTCTGGCCTTTTCCAACCTGTTTCTTTGGACTGGCCGACTTCAGGGAGATTGCAGCAGTATTACAGCTAATCCTCGAGCTCAAGGCTGCCTTGGTAGGTGAACTCCAGAGCAAGTAGGGCCCTTGTACAGGATGGTCTGCGTGACCAGCAGCTGAGCACTGTGGAAGGGCTCTGAGGAATTCTGTAAGCTTGTGGGGGCTTGTGGTGCCTTCATGTTGTTTAGGAAGATACTGGAGCATGAGGCTGGCAGAGCTTTCCCAGAAAGGTATCTTGCTGCAGGATGAGAATAGGAGTCTTGGTTTTGCCTCACCTTCTATGCTTTGTGTGTTGTTTGTGCTGCTTCCTCTCAGGCCAGCACTCTGTATTTGATTTCTGCAGCAGAGCATTCAGCTCCCTGTGCAGGGAGACTTGGATTAATAAACAAAGGCAAAGCGAAGGCATTTTCTGGAAAGCTTCAGTGTGTAGCTGCTGGGGTGCCTTATTTAAGACCAGTGGCGGCCAGTTTTACTAAAATGGAACAACTGTAATCGTAGGCTCAGGAGAAAGCAGCTTTCTGCTATGCATGATCTGAACACCCTCTCCCTCCACAGAGTGAGGGGTTGTGGTACAGCTTCTGATTGCGGCTGTGAGGGCAGAAACTGTCAAACTCCCTTCTGCTGAAACAGCTGCTGCAGCAAGGGGGACAAGCAATTCCTTTGTACCGGTCACGCAGAGGAAAAGCTCCGGCCCTGTTGACCCATGCGTGCCTCTTCTAGTTGGAGGAGAAGCCAGGGTGTCCCGTGCTACCTCAGCTCAGTGCCTGTCAGGTGCGGGGACAGACAGTGGCTCGCGTTCCTTCAGGGCAGGGTCTTTCCTGCATGGTGCTCTGTGCGAGGAACAGCCTGGTGCTCCTCAGCACTCCCCTTCCTCTGCCAGGCCGGGGGTGACGCAGTGCATCTTGTAGTGTGAGTGGCTTTGCATGTGTGGTTTATAGTGTTCCTAATGAATCCATTTAGGTAAAGAAGATTCTTTTTAAGTATAGACGTTAAGAGGAGGCTGGGTTTAATCCTTAGGAATCAGTAGCACCTCTGCACAGCCCCCCAGGAAGGGCTGTGGGTTGTGCCCTGCCCCTATCTAAAGCCCAGGCAGCTTCGCAGAGGTGACTGAAGCTCCCAGCCAAAGTCGGTGTTAATCCGCTACTGCAGAAGCGTGCTATAGAAGAGCTGCTTGGAGAATGTCTAGGTGGCACGTCTGGCAGACTTTCTCCTTGGCCTTATTAAGTTTGACTGAACAGTTGTCCAGACAGCTAGTACTTGCCTTACCACTGCATCTCACGTGGCTGCAGCAATGTGAGCATAAGGGGCGCCTGTCCTCTTCTAGCAGCTGAGTCTTAACTGGGTCTGATTCTTTCCAGAGTGCCTTCAGTACAGCTCCTCTCTGGAGTCTGACAGCTGGCATGTGGCAACATCGTCACAGGCTGTGCAGGATTTTTGGAGATGGCTAGTAGGCCGAAATCAGTCAGGCTCATGGTGAGACTCAATTTTGGCACACTTGAAAATGCTACTGTCTGCTTTTTGTGTCCTTCCATCACTCAATACCGGGACACTTCTGGGACTGGATACTGCCTCACCACTAACACTGTGCCTCTGTTCTGTCTGTGTTGAGGGAATTGTCTGCAACTTTGTCAGGGAAGTGATGCTTTTGGCTTGTACTTGTAGATGGAGGAGAAGACCCAGCAGTCCCATCCATATTAATCTGTGCCTCTGGAAGAGAATGGGCAGAGCAGGAGCAGCTCTTCCAGTTTTCATGGACTGCTGTAAAGCTTGGGCTCAAATACATCCCCTGTTCTCTGCTCCCCCCAAGGTGGAGACAGCTTGGGTTTACTGAGTAATTAGCTCTAAAGGCAAAGTAGGTGGATGGTGAAAGAGGTCACAAGGAGGGCACTGATGGTGAGCTGTGATTTCCCAGCGTGAGCCGGATCTGCTCTCCTGAGTGCAGGAGAAAGGTGGGGCAAGTGGTTGCGTTGCTAGGAAGCCTCTTTCATGTTCATGTTGACTCCCCCAAGTCACTGAAGTGGGGGGAAATGCACTGTCAGCCTGAGAGGATGTGATGAAAGGATGTTCTCCGAAAGGAACTGCTGAAAATTGACCTGTCACCGGCATTGTATGTGCTGAGGGCTTCTGTGCTGGTAAGCATGTGGAGTCGTCTGGTACGCAACCCATCACAACAGTGCACAGGGGGACTGTCTTCCCTTGGTCCCCAGTCGTGTGTGAAATGTGGAGTGTGGAAAACCTGTCCCTGGTACTTTTCTGCGGGCTTTCTCTTCCACTGCCCTGGTTAACCCTGGCTGTAGGCTGGTGTGCTTCTGGGTGACAGCAGCTTTCCCAGAATTGAGAAATACCTGCATTAGAGCTGGTATCAAGGGAGTTATTCCTCTGAAAGTCCCATCTAGGAAAAGTAATCCAAAGGTGGTTGTATTTCTTTTTTTCCTGGCTATCTACAGGGAAATGACCTCAATAAATAATGTGATTCAGTGAGGATGATTATTCCTTTGTAGCAATAACTACCTACACAGACTTTCCTATGCAGCAGGGAAACAACTGGAGATTCTGCAGGGAGAAAGTTTCAAGTATTCAAAGGTTCAAAACCAGACAATTTGCGAGACCGTGAGCAAGAGCCCCTAGTTCAGAGAAAAGGGGGGGCAGTTTGCTGTCATGACCTTGGGGGATGTCGCTTGGGTTTGTAACTTGGGCAGTTGCAGCCATGGTTAAACCTTGTAGGGGCGAGTACGCTGTAGCTGATCCTCCAGCTGACCTCTGTGGACATATGTGGTGCTGCCTGTCTCCGAGGCTGGCCTCAGAAATGGGGAGCGCTGCTTCCAGCTTGGGCCTGAGCACGGTCACCAGCCAGGGCTTCAGCTCGAGGCTTGTGCTGCAGCGTGTCGGCTGCGTGCTGACGGCAGGAGGTCCGGCCTAGGCCCAGCAGACGGATCTGCCCTGTTGCTGGCCAGGCTGGGGGCTGGTACCCAGCGGCGCTGGCCAACAGCAGACACCTCCAGCTCCTGCAGGCCCAGCCAGACGAGCGCATCTGGCTCCTGGTCACCCACAAAGATCGCTGTCCTGCTCCTCCCCAGCCAGGCGGGAGTGTCTAGCCAGCAGTGACGCGAGTGCCACACGTCCTTCTAGCAGATGGTGCAGCTTTGACTCTCTTGCTTCTTTTTCTGATGTTTTTACTGACTGAGGCCAGGGCTGAACTGCAGATTTTTGCCAGCCAGGTGCTGGGTTCACATTCACTTCTGGCCATCCTGCAGAGGTGTCTTGCATTGTGCTGGAGACATTCAGACACGGTGGTGATGGAGAGCCATGTATAAATACCGATAGGTAGGTTGTGTCGTGAGCTGATGGAAATCTGTGCTGTCAGCAGGAACAATCGGGGCTGCTTAACGTAAATGGCTAGACAGCTCTGGAGAGATTAGCAGGTCATACAGGGCAGGGGCAGTCCGATTTAGGTGACAGTCTTTTCTGTCAAGGAGTCACATGTGAGCTAAACAGTGAAGGTGATTTTGAATATAGATGGCAGGGACACCACGGTGTCTCTTGCCTGCTCAGGTGTGAGTGAATTTCTTTTTCAGGGCAAGGAACTGGGGTAAGAAACTTAGATTCACTTCTGATAGAGGATGAGTCTAGGATTTTCTTTGTGCTTAGACACCCTGGAAATAGCACTTTTCAAACAAGCACCTGAAAAGGGATGTATAAAACCAGTTCGAACCTCACACTCCTGAAGACAGCGTCAGAGGAACGTGCTGCTTTCCTCCCTGCAGCTTCCTCCAGGCATTGACAGTTCAGGAAACGATTATCTACTAAAAGCACTTGCATTAGGAGCTTTTTCTGTGCTGTTCCTCCTGTTAGCCCACTTCATAGCTGAGCTCAGCAGCAGGAAGCGGGGCTCCCGAGGAGAAGGCCACAGCCAGGAGCATCCCCGGTGCCCACGTCGCTGGGCTGGCTCGGTCTCTGCCCCCTCCCCTCGGGGCCTTCGTTAGTCGGCCTCGCTCGAGAGGGCTCCTTCGCGGCACAGCGTGGGGGGCAGCGCCGCCGCCGCCCGGGGAGGTGCGGGGCCGGCAGGCAGAGCCCGGCTGCGGTGGGAGCGAACGGGGCCGCGCTCGGCGGGGTCCCGTGGCCGGGGGAGACCCGGCGGCGCGCGCTCAGCCCGCCGGGGCGGGGCAGCCCCGAGCCCCTATTGGCCGCTCGGGGGCGTGTCCCCGGCGCTGATTGGCTGCCGCTGCGGGCGCGGGGTGTCCCGGCCGCCGGCGCTCCCACGGCTCCATTGAGCGCGCGGAGCCGCCGGCAGCGGGACCGGAGCGGGCGGGACGCCATGAGCTGCGGCGAGTGAGCGCGGGGCGGGGGCGGGCGGCGGGAGGGGGGCGCTCGCCGGGGCTGGGGGCCCGGCAGCCGGGGGCACGCCGTCTGACCCCCTCTTCGCCTCTAGGCTCTTCCAGGTGTATAGCGCGCGGGCCATCGCCCCCCAAGCCATGCCCGTGGACCTGGCTGTGCGGCTCTGCCTGAGCCACTCGCCCCCCATCCGCAAGCTGCTGAACTCATATGAGGAGCTGCGGGGCAACCGGGGGCGCAAACCCCTCCGATCCTGTCTCAACCAGAAGCTGAGCGCAGAACCTGAACCTGAGCGTCGAGATAACACCAAGAGCTCCAAGGGCCAGAAGAAGAAGAGAGTCGTGTTTGCTGATATGAAGGGGCTCTCGCTGACAGCTGTCCGCTTCTTCTCAAAGATTGAGGAGGACCTCTGTGACTTGCAGAATGCCCTGTCTGACCTTGCCTGCTTCCGACCTAGGCTGCGGGACTCGCACCCAGAAGTGTGCAGGTATGTGCTGGACTTCCTGCAGCCCTCTGCGGACTACATGACTTTCCGCAGCCGCCTACACAGCAACCATGTCTGCCTGGAGAACTGCCTGATCCAGGACCATGCCCTGTCAGGGACAGTGAAGGTCAGAAACATCGAATATGAGAAGAAAGTGATGGTCCGCATCACCTTCGATGGGTGGAAGAGCTTCCGGGACATCTCCTGCCAGTACATGCATAGCACGTATGGCTCGGCCGACACAGACACCTTCTCTTTTGAGCTTGCCCTGCCCAAGCCATCCATCTCCCGCAGGGCCACAGAGTTCTGCGTCTCCTTCCAGTGTGGACAGAAGACCTACTGGGACAACAACCATGGGAGGAACTACAAGATCTGCCATGTGGGCATGATCCACCCTTCTTCCCATGCCGTGAAGAGTGCCAATGGGGCCTGGGAGCATCTTGGCACCTCTCGGGCTGCCACCCTGGTCCTTTCTCACCTGCAGACCTGGCGGCGCTTGGAGACCCAGGCTCCTTATTGGTAGGAAAGCAGCGTGTGGAGAGGTGTAGCGCCCTTCCATGTCCCGACTATGGTACAGGGGTCTTTGGGGAGGGGTCAGCTGCAGCAGGTGCTGCTCACAGTTTTGTTAGCTCCTCCGTGTGTCTGGCCTGCTGCTGTACAAGCAGCTGCTGGTCTCTGTGGAAGCTTCTTTACTGCTGGCTCCTGTTACAGAGGCTGGAAGCTGCTGCTTGGTGTAACTCCTTGCCCGTATGTTCTTGAGGCAACGCTATTGCCAGAGCAGGGGAGCGACAAAGGAACGGCTGTGGCCCGTGGGCTGTATCCGCCTGGCGGCTGCTTCGGGTGGGAGCCAGCCACGTGAGCTGCGGGGGCCCTGGTGCTGCCCAAGTGCCTTGTGTGGAGCTGCGGGGGAGGGGGCGTGCACCCCCGCGGCGCCGGGCGCCTCAGCAGAGTTCGCACTCCCGGGCTGCGACAGCGGCGTGGCAGCAGCCGCCAGCGGGGCCCGCTGCCCTGCTGGCCTCCCGCTGCGGGCAGGCCCCGAGCCGCGGCCCCGAGGAGGGCTCCCCGCGGGGGTGACTGAGCGCGCAGGGTACCGGGGCGGGGGCGCGGCGGCGGCGCCTCTGGTCGTTGGTGCTGTAACGGGGCGTTAATAAAGTGACGGCGCTTCGCGCGTCCTGCCTGTGCCTCTGCCTGCGCCTGCGCGGGGGGGCCGGGGGCGGGGCTGGGCGGGCGCGGGCACCCTCTGCCGGCGGCGCGAGGCGGCGGGGGCGCTCCTGCGGGCGCGGCCCCGCGAGCGGCGCGTTGACGTCAGCGCGCGCAGCGCGGGGCGGAGGCGCGCACGGCACGTGGCGGGGGCGGAGCTGAGGCCCGGCGGCAGTGGCGGCAGGTGAGTGCGTGACCGGCCCGGTTCGGTTCGGCCCGGCGCGGCGCGGCGCCCCCCCTCTCCCCCGCCTCCCCCGCACGGACCCCGGGCCGCCGCCTCCTGCTGCGCCCGGCGGGTCGGGGCGCCTGGGCAGGGCCCGGCCCGGCCGCGGACCGTTAACCGGCGCCCGCCTCAGGGAACGCGGCCTCCTCGCCTGGTGCGCGCTGCGCCCGCCGCGCCCACCCCCCGCGCCGGGTGTGATCGTGCCTCGCCCGGCCCGGCCCGGCCCGGCCCGGCCCACCGCGCGGCTGCGTCGCAGCGCCCCCGCCCCCTGGCGCCATAGCCCGGCCCCCGCCGCTCGGCCTGGGGCGGGGGAGCGGAGCCGGCTGGTCCCCGCCCGGCTCCCGGGGCGCCCCTCGCGCCTCCACGGCACGGCGGGCCGCGGGCTGCCGGCGGGGCTGCGCCCGCGCTCGCCCCGCGGAACTCACGCTGCCTGGCGCGCGCCACGGCGCGGCCGAAGGTCGCGGGCCGAGCCCCGGCCCTGCCCTGATTCGCTGCGCTCGTGGGCCGTGTCCGGGGCGCCGCGCCCGCTCCCGGTGAATAAAGCTGAGGACGACCCTCGCCGCTGCCCCCGGCCTCGCTGCTGCCGCGCCGCGCCCAGCCCTGGGCGTGCTGTTACGCACACCTGCGGTTCGGGCGGAAGGGGTTCACCCGCGGCCGCCGGGTGCTGAACCTGAAGCTGCAGCCCGGAGGCAGCCGTTGCGGGATGCGATCGCTGTGGCTGCCGGGCCGCGGCGGCCGGCGGCCGGGTTCTGCTCTGCCCCGGGCGGGTACAGCGTTGGGGGCGGACAGGCGTCCTGCCAGCCGGGGGCGTCAGCAGCATCGGCCTGGCGTGAGCCCCAGCGGTTGTAGCCAGCAGGCAGGGCTGCCTTCGATTGCCCAGCGTTCATCACGCGTGGCTGCTGGCTGTGCATGCTGCCTGGTGCGTGGCCTGCCCTGACGGGCCACCGCTGGATGACACAGTGAAGGAATGCAGTAACTGAGCCCCTCTTCAGGCAGCGGCTGCCAGCTCAGGTGGCCGGTCTGACCAGTTTGCCAGCACGAGTCCTGGTTCTGAAGGGTGACAGCTCTGGCATAATGGGCAGTTACACGCGTGGCTGTAGAGCTGCCTCTCCCAGGACGTGGTTTATGCAGGTGTGCATGTTCCTTTGAAGTACTAACAATATTCTTAGCGTTACTGGTATAGCAGCGCTAAGCCAGCAGCTGGAACACACTGTACAGGGGAGCGAGAGGATCTTCCCAGCCTCTCCTCTGCTCCTGTGTGCTTGTCAGGTACCTGTTAAATCACATCCTCAGATTGACGCTCCGTAGCCAGGTGAAGGTGGTGCCCAGAGGGAAGCCTCTCCTGAGCAGACTGGTCTCTTTTTACTAGCCTCAGTTGGCCTTGTGCGTACCTGTGCTGCGGAGGGCTGTCGTGCTGGTTGTTTGACCTTTGACTGGTCCCCGTGCCCCAACAAGTTCCACCTTGGCTAATCATCAGCAATAATTCTCCCCTTGGGCTAACTTCCTGTCCTGTAAGGCTGCCCTGTGTGACCGGGGGGTGAGATGTGTGTACAGGAGTAGAGGAAGTGATTCCTTCCCAGGAATCTGGGCACCTGGCTAGCTCAGTGCTCTGAAATGAGAGAGGCAATAAGATCTTTGTCATGAGGAAGGGTTTTCTGTCACTCCATTGGCCCCTTTCCTGTGCTTGAGACCTGATTGCAGCATCCTGTGCTGTAGGCGTGGTTCTGGATGAGTCTGCTCAATCTGAGGTGTGGATGGTATGAACATACAGGACGAGTGGCAGCAGGAGTGATTTGCAAGTCTGTGACAGTGCCAGGCAGTAGCTGGAATGCCAGTCTGAGTCTGCTGTGTCTCCCGAGCTGCTCTGAGTGATGTGACCTCAGCCCAAGCTCTGCCTTCCAGGTTTCAGAGCCCACTGTCCCTGGCCTCCTGCCACCCTCTCTGAGTTGACGTCTCTCCGAGCTCTGTGACTTGCCTGACTTCGGTTTCTCTTTCCTCCACTAGTGCTGGTGGCATGCAAGTGCCTCGTCTGCCAAGAAGCCAACTCGCTGTTTGAAGAGCTTTCCAGGGACGCAGGCTTCATTCGTGTTTGTGACGACCCTTCAGCGTGAGTGGATGCCAGGGGCCTCTGGAATTAAACTTGTTCCAGGCGTCATGCAAGGATCTGCACTAGTGCCTGTGTCCTCACGGAACGAACAATAATAGCTCCACATACGGTAGGCTCCTGCAAGTGCCAACTCCCTCGATCTCCTCCAATGCAGGCTCAGGGATGGACTCCACCTTGTCCCTGTGAAGAGACTCTGCATGCTCTCAGCAGCCAGAGGGGGATTCTGCTGCCAGCTTCTTCACAAGCTGCCCCACAGCAGGACTTGCTCAGCGGCGCCTTGGGAGGATATTCATTCAGGCAGTTGTTTCACTGCAGTGCCTGCTGCACACCCATGGAAGAACCTGTGTGCGTGTTCCGTCTTCTTTGAGCTCTTCAGCCCACAGTGTCTGAACTCACCTGGGCTCCTGGCAGACTGCTTGTTTTCCCAACTGCTCTCCCTGATCCTGTTGCGTCCCCTCTCTCGCAGAGCCCAAAAAGGATGTGAACTTTGGAATGGGGTCTGTGAGCAGGCTGCGGACTCAGTGCATGTGTGAGACTGTTGCTGAGTAACAGGAGGACTGGTTAATCGCTGCGGGCAGCCTTTCTGTCTGGCTGCAGGGCACCAGCCTTGCCTGGGCCCTTCACCATGTTCCTCCTGCTCCCCTTTGACAGCCTGGTTGTTAATCTCTTGGGGATTTCCATAACTGTCCTCTTCACTCTGCTTCTGGTTTTCATCATTGTGCCAGCAATTTTTGGAGTCTCCTTTGGCATCCGCAAGGTTTACATGAAAACATTATTAAAGATTTTTCAGGTAAGTCATGTTTTCAGAATTTTCTGTGTGTTTACAGGCATCTTTTCAAGCGTGGTCAAGCTAGGAAGAGAGGCTTTGCCCCTCAGCAGAGCATTGCAGATGACTGGGGTGGGAGGTTGGTTTGTTGGTGACGTGCTGGTGACGTGCTGGTGCCAGATGACCCGTTTGGGTTATCTCAGCCAAATGCAGCTTACTAGGCCTCTGTTCGTGGACTGTTTTTTCCCTGTAATTAATACAGTAAGTCTTCAAGTAAAGTAGTAGGATAGTGTGGCCCATAAGTATACAATAGTACAGTAGGATCTGTAGATGTGCTGAGAGGAGGTGTGTGCTTGGATGGGTTAATGTCCCAGGCAAGGCAGAGTGCTGTTACAGTTCAATGTGGAAAGAAGCCAAAAGGGGTATAGGGTGTGATGGGGAGGGACAAGGCTGCAGTCAGCAGGCTGCTCCTCTCCAGCACATGTTTTGATGAAGCAAAAGCAGGAGGTAAGGCAGAACTTTCCGTACTGGAAGCCCTGAGTGGTCTGTGGCCAGAACCCAGAGTTCTCAACACCCTTCTGTCCCGAAGCGCCGCCTGCTTATCTGCTGAGCCCAGCAGCCATGTCTGGACCAGCAGCCCTTGCTGACCCTCTTGGCACGGGGAGGCCAAGTGGAATTTTCCAACTTGGGGTCATGCTGTTCCCTTGCCTGCCTTTGGTGGACTAATTTTATGGGCTGTCTCACAGCCAACACCTCTCCTTGAAGCAAGTCCCTGGTGAGACCAGAATTTTTGCCAAACTCCTAGCAGATAAAGCCTACACCACCCTACCCTGGTAGCCCAAGCAAAAGGAAAAGGGGCGCTCTCTGCTTGATAGGAAGGTTTTAGGCTCTTAAATGTGGAGTTCAAGCTGCTAAAGTATTTATGGTACAGCTACTGCTGTTTGAACAGGGCTGGTCTTCCCCAGGAGTATCTCTGTACTGGCTGGCTTGAGAAGGCAGCCCTGGAGCTTGCAATGTTCAACTCTTTAAACTCTTGAGTCCTCTCAGAAGCCTGAGGTGTGAATGGGAAGACCCTGGGCTTTGTGAGGTGCTTTGTTAACACAGATGTCTGAAGACCTGACTTGAAATTTAGTGACTGAACTGGGAGGAAAAATTAATAAGTTTGGTTTATCGGAAATGGAACTTTTCACCTTGTTTTTGTTTGGTTGGTTTTTTTTATTTTATTTTTATTTTTTCCCCCTGTCTTCAATTCAGGAACATTTAATCTCAACACGTATTTTGGTGTTTAATTTTGAAACTATTTTTCTGAAAAGACTTTGAAGTCTATTTCAGCTTTTATCAAAGAATCTTTCTGGTGGGAGAGAGGAGTACTCTGGAACAACTGCTCACAGATATGGTGGAAAATTCACTCACTAGGTTTGGTCATTCAGAATTGTATTTTTGGGGAGCGTTATTTACCCAAAAGATTTTCCCAGCTCTGGAGGCCAGTGTTGTGAACCTGTCCCAGAGGGGAAGCACTTCAGTCTCGCAACTTGTGGGACACAGCCAGAGCTTCCGGGCCTGGGGTGGCAGCTGCACATCTCTGTGGGTGGTGAGGGAGACCTGCCTGGTGCTTCCCAGGTGGGAGTCTGGGCTTTCTGCTATCGCAGTCAACATAGAGATGTGCTGGGCTTGCGAGGAATGCCTTCTCCATAGGCTGCCCAGCTCCTGCTGGGTCAGAGCTCCTCTTCTGACTTCTTCTGGGATGGCAGCGTCTAGACAATCTTCTGCAATCCTGCAGTTCCTTCTGCTGGCAGAGGAGGCTGGTAGATGAGCTGGGCACTCCATATGCAATTAGCGTTCCCACATTGCTGCCTCATGAATCTGATGCTGGCATGGGCTGAGACTGGGATGCCAGGAGTTCCCAGCGGCTTCCCTTTCTTCACAGATCTGTGATGGAGCAGCTAGCCTGGAGCAATAAGCATGTTGTACACAAGTCCTCCTTTAGAAGCTTGTTCTCCCAGGCCTGTATAATGCAGAAGAGTGTGAGGCTGAGAGGGTTACTTGGAGGGCAGGCAGGAAGACTGGCCAGAAATCCAGCCTGCAGTTTTTGCTGGTGCCCTTGAGAACTAGCTGAGGGGGATTTCTGTGAATAACAGGTAGTCTGGGCATGGGATTTGGCAGGCAGCTGCCAGAGAGCTGTCTGAGGGTGCTTACTGCTGCTGTTTTGGACTGACTGGTGAGCTGAGCAGCAGCAGCAGCTGTTAGCTGAATCAGGGAGGGAAGGATCCTATCCCATCATCAGCCTGATGCTTTTAGCAGCAGCCTGAAAACCCAGTCTCTGCTTTGAGCTTGGAAGAAATAAGGGTTGAAAAATAGCACTGGTCCCATGATCAGCTTCCTGCGCTGTGATGCAGACCACCCTGGCAGGATGCACAGTCCACCCAGAAGCTGTGCAGTGGCAACCACATGCCAGGTGCAACAGAGCCTACAGGACCCAGAGGCTGCAGAAAGTCTTGCTGTGCCATCTCACCACTGAGCACTATTCTTCTCTCTGGCACTCCCCGCTTCCCGCTCGGGCTCTGCTGTGCAGAATGGCACGCAAACGTGTGCACATCATGGTTGTCCTATGCCTGTGCTAGTCACCTCCCCATCAATCCTCTTGTCCCATTGCAGACAGATCTCTGCTGTAAAAATGTTCCTCCCAGGCCAGTCTCTGCTTCCACTTTGGTTCAGTTGTATTCATCACTCTTTCAGTTCTGTACGGAAGCCTCCTGCTTTAGCCCCATCTTCTCCCCTTAACCATGGTCTTCCCTGGAAGTCGATGGTAAAACAGGGGTAGTATGAAGTAGAGCTATGGGCCTTGCGAACCTTGCTTGTTGTGTGCATCTTTTGCAGTGGGCGACACTGAGAATAGAGCGTGGTGCCAAGGAGAAGAACCATCCATTATACAAGCCCTATGTCAATGGTAAGATCCTGCCCTGCATGGGTACATATGAAGTTCAAAATTCTTTTAGGGAGATGGGGTAAATGTGGTGTCTCTGAGCAGCTGAGGTATGCTGGGAAGCCTTTTCCTTGCAGATAGATTGGAGGGAGCTATGGAGAGGTCCACTTCATGAGGAAGGGGAGGGAAGCACCCAGGGAGTGCTTCATTTCTAGATAGTTGGGAGGACTGGTTTGTGCCTGTCTGGACTGGAGAAGGGAAGGGGGGCCTGTGGAGGGCAGGCGAGTAAGGGCCCTGGCTCTCAGCTCTCTTTGAGCAGGCAAGTCGCACTTTGCTCAGAGCTGCTTGTGGCACGTTGCAGGTATCATTGCAAAGGAGCCAACATCACTGGAAGAGGAGATCAAGGAGATCCGCCGGAGTGGCAGTGGCAAAGCCCTAGACACCCCTGAGTTTGAGCTCTCAGATATCTTCTATTTCTGCCGCAAAGGCATCGAGACCATTATGGATGATGAAGTGACCAAGAGGTTCTCGGCTGAAGAGCTGGAGTCCTGGAACCTGCTCAGCAGGACCAACTACAACTTTCAGTATATCAGCCTGCGCCTCACTGTACTCTGGGGACTGGGTGTGCTCATCCGCTACTGCTTCCTTCTGCCCCTCAGGTGAGTGCTGCTGTGGGGACCTGCCTGCCGAGATGGTGCTGATGGCCTGTTCCCACTGCAGCAAGTGCAACCGGTCTCCAAGCCCCATGGACCCTGTTCAACATGATCAGGACAGACAGGCTACTTGATGAGTAGGGCCTGTGGCCTGGTTTTGCTAGCGTGTAGCTTCCCTCTTTCTGCAGGATAGCTCTGGCGTTTACTGGCATCAGCTTGTTGGTGACTGGTACTACAGTGGTGGGATATTTGCCAAATGGAAGGTGAGTTCACCTTTGAGGGAAGAGGGGGTGGGGAGCCCCCTGTGCAGTTTGAGACCTGATCATCCTGAAGTTTTCCTGCAAGGCCTGTCTGTTCTGCCTGCTGCAGACAAGGCAGGTGGTCCTGGCATCTGTAGCCTCTCAGGAACAGACGCCCTGTAATTTTAAACAAAGGGCCTATATATGAGCACTAAGCCTGTGGCAGAGCCCTGGGCTCTGAAAGGAATAAGAACAGAAAAGAGCAAAGGCCAATGTTTGGTTCTCATGATTTTAAGGATCAGTGGTCGTAAGCTGATGGCAAAACCCAGGACGAGTTGTGTTTCTGTGGGAGAGATGTGAAATCTCAGTTGGATCTTGTGGCCTGAGGCGGCTGGGCTGAGTGGCACCGTTACAGGAGAGATTGTAGAGCTGGGGGGTGATGGTCTCTGTCCTGGGCTGCAGGTGTAAGGAGTTCCTGAGCAAGCATGTCCACCTGATGTGTTACCGGATCTGTGTGCGTGCCCTCACAGCCATCATCACCTACCATGACCGGTAAGGAGGCACTGTCTGCTGCAGGGTGTCCCTTCCCACTAGCTGCTCCATGCCGTGCCTCTTGCAGGCCTCACGCTTCATTCCTCTATCCTCATCTGTACCTTTGTTTTGCGTTTAGAGAAAACAGACCCCGAAATGGAGGCATCTGCGTGGCCAATCACACATCTCCCATTGATGTGATCATCCTGGCCAGTGATGGCTACTACGCGATGGTAAGGTCTGCACCCCAGCTCCAGCTCTGCCTGCCAGGGCCTCGCCACGTGTGGTGGGAGGAGCAAGCGTACTGCATGGGACAAGAAGTAGGCAGCAAGAGGCTTTTGAGCATGCAGAACTACTTTTCCCTGCATGACGTCGCAGGGCACTCTTGGACCCTGTGCACAGATACCCTCTTGTGCGTGGCTTTCCAGCAAGCTTGGCCTGGGACTCAGAGCACCAGGGGTCTCTGGGCACTGCTCTGCAAGTAGAGCTCTGGGCTTTGCTATCCATGGAAGAGCAAAGCACTGCCCCAGCCAGACCTCCTGCAATGTGAAAAGTACTTGCTACATCTGTCCTTCCAGTCAGAGCCTGGGGCTTTTCCTCTCAGCCTTTCCGGGGCAGGAGTAGAAAGATGAACCTCAGCTTGGCTGAGCAGCTAGGAGCTGCCTTGGCCTTCATGTATCCTCAGGTCTTGTAATTTGTGTCTTCTTGCCCTGTTCAGGTGGGTCAGATCCATGGAGGGCTCATGGGTGTGATACAGAGAGCCATGGTGAAAGCTTGCCCCCATGTCTGGTTTGAACGCTCTGAAGTCAAAGATCGTCACCTCGTCGCCAAAAGGTGTGACAGTTGCTAGCTGCAGGGGGAGGTCTGGAGGCTGGGAAAGGGCGGGGGGGCTGCCCACTGCCTCACCTTGAGTGAGGACAGTGCCTTGCCTCGTGGGTGTTGGGAGACTGTGCCGCTGTGGCTGGCACTCAGATAGTCCCCAGTGCTGCAGGATAAGGACTGCATGCTGTGTGGATTTTGCTAGCAATAGCTTCTGTGCTAATTGGTGACCCTCTTCTGTTTAGGCTCACAGAGCATGTCCAGGACAAGAGCAAACTGCCTATTCTTATTTTTCCGGAAGGTGAGTTGTGGAGCCAGGCCAGACAAGCACCTGGTGGAGAGGGTACATTGGGGCAGCACCACATCTCTGTTCCTTCCCTTCTTAAGCAGCCAAGGGCCTTGAGACCCTTCACTGAGACAAAGGGGACATTGTATCTTTAGAGCTGACTGAACCAGAATGTGGAAGTCAGATATATGATGTCCCAGTGACACATTCTATGCACACGGAGAACAGGGTTTGGAGTGAGTGTTAGGGGGCAGTTGCTGGGTGCCTGTGGCCTAGCCCTTAGGTGTATAGCTTAGACTTCTGAACTGACTTGCAAAGGGAAGTTGAGAAGATTATGCTTGCCTCTTACAGGAACCTGCATCAACAACACGTCTGTGATGATGTTCAAAAAGGGGAGCTTTGAAATTGGAGCCACAGTTTACCCTGTAGCCATCAAGGTATGAGAAGGCAAACATTCTTACAGCACAAGCAGCCCTTTGCGTGCAAACTCAGTCTTGACAGCCCAGTCTTGACACTGCTGGGTCAACAGCCTGGTCTGAGGGCATGGGGAAGCTGAGGTCACTCCGTGTAGCGCTCTGGGAGGGCTGGCCTTTAGCTGGGCTTGGGGTGGAACTTGGAGCCTCAGGGTGGGTGCAACCACTGCCTGACTTTCATGCGCTCTTCTGCCTCTGTAGTATGACCCGCAGTTTGGAGATGCCTTTTGGAACAGCAGCAAGTATGGCATGGTAACCTACCTCCTTAGGATGATGACCAGCTGGGCCATTGTCTGCAGTGTCTGGTACTTGCCCCCAATGACCAGGCAGGTAAGTAAGGTGAACCTGGCTGATCTGATCTGCCACCTGTTCGGCCCTTTGCTCCTGCTGAACAGTGTTATTTTGCCACAGCCCGAAGAGGATGCTGTCCAGTTTGCCAATCGAGTGAAGTCAGCCATTGCCAGGCAGGGGGGCCTTGTGGATCTGCTCTGGTGAGTCCAGACAGGCTTTTCTCTTTCTGATGCCAGTTCCTTGTTCCTGGGTCCTGGTATGTGCTTGTGGGCTGTAGAGCTAAGTTTGTGTCTTGCCTTGGGCAGAGTAGGCCTGTGGAGAAATGGAGATACATCTTTCCTGTGACCTCCAAAACTGCTCTTCTCTAGCAGGGACCAAAGTCTTTGCTTCTGCTGTGTGTGTTGGGCACCAGGGCTTCATTCTGTGATGCCAGCTTGCAATGGGATGCCCTGGTTCTGACTTGATGCTGCTCAGCAAAGTGAGTTGAGCTTGGGAACTTCCTTTTTCAGGCACTGAGATCTTCAGAGCCTAGGAAGCAGAGGGACTCTGCAGGCAGTCTACTGTAGTGGTATCAGACCAGCTCACACTTCTGACAGAGCTGCCGTGTTGAGCACAGTGCGGGGCCATGGGTGCAGCTCCTGGCAGAGCAAGGTGTGAAAGTAACTCCCCTTGGGGACAGTTGGTCTGCAGTGTGCCCTGGCAATGTAAGGTACAAGTGTAGCTGTGCGGCTGTTGCGGGAGCTCTGACCTGCTCTGACCAGCCCCAGCTGAAGTTTCAGACGGTGCACACCTGCAGCTCCTCTGATGATACGACTCTCTCCCCAGGGATGGAGGACTGAAGAGGGAGAAGGTGAAGGACACATTCAAGGAGGAGCAACAGAAACTCTACAGCAAAATGATTGTAGGCAACCATGAAGACCGGAGCCGCTCGTGAGCCCTCTGCCTCCAGCACTGTTACTGGGCCTGGCCAGAGCCCTCTGCCTCCAGCATGAGCCAGGGCTTGTCTGAAGCAGCTCCGAATCTTTGGACTTTGGCTACTCCAGAGCTGCTTGGACTGGCTCCTTCGTCCTCTGGCTGTTCTTTCCTGGAGGCACTATTACTGCCTAGAGCCTTTAGGCCCTGGGCAGCTCTTGGCAAAGATGCCTTCTTGTTACTGTTACAGTGAAGCCCCTTGCAGGGGCAATATTAAATGAAACACTTATGGTGTCATATGCTTCCATATGGTGTTTACAGGCCCAGGGGGAGGACTGGTGTGTTGATGTGCGTGTGTGTCAGTCACAAGTCTCCCACGGCACAGAAACTGGTGAGCTGCACTGAACTTAGCTGCCTTGACAACCAAGGGAGTCTTCATGAGCCTGTGGCTCTCACGTCTGCAGCATAAACCCCTTAGGAGCAGTATGTGGTCTCTCGGGCCATTTCCAGCTTTACTTCCAGAAGGAGAAACCTTTCCTTTTCCTTTCGCCACCCTCCTGTCATGGCCTGATGCAGACCATTGCTTCTCCAGCATCTGAGTAACGGCCTCTTTGCTGGGGTTCCTCAGGTGGTGAGGCTCATCCTCCTTGGAAGCCTCCCTCTGTCCCCTGGAACTGCAAGTTGCCAGGGAGTTGTCACTGGTGTGGCAGGTGGGGCTCTTGAGGAATCCATATGTGCTATGGTGGGAGCCCAGGGTGTGTGGGAGAGTCTGAGACTCCATGGCTGGGGCAGGAGCTCCCCTTTGAAATGTCTCCCGAGGGAAACGGTGGGATCTGATCTTGTTATGCACCAACATGCACATACATAATCTCAGCTTGTTGCAAGGAAACTGAAATCTTGTGCTGGAGGTGGTGTCCTTTTCCCTTTCAGCTCTGCAAGTATGTTACTCAGTAAAACAACTTGCATTTGAGCATTCATCCCATGTACTTTCCAATTTTCCTTGTATTTCTACAAACTTTAGCACTTTCATTGGGTCCTCTGCCTGCTCTTATAAGCAAATGCTGTTTCACTGCTACCTGCAGAAGCCTGCTTGCATTGTTTAGAGCGCTAGAGAAAGCAATACTTAAGTGCCTCCTTTGTACCCCAAATGTTGGTGGTTGGGGGAGGGCAACTGCTACCCCCCAGGTCAGGACAGGCTTCTGTGTAAGTGTCCTTAAATTTGAATTTCCCTGCACTAGCTACCAACACAGATTCAAGGTAGTGTAGTAGATTCAACCACAGACAGGTTAGGAGGCACACATCCATCTTCCTGCTCATTTTTATTTGGGTAAAACATCATTATATTGAGAGAGAGAGAAAAGAAAGCCACAGAGAGAGAGTGCAGAAAGTCCCCCGACCTTTCCAAAGAGACATGATGCACGTACCGTCACTTACGTTATTCGGTTCTGTGCGGCCTCCCTGCTTTGCATTGTTACTGGCTTCAAAACCCTTCTTTGGGGTCAGTTAGGTCATGTTTACCTGCGCACGGACAATGTGCAAGCAGGGTATGCACAACTTGTGCTCATAGTTGAAGAACCCCATTTTCCACGGTCTCCTATTTTCCACCTACCCCAGGACCATCAACTTAAGCACAAATAAACTAAGCTGTTCCCAGTACAATACCTGAGAGGGGACAATCTTCCTTCCTCACAGTGATGTAAAACTACACTTAATAGTATATGATCTGTTAATGTACAGTTATGGGAAATATTTCTATACTGAATTGATTTACCTTTGCTTCTTGTAGTGCTCAAAATACGATCCTTTATAAATATACACACACAGACATGTTACCTAAACAAACATTGCGTTCAGTTATCAGTGATCTGTTACACATGATCACCATTAACATCCAGCCTCACCAAGAGAAACCAGGCTGTTCTTGTTTGGTGATGGAGACACCCTTATTGGCCCCATGCTTTTCACTGTCACCCCAATTTCATATTCTTCTCTTCTGCCCAACTTCAGCCACAGCAATTGGTCGGGGGAGGAGGGGGGGAAGAAGAAAAACCTTGTATCTTTTCCTTTCCACCTAAGATAAAACAAAAGCTGCTGAAGCCAAGCAAGAGATAGTTAACAACATCTACAGGGTTGAAGTGTATTGCTTACGCTCCTGTGCTCCTGATAGAAGACAGAACAACTGCTCCTTAGTAAGAGGTAGCTCAGTTACCCAGGCTAGGACCCCTCCTTCATCAGGAGTTTATTACAGCCTTAAGGGTCTAGTCACCAGCATTTGGTTTACTTGTTTTACCCAGCTTATTAGGTACAGCTCTTAACGCCAGTTCACCAATCCTCCATCCATGGCTGTTAACTGACGGGGCTGTTGCTTTGCTACTTTAAAAAGAAAAAAAAAAAAGCGCAACCCTTATCTCCTTGGCAGTTGTTACATTTATGCAGAGTTTTTTGACCATCTTTTAGTTGCACAAGAAATGCTGGGTATAGCATATGCCTTACGGGAGTTAGCCTGTAACATGGTTAAGCTTTGGTTACCAAGCAGGTGTGTGTTACCCTGTAGTACTTGCCTATACCATTTAATCATAACATTTTGCAACCTGTATTTGCTCCAGTTCCTGCTTGAGTCACATGCTTGCCCAAAAAGCTACTGCTGACCGCCGTGGCAGCCTCTGGCCAGGAGTGATGGCCTGATCCAGCCCCAGCTTTGCCTGGCTGAGCTTTGCTGCTCTGGCCCCAAGGCATGCAAAGCTTTTCCCTTGCTCGGGGGGGCATTTGGACTAAGACCCTCCCTGCCATGCCATGGGCTGGCTGGCTCTGGAGGGTGCCCTGGCCCCAGAGAGCCATGGGGTGCCCGGGCAGTGCCATGCTAGCTGGGTCCTGTGGGTGCCCCTTCTCCATGTGCTGAGCTGCAGCTGGGAACATAGTGCTGGGCTGGGGACATGGGCATTGCTGCCTGCCTGTCCCCCCGGCCTGGGCAGGGTCTCCAGGCTCTCCTTCACCTTTCCCCAGCCAGCAACATGCTCCCAAGCACTCACCCGCACCCTTCCTGTCCTCCAGGGCTGTACAGCCAGAGCTCTTGTCTCTGTGGCAATATGGGCATTGCCTTCGGACCGTGCAAACACTGCTCCACAGCCGCTGCAAGCGTGGGCAGGGGCTCTCCCCAGGGCGGGTCTTGCATGTGCTCCAGTGCCCGCAGCAGCACTCCCAGGCGCTCAGACCTGTCTGCGGGTGCCCACAAGTCTTCTGCCCACAGCTTGCTCCCCTGGCCCTTGTCACAGATGCTGCGGCGATGTGCAGGAGCCCTCCCCTGCCTCCTCAGCTCTGCAGGACCGCCAATGGCCCCGCCGTGCTCAGAGCCCATCCCTGGCAGCCCCGCTGCTGCTGGGATGCTCCGCAGCAGGCAGGGAGCTGGCTGGACAGGTTAGGAGGCACACATCCATCTTTCCTCAGCTCCCCCTCCCTATGCCCCCAGTCAATATGTCTCTCTCCGATGGGAAAGTTAATAAATTTAGCTCTAGATTAAAAGTATCGATCATTTCATTTGTAAGCGATAAATAACCAGGGGGAGCGCTGGGCGGCCCACGGGGTAGGGGCTGCTGGCTCCAGCTGCAGCAGCCATGCAATCCGCTGGGGCCGGGGGCCCTCATATGCATTCTGCCCGGATGCTGGCATTGATTTGCTATTAGTCTCCCCACACCACCCAGTAGCACATCATTCCCGGAGCTGCTATTAATGGCCTTTTGATAAATAATCACTTGTAAGTCAATAAATTTTTATTAAACAGCGTGGCGCTTTGATTTATGAAAATCCGACGGGGTTTGTCTGGGAGAAAAGGGATGCAGAATTGAAGCGGAGCTGCTATCCATCTGCCTGCCAGGCCGCCCTGCTTGCACTCGCACCCACACACCCTGGAGCAGCTGGCCCCAAGCTCTGCCATGCGCTTGGCGGGAGCCCTGTCCGCATGCCCCAGGCAGCGCCCGGCCACAGGGGACAAGGCTCCGTGCCGTTGGCCAGGCTCCGTGCGCCCTGCCGAGGCCCCAGCGCTGGCGGGGGGCCGCTCTGCTGCAGCGAGCCGCAGCAGCAGGTGGCTGGTGCCGCCTGCGCAGGAAGCGGGACCATGGAAGCAGCGGTGGGCAGAGCGGGCAGGAGAGGAGGGTCCCGGCCACTGCCCCGGGGCCCTGCGCAGAGCAGCACTGCTCAGGGGACCCGTCCGGTTGTGGGGATGCATGGGGCAGCCAGGCTGCGGCCGCGATTTGTCACTCTCCCCAGCTGCAGCAGGCCCTTTGCCACCTGCTTTATTTGTCTCCCAGCCCTGACGTGGCATCAGACAGGTGTTAAACTACTTAATCACTTTAAAATTGTTTTAATTTTCTGTTTTGTATTGATCTCCACAGCACCAATTAATCAGCTCACTGGACCAGGCAGTTAGTACATTAAAAATTGTCAGCCACGCTGGGCAGCTTAGAAAATGTCAAAAAAATATCCCGACAGCAGCCCCGCACTTCTCCGGCTGTGCGGACCCTGCTCCTGCCAAGCGCTGGCTCTGCCCATGGACGGTGACGTGGCTCTCCCAGCCCTGCCACAGGGCCGGGGCGTGTGGGGCACGCAGCCTCCGCCCCAGCCCCGTGCACCGTGCTGCCCATGGGACCCGGCCTCCTGCGTCCTTGTGAAGGGCCCGTCAGCTCCGCCACCCGCTGGCATTTGTCCCATGGAGGCAGCAGAGGGGCTGCACGGCTGAGGGTGAAGCATTATGAGCCCCACACTTGCTAAAGTGCTGGACAGGCACCTATGGGTGGAGCTCAGGCCTCCCTAAGCCCTCAGAAAGTGCTGCCAAGCAGTCAGGGCTCCTTGCAAAGTCCCCCCAGCCCAGCAAGTGGCAGAAAGTGACAGAGGACTTGAAGCCAAATGAGGCCCTTGGGGCCCAGGCAGACGGGGCGCACAGTGACGGTCTGCATTCCCACACCACAGCTCCCCGCCACAAGGCTGGTGCTCGGGGCTGCTACAAAGCCCCGGTGCTTTGGGGGCTTCTACCATCCCCAGGAGTGGACTTGGCCTTGAGTCTGTCCTTGGATGCTGCCGGCGGCCACAAGGGAAGACAGCCTGGGTTGCATCCCCCAGCATCTCCTCCGTGCCTGTGCCATGCTGCTACTCAGTATATGATGGGCCAGCAGCACCTTATCTCCTATTGATTTCCTCCCAGGACACAGCCAGTCTGTTTGCTCACACCTGGCTGGCACTTAGTTGGCTCTCGGCTGAACGACTGCTGAGCTTGCTGGGCCCCCAGCAGCGCGCCTGTGGCATCCTGAGCAGCTGGGGACAGATGGGCCTCTGCAGCACCCACCACTGGCGTGCAAGGGCTGAGCCACGGAGAGCCAGCACGGGGGGCACGCAGCTCCCCGCGCGCATGCACGCAGCCCCCGCTGCATGGGGGCGCAGCATGGGTGGGCCCACCAGGTTGGCAGCAAACACACCAGGGCTATTGCCGCCACATCAATCCTGCAGCCCTGACAGGTGAATGGGCTCTCACTCACACCGTTAAGATAAATGATATTTATTTGCTGCTAATAGGTTCCAACAAGAGGCCCGAACAAGTGACTTTTGAACCAGCACCTCTTGCTGCCGGTGCACGCCCAAATTGGGGAAAACCCTGGGAAATGTCCCCAGGGCTGCCCCGCTCCTGTGGGCTCTTCCTGCCCCCCACACAGCACCACAGCCACAGCCCCTTCCCCTGCCTAGCACACAGACCCTGCCCCATACATGCTGTCCCAGACCCTTCTCCGGCCCAGCCTCACAAGGGCACCCTGGACTGCACGCCCACGAAGCAAGCGCTGGGACTTGGCTGGGGCTGGGACCTTTATTTCATCAATGCCAACAGCATGGCCATGCCTGACGCTGCCCCCGTGTGCTGCTCCCAGCCCCGCAAGCCACGATCCCTGGGCAGAAGCCACCAGGAGGGGGGCGGCAGCCACCTCGTGCCCACAGCCGGGCATCTGCTGGGGGGTCACCGCCCTGGCAGGAAGCCGGGGGCCGGGCCGACACCCCACGGCCCAGAGGGGCGGGCTGTGCCAGCGCTCAGCCGCTGTGCGTGCCCAAGCCCAGCACCGAGAAGGCCGCACGGTGCTTCCTCAGCAGCAGCCTGATCTTCTCGTCATCGGAGTCAGGGTCCAGGGGCTTGTTGTACTCGTCGTCCTCAGTCTCAGAGGCTGCCCGCTCTCCGCCAGAGCCCCCCGCCCGCTGCGAGGACGAGGAGGGCTCCAGGGCGCTCTTCTTCCTCCATTTGGTCCGTCGGTTCTGGAACCAGACCTGCCACCCCACAGGACCCGCTTGGTTAGCAGCCACCACACCACGCATCCCGTGCCACACGGGGACCCACACTCACCTTCACCTGGGACTCCGTCATGCCAAGGGAATAGGCCAGGCGTGCTCTCTCCGGACCCGCCAGGTACTTGGTCTGCTCAAATGTCTTCTCCAGAGCAAAGATCTGGTGCCCCGTGAAGGTTGGGCGTGTGTGCTTCTTCTTGTGGATGCTGTCGGCCAGGTGAGCAGGGGCTGTGGGAAAGGAGGATGGAGGCAGGTGAGCACCTGGGCTCTTTGCAGTGCATGGCTCTGGGCAGCTCTCCGCTTCCTGAACACGGCACCAGCACACCCGCCAGTCCTCAGCGCCCACAGACTCCCTCCACGCTGACTCCCCTCCAAATTAAAACTGTATTCTGGCTTCAAGGCTTCAGCCCCATCCCAGGCGGGCTCAGCTGCCCTCTGGGCGGGCCCACAGGGCCAGAGCCGGGCTGCGCACCTCCTGCTCGGGGACAGCGCTAATTTGTTGTGCTGAGGGGAAGGGTCGTTAGCAGCCATGCATGACTCCAGCGCCATGCAACACTGGGAACACGGTGTCTCCATGCCCCACACCTTGCAGGATGCATGACGGGAAGGCAGGCAGAGCTGGTCAGCTCATAGCTGTACCAGGAGTGGACAGCCGAGCTGCCTGACCCGTCTCCTCGAGAAGGGGGACGGGGACCACAGCTGCAGATGCTGAGCAGCTGCACCCAGCCCCTGGCCCAGAGCCTCCCAGGGCTCCCCACAGGACAGTGGATGCACCCATCCCATCCACCCTCTGGCATGGCAGCAACAAGCTCTGCAATCCCCCTGCCAGCTCTCCACCAGGCAGGCAGCGCTGCCCGCCCAGGACCAGTAATCCTGCCTGTCTCTACCTTGAGCTGGGCTGGGCACTGGCTACGGAGAGGCTGCCGGAGAGACCAGGGGGGGGTCTCCAGGGCAGTGGGCTCTGCCTGTCCTCGCCAGCTGTGGCTTGTCTGGAGGCAAAGAGTTAATCTCTGCCATTGGAGCTGCCCCTGCTCTTGAGTCGAAACCTCTGCAGCAGGTTGAGGTCCAGCAGCTCTGGTGTTGGGGCCATTCCCGCTCTCCTGGGGCAGCCCACAGGGTGACCAGCCGTGCCTCACGCAGGGCAACGGAGAAGACGCGGCGTGGGCAACTGCCCCACGTCCCTGCCCCCGTGCCGATGGGTCGGGGCTCTGCATGGTGCCCGCCGCCTGTGGCGCCCACCCGCCCCCCACCCGCCCCAGCCCCGCTGTACTTACGGCCGCCGCACTGCCGGCCACCCCGCCAGTCCGGGGCCGCCTCTGCCCAGCAGCTCCGGCCCCGCGGCAGGTACTCGCTGCCTGCCTTGGGGAGGGCCCCCACCTGGGGCCCATAATAGACGCCTGGGGAGCTCAGTCCATTAAATCCACCTGTGTGGGGGTAGCCAGGGAGGAGGCTGCTGTTCGGCGTCGCCGCAGGCCGGCTGAGGATGTCGGAGATGCCGTGGGGGGTGCCGGCGGCCAGCTGGGCGCCAAGCCCAGGGGGGCCCAGCTTGTAGAAGGAGCTCTGCACCGAGTACTGGCAGACAGGTGCCTTGGCCTCGGGGAAGGGGCCCAGCGAGGGGCTGTTGAGCAGGAAGGTGCCCGGCAGGTTGGCGTCCATGGCTGCGGCGCTGAGACGGCCCTCAGAGCCCAGTTCTCCAGGGGTGCAACAGCCGGCCCATCCCCACTGGCCCAGGGGCTACTGGGCCCCAGCGTCCACCCTGGCCAGCAGGCACCCGGGTGTCTCTGGGACCCTGGCAGGCTGGCCAGGGGACCGCGTCCCGGGTGGGCAGGCGGCTACAGGCAGGGCCAGGGCGAGCGGCCCCGGCTGACCCCGCCGAGGTGGCACCAGCACCGGACACTCAACTTGGGCTTGGGGAGAGCCAACATTTCTCTGATAAAGCTGAGGCCTATTAGAATACGGGGCCCCCATTGGCCGGGCGGCTGCAGGTGGCGCTCCCATTGGCCGGGCCTCCGCGGCCTCGGCCGCCATTGGCTGCGCCGCAGGGCCAGCCCGGGATTGGCCCGGCCCAGACAAATTGCGCTTTGAAAGCCGGCGGCGGGGGGACGCGGCGGGCGCTGGACAGCGCCGGGCCGGCTCGGGCTGGGCCGCGGGGGCGCCGGCCGGGGCCCCTGGAGGGGCTCCGAGGGTGGGGCACAGCGGCGCCGCTGCCCCCGGTGCGGCTGGGAGACCCCTCGCTGCCCCCCCGCAGCGGCACGGGGCGCCAGTGGCACCGGCTGGGCGGCCGCTTCCCCGCCCGTCCGGGGAGAGGCTGCTGCCCCATCAGCCCCAGGACCTGCTCGGGGGTGTGCACGGTCCTGCACCCTTTGCCCTCCCCCATGAACGGCAGAGCACAAACAGCTGCCAGCCCCCACGCCTGCCCTCTGCCCTCCTGGCGATGGGGTACGGGCAGAGGGGAGCCCCACCTGGGCGTGCACCCCGGAGCCTCAGTCTTCCCCGCACCCTTGGAAAAGCAGAGCTGAGACACAGTCTGTGTTGGTTTCTTTATTAACTCATAGTCTGATAGCTGGTGTACAGGGAAATGACCTATACATTAGGGGCTAAGACAGGGAGATCCAAAAGGCTTGTTTCCATAACAATTAAAAAAAGGAAATAAAAGTAATTTTTAAAACTTCTAAAAAGCTTCTAGTGTGCAGACTGCAGCATTCTCTAGGCTCAGTGTCGGGTGCAGCCTCCCCCTACCAGCCCTACGAGCAATCTGAGCGCAAAGCAATGTCACTGCAGGTGCCTGGCACGGTTGCAGCGCAGCACATTCCCTAAGGCGTATACAAGGCCAAAGCACAGGACCCACACACAACTCTACAGTGATGCTACGGAGTCAGCTGTCACAGTGGGTCTGGGGAGGTTATTGTACACAGCAGGGGTGACGGATGGAGAGTTTGTGCCTATATGGCTCAACTTTGGGGTGGGGTGAGGAAGGGTGTTGCTTTGCTCTCCAAGGCTAAGCTGGGTCATTTGCTTCGCTGCAGCTAGGCTTCTTCCTGACTGCAGAGGAGCCAGGGGCTTTCCCGGCAGATGCACACCCACTGCGAGACAGGGCTGCCCCTGCCTGTGCCACCAGCCTGAAGCTGGAGGTGGGCTCATTCTGCATGTGGCCACAGAGAGCAAACTCAGGCCCTGAGAAACAGGTCCATGGCCGCCTCCAAGGGAAAGAGCAGGGCGTCCCCACACCACTGTGCTACAGAGACCGGCCCCCCACGTTGGTTAGGTAAAGGACAGAGCCGGGGACATGGGACCTACTGCCACTACCTGCATCCGGCCCTCCTGGGGTCAAGTATTGTAGCAGATTCAACCTACTGCACGCCTCAGAGTTGCCTGGGCAGCTCTGCCCATCACTGCTCTCCTGCTAGAGCAGCTGGCCCCAGGGCTGCCCCAGCTCCCAGGGTGACTGCTTAGTCCAGGCTGCTGCAGCGAGGCGTTTCACCCGGCCGAAGTGCAGCCACCGGGGAGCAGCCCCCCATGTCTCTGGGGTTGGTCCTGGGAGGGTCAGCATCCACGGGGTCAACAGGCTATGCTCATTTGTGCCCTCGCAGAGGAGCCAGGGGACCCTGCAAAGCCCTTGCATGGGGTGCGTAGTGCAGGGCTGCTGGGTCCTGCCAGCTCCCGGCTCATCTCCTGAGCAGGTATTGTGCTGAGTAGAGCTAGGCACAACTCCGTCTGTGGCACAAGCACTCCCTGCTCTGTCTCACTACCCATCGTCCCTGGGCCCCAAGCACCTCAGCACAGGCCTACAGCTTCACTTCAGCTGGAGCCAACACAAACTGGGGCTTGCACCATGGACAGGCCCATAGGACTGCACCTGTGGGCCCCTGTCTTCAGGCCACAAAGGGACCAGGCTCAGCCATAAGGGCACAGGGCAGGGGCAGTCTGCTGCCCTTTTGCTCCTATAGCCTCCCAGCTCCGTTCACCAGAGCTGCCCACGTACTCCAAAGGTTTTTCTTGTCCTGCAGCCTGAAGAGGTATTTGGGAGCGGAGCTGTTAGTGCTTTGTACATACTGCTAGAGTGTCCCTAGGGGTTTGCATAGTATTTATTGGTTCATATACACAAGGCTGATTGCTGTACAGTTTACACTTTCGACACAAGCAACGAGCTCAGTGCTGAGCCCTGCCGTGGCAGGAGACATTGCACGTGCTGGGGAGAGGAAGGGCAGCCCTGCACCAGCCCCTCTGCCCAGGGCAGTTGTACTCCCTGCAACCCTCATCTCGCACACCCCCTGGCAACTGCTGCCCTCCCCACAACCCAACACTCACTGAGAGGGATGAGAAGCGAGTCCAGCAGAGGCAGCACGGGTGATGGGGGGGGTCGAGCCCCTCTCCTTCCATGGTGAGCAGTGCCGTGCTGCCCCAGCTTCCCTCTTGCAGCTGGAGCACGGGCGTGGGGATGCATTTACACGCACGAACGCGAGGGTAGAGTCGCCTTCCCTCTCATTTTCTGCCAGTCCAGCTCTTGCCTCCCAAAGGAGCTGAGAGGATGCCCCTGGTGCGTGCTGCTGCCTCTAGGCTCCTGGGAGCAGCGGGGCAGGGACGGAGGCCCCTCCGTCAGTTTTAAGTACTGTAGCTCATGCGTCTTGCAGTCAATCAGTCATGCGGATAGGACGGTAAGTATGTCTCATACAGAAATCATGCCATTAGCCTATAGAAACATGTACAGCCAGCCCTGCTCCTCTTCACTCTCTGCTTTCCTCTCCTCTCTTCTCAGGTATGTGTCAGAACATGTGTGGAGTTCAGTGGTTTGGTGTTGAGGTGAGATCCTGGAGAGACACAGAGAGAGACAGAGACGGGGTTACCAGGCATTCATGGTGGCACAGCCAGGAGAAAAGAGGGGGGGTGGGCAGCCAGGTACGTGGGAGTCCCAGCCCCTTCTGCGCCCTGTGCTTGTCCCACATACACCCGTTCTGCCCAGCTACTGCAAGACAAGTTTTGGACATGTTTGGGGTGTCAGAGAGACAGTGGCGGAGCAGCAATAAGTGCCCTGCCTGGAACCAGCAGCAATGGCATAGATGGTGTTGGTGGTGCTGTCCCAGCTGCAGAGAGCAGCAACAAGCAGGAGCTGAGCTGCACCAAAGGCAACGTGGCAGTGGGAAGGAGCTGGGAGGGCTGCTGTAGGCTCCGGGATAGAGGAGACCAGCCCTGAGCCCCCCACCTCAACTAGGGTGACTGACCGCACCTCACTCTCACAGCAGTGGGTAAGACTCCATACATTCCTAATGCACACCCTGGGCCACTTTCGCATGCTACGGAAAACAGCAAGAGTAAAGCAGCAGGAGCGCTGCCCCAGAGAGAGGCAGCCCCAGAGACTGTCTGGGGAGTGGGGCAGGCAGTAGGTGTGGGGACACAGTCTGCATGAACATGTGTCCACAAGCACAAACCTCTTGACAGTCATGCACCCACAGAGAGCCCACTAACACAGTGGAGAGAGGGAGGACAGACAGACACAGCCATGCATGTACAGCAGAGGCCAGAGGACCGACCTCCCCTGCTTGGCAGCCTCCTCCCTGGCTCAGGCAGTGCCTGGCAGCTGGGGAGCATGCATGCAGCACCTTCCCCTGAGTGCTGCACTGCCAGCCCAGCAGCGGGTGTGCAGAGAACAACGATGCCGCTGGATCCAAGCGTGCTGTGCCAAGCACCCTGCCTTGAGCCTGGTCTAGTCCCACCCAACAGGGAAGGCAGAGGGAGTAGGGAATGCACAAGACTCAAGGGATGATCCAGTGCTCACGCTGGGGATCAATGGAAGAAATGTCCTGGGCCAAAGACAGGTCCCCTGCCCCCAACCCCTGTAAGCATCATGTTCCTGCACCCCACCACTCCTGCATCCCTGCTGCCCTGATGTCCACCAGCAGCATTCTGCCATGGCCTGCACCCCCTTTCCTGGCCACAGGAGCTGCAGCGGACCTCACTGCTGCCCTCTCGTGCCACAATGCGCGGCTGGCAGTGGCAGCCGCTCGCACCTCCCAGCAGCACTGCTGCGAGCAGAGGCAGCGGGCCACGGCCCAGCAGAACTGCGACACCCCCCCACCTGGCTCACGGCTCTGCCAGTGCCCGGCTGCACCCCGTGGGAAGGGAAGGCAGGGGCACCAGGTTCCAAAGGCTGGTCTCATCTGCCTCAAGGCTGCACCGTTAGTGCTTGTGAATGAAGCAGACGGCTCTGCTCAGACCCCACGCAAATACTGTCCACTCCTTGGAGTGGTTTTGGACAAAGATCATCCCTCTGCTGTAGCCCAGCATAACCAAGAGTAACAACCTCGTGGCCCTGTCATTGGGGACCATTGCGTGAGTGCCCAGGATGCCGTGACCGCAGTAGCAGCCCCCGGCGCTGTGACCACAGCGGAGTGCTGAGCACAGAGGCTGACCCAGTGCCAGCAGCTGGCTAGAGCATCGCTGCAGAGCAGGGCACCCTGTGCCCATTGCGCTCAGGCCCTGGGCCCAGGAGCAGGTTAGCAGCAGGGGCATGCCACTGCCCACCCTCAGCGTTTTGCTGCAGCACAGCAACCCCTCTCTGCAGGCCGAGAGCTGGGCACAACCCTGTTACACTTTTTCCCCAGGAGGATGTGCATGACCAGCAGCTCAGTGCAGGCAGCAGCATGGGGAGCTGGGATAGAAGGAAGAGCAAAGGTGGGGTTACCTCAAAAGAGGCCATTTGAGGGGTCACTGCTTCCCCCTTTTCAGGCTGGCTCGTTTCACTATCTGAGCCCCCATCCTGCCCCCGGAGACCTCTGGTTTCGGGACACGCACTCGCACCTCCTCCTGAGGAAGCCGCAGGGGCAGGAAGCAGGACATCACCCAGGTGAACAGACAGACATACAGAAGAGGACAGGAGAGGGAAAAGCAGAGTCAGTTGGCAGAAGACATCGAGCAAGAAGACTGGTGCAGTGGGCAAGAGCTGCCCCTGGAAGCCTTAGGGGGGGAAACAGGAGAGGAGAGCAGGGCAGAAGAAAGGATAGAAGGTGGTGGAGCCCCAGAGCCTGCAAGTCCTGCAGAGGCAGTGCTGGCCCCGGGCAGGGTGCCTGCAAGGCAGGGCTATAAGCCACACTGTACCTTGGCCCCCAGACCGTCCCGGTGGAGGATGGAGTATTTCATGAAGTGATCATCCTCAGCCTCCAGGTCTTGGGGTTCCTGCAGGGAGCCCTCCAGAATCAGCTCCTCCTGCTCCTGCCTCTCATCCGTGTCACCAGGGCCCAGCTGACGCACCACCTTCCGGATGACCTACGGAGACCCACACAGCCGGGCATCACAGCTAGCCCCCAGGCACCATGCCTCTGTCCTCGCCCAGCCTGGCCCTGAACTGCACATGGCGTGCAGCCTCTGTCCTATGCACAGGGTCTGGCCGGAGAAGTGCCGTGACCGTAACCGAAGGCGGTGGGACGCAGGTGCCCTGCACGGGCCCCTGGGCTGCAGGGAGGAGCAGGGCAGCCAGGCAGAGGGGAGAGGAGAAAGGCTGCGGCATGCCTTTGCCCACACCATGCCCTTGATCACTCACCTTCCTGGTGATGATATTGCCTTGATCATCTGTGAACTGCTCCTCAGTCACCTGCTCTCCAGGGAGATGAAAGACTTCATTCCCCTGCAGTGATAGGAGGGACAACAGGGCATTTCAGGGGGGTGAGGAGAGCCCCTTTGTAGGCAGAATAGTACACCTGACATGCACCCCACAGCCTCTGTCTCCCACCCTGCCCCATCCCTTCACTGCTTTCCTCTGCATCTGCCCCAGGGCTGGTCTCTCAGCTCCCTGCTCATTACCTTCACAAGGACGCGCCGGCGGACGACCCTGGTGGAGAGCGCCTCCTCGTCATCCGCCAGCCCCTGGCTCTCCCCGAGCTCCCTGTCCAGCTCGCGGTGGGCGTGTTTGAGCAGGAAGCGGACAGAGCCCCTGACGATGTGCATGACGTTCTGGCAGCTGACCAGGAAGAAGGCCAGCAGCACCAGGGCGACCAGCAGCTGGGCCAGGAAAGCCCACATCCCGCCTCAGCACGCGCAGCTGCGCGTGTGCCCCGCAGGTCTGAGCCTGCCGCTCAGAGCCCAGCCATGCTATCGGGCCGGGACGGGCAAAGCCCCCGGGGCAGGAGCAGCCCTGCGGGTCTGCAGCCTGCCCGGCGTGGTGCCCTGGCTCTGCGGGAGGACTGCTGTAACCCTAGCTGCCGGAGTTCAGCTGGCTGTGGGCGGCGAGAAGGGAGCGGGCAGGTGGGGTGTCCTTTGCACTCACAGCTTCTGTCAAAGTCATGGGGCCAGGACTGCGACAGCACCACCCATCCCCAGCCAGGCGGCAACTGGGGCAGCCCTGTCCCCCTTCTCCATCAGCTTGCCAACAACCTGTCTTCCTGGCCGTGGTAAGAGGCCAGCATGCAGTCCTCTGTCACGGGACAAATGAAGCCCCGGGCAGGAGCCAGGGGTTCGGGGTGTCACTGGAATCACACATGACTCAGGGGACACATACTGCAGAGCTGAGCAACCACCTCTGAGCGTGGCCGTGCTGCCGGGATGGCTGTGCATGCCCTGGCCGGGGAAAGGCGCTTGCCTTCACCTTGTACCTGCTGGTTCCGTGTGGCCGTGGCAGGATGCCCACCACCCAGCCTGGCCCCCAGACCAGCTCTATTTCTGGCTCCAGCAGGCTGTTGGGCTGGCAGCCAGGGCAGATACTCAATAAGGAAGCAGGCAGGGAGGCTGGATGGGTTATAAATGGAGAGCAAGAGCTCAGGTATCAAGCACAGCAGGCTATTCTGGGCTGAGAGGCACCCCCAGGGGCAGGGGGCAGGAAGCATGCCAGGAGACTTGTGCCTCCACTAGCACCCGGTCTGCCCAGCTGGCCTTGCGGAAGGCTCAGGAAAGGGCTGTCCATAGGGTTTCCATCTCCTGCAGGGCCAGGTCCCCCTGCTCTCACCCTCACCTGCCCAAAGAAGCGGCTGTCTGCCTCCTCCTGCCAGCCGCCTCTGGGGTGCTGGGGCTGCCAGTCGCTGTCCTCTGCGGAGCTGACCTGCATCAGCTCCACGGCCGGCACCAGGACCTGCTCTTGCTCCTGGCCCTGTGCCCCGGAGGCCGTGGTGTGCGTCAGGAGCAGCCTTCGGGTGACCCCCTCCTGCCAGGAGCCCTCTGTCAGGTCCTGTAGGCAGGAGATAAAGGAGCCTTCTGCATTCCAGTCCCTTAGCCTGGGCACCGGAGAGGGACAGGGACAGGGAGAGAGAGACAGAGAGAGAGAGGCAGTCAGCTTTGCCACGGAGTGCTGCACCCTGAGCACCAGCCTACCTCCACCAGGCATGCTGGCACAGCCTGCACCCCGCCAGGCGCTGGGCTCCCCAGCTCATGGCGCTGCCAGGCACCTGGCACAAGCAGCACAAAATGCAGATGCACAAAGCGCACAGGCCTGCTCCCTGCCCACCCCACAGCCTCGCGGCCTGGCTGCGAGGGTCTAAGGCAACGCTGCGGAGCATCACTGGGCTCTGCCAGGGACTTCACGGGACCAGTGCTACTGGGAACACGGGAGGATGCAGCCCAGGCTGAGATGGCTCTGGTAAGCACAACCTACATGCAGCCCCCCAGAGCACCTCCAGAGAGGTGCAACGCACTCGGCCCAAGCCACTGCTCTGTCTGCTGGGGATGCCCGGGCTCCAGAGCTGGAGACCAGCAGAGAGGCAAGCAAAGCTGGGAGATTATTGCAGCCGGCCCAGCACAGGGCAATAGCTGGCAAAGCAGTTCTGCTCCCCTCCCATGGCCACCCCGGCACCCCAGGCCGCAGTACCTGTCTGCGCTCTTCTCCACGACGTGGCTAACGGTAGGTGATGCCGTGATCCTGGCTTGCACCTTCTGCTGAACTGAAACAAAAGAGACTTCACTCTCCAGGTCCTGCTCCCCAGTTCCTGGCTGGCGATCACCGGCTGGCATCTTCCCCTCTGGCCTTTGCCCCTCCTCCTGCTCTAGAAGGTCAATCAGGCCATTCATGGCATCTGAGTCCACTGTGTCATCCTCAACCAGGTCCATAGAGCCCATGTGGTCTGGGCCATGCGCATCTGCTAGAAGCTGCCCTGGGAACCGGCCTTCGCTTGTGGCATCTGAGTCCTCGGCCTTGCTGCACTCCAGAGAGGAGTCCTCAGCAGTCACCAGTGAGGGGGTGAGCCCTGAGGACCACACCTGCATGTCGGACATCTCCATCAGGGCGTCCTGTTCGGTGGCAGCCATGGGGATAGCATCCATGATGGCCACCTCATTCCAGTACTGGTCGGCACGCAGCGGGGATGGCAGCGTGTAATGCAGGGAGGCAGGGGACAGCAGCTCGTCCGGCAGCGAAGCGTAACCTATATGGGCAGACAGAGGCGACATCTCCAGCAGCCGTCTCACGCACGCACAAGCACAGCGGGGCAAGAAGGGAAACAGCCTCCGGGAGGGTGCCTGCCCCAAGGACAGCAATGGTCATGCCACAGATTCCAGTGGCTGGGCTGAGCAGTGCTGTGCTCACAGCAGCTGCTGCCTTTGCATGGTCCTTGCAAGTGCTGCCATGCCTCCCTTCGAGTCCTGAGGCTGGTTCGGGCAGGCTCTGGGGCTGCCCGCTCCCTGCAGGGAGGACTGGCCACACGATGCCCCATCCGCACTGCAGGATGGTGCCCTCTTTGCTACCCTGCTCCATCAGCCCCTGGGTCCCTGCCCACAGCCCCCACCCAGCATCAGCTGGCTGACGGTCAGCCTGGAGTTCAGGTGGCCAAGTCTGGTAGGCACTGACTCCCAAAGTCAACCTCTCTCTACAGCACAGGGGAGCAGGCTGGAAGTAGTACCATGAGCAGGGAAGGGTGGCCCTGGTACATGTCATGCAACCCCGAGGCCCTGCAGGATGCAGCCAGGGCCCTACAACCCTGTTGGTGTCTCCAGGGCTACAAGCAGTTGTCATGTCCTGATCACCCAGGGCCATGTGCACAGCCCAGGCACACCGATGTGGACTACAGCCAAGCCAGGCACTCCCACCCACGCAGGTGGCTTTGCTCAGCTTTTTTCGGCTCTGAGCCACTAGCCCCTTTTCCACCCGCGGAGATCAGCAGAGAACCTGTTCTGTTCCCCAGGCAGCCAGGGATTGCTAGCCACAGCTGAGGCAAGGGGGACAGCTGGGACCCCCAGCACAGAAAGGGCACCTCTCCCTTATGCAGGTGCCTGGCCAGGGGCAAGCAGTGCAGGGCCAGCGAGGGAAGGAGCGTAGGACAATGCAGGAGGAGAAGGCCTAGGGTGGCCGCCTGCAAGCACGACAGCCATAAGAGGGGCAGTCCTTGGTGACATGCAGTCGCTGGAGCAGGACGCAGCTCCCGGAGGGCTCAGCTGAGGTGGAGACAGTGGAGACAGGCAGTGGAGGAAGATGAGAGAAGGAGAGGCCAGGATGAGCTCAGAGGAGAGAGGTGACACGAAGTGACCCACAGGAGTGCCCGCACCTGACGGCACTAGGTGGCATGTTTGAGAGAGCAGAACAAGGGGAGAGACAGACAGGGAGAGAGCGATGAGCCAGTGCTGCATGGGCAGTGCCACGGTGCAGGGCTGCAGCAGCACAAAGCCCTGTCCCTGCCCAGTGCGCTGGCTCCCTGACGGCACACACTGCAGCTGACCCCAGCTGTGTCCCCGCACCTAGGCACGCTCTGCCTGAGACCCATCCCGGGCGCACCACCACGGCCAGACAGCCAGGGCTCTGTGAGTTCCCTGGCCGCCACTCAGCTCACGCAGCCAGAGGCATCTCTCACTGGCACGTCAGGATAAGGAATGTGTGTCCACCCCACCTGGAGAGCTTCTGAGAAGGTAGTATGGCAGGGCCAAGCTTCCTGCAGCATAAGGCCCAGTGAAGAGGCTGCATCTGTCAGCAACGCCTTGTGCCCACTGAGCTCCCAGCGGGTCACCGGCACACCCTGGACAGGCAAGATACCAGCCCCGATCTGTCTGCATGGACTCTGCCGCTGGGGCCCTCTTTGCAGTCTCTGCCAGAAGCCAGGACTCACCATTCATCTGGGACGGCGAGAGGGAGTAGTCTCTGTCTGTGTAGCGCCAGCTGCCCTTCAGGCTGCGGCTCTGCCGGCCGGAGCCCTCCAGAGTGTTGACAATCTCGCTGCGGTCGATGTTCCTCAGCGCTGTGTACAGACTCTCGACTGCAGGGGGAAGCCGGTGTCAGCAAACTGGTCACTGGGGGAACACAGCCATGCCCCAGACACCCTCCAGGCAGGCAGGTGTGCATGAACCAGCGGTGTAAAGCCAGCCAGTGACCCCAAGCATGCACATGATGCTCTGTGCAGCCAGCCCTGCCACCTCCGTGCCTGTAAAAGGGCACCGCAAATACTCACTCTTGACACTTTTGCCCTCACGGCTGACCCAGAGGTTGAGTAAGGCTATGCTCTGCTCCAGCAGGGAGTTGGGGTTCTCCACACGTATCCTGTTGATGTCATCCACCCCAAACTGCAGCTCACGTGCCAGCTCTGGGGGAGACACCACATCTCAGCATCACGGCCTCCGGTGCCCAATGCCAGCTCCCGAGCCAAAAAGGCTAGGGGTGTTGTGAAGGGCTCAGCCAGACCCAGCACAGAGTCCCCCACGTCACATACAACTGAACACAGCAGAACATGCAGGAGCAGGAGCTGGGATGGGACAGAGGTGGAAGCCCCTCTGCCCAGGCTGGGCGTGGCCAGCGTAGCAGTGTCTCATGCTAAGGAGAAGCGTGGGTACTGCTGTTGGGTGTGTGGCTGCAACGACGATACTGGGCCTCCACAAACAGCAGCAATACGTACAAGTCAGAATAAAACCCTAGCCTGGTATCTGTACGCATGCATGTGAATGCATGCACAGCTGCAAGAAGGTTCAATTCAGTGCCACGGTATGCTCACAGTTTAGCAGAAGCGCTGGGAGGCAAGGCCAGCCTGCCAGAGGAGCTAGTGCAGGCTGCATGCATACCTACTGCCACAGAGACCAGCTCCCTGGACAGTGTAAAGCATATTCACTCCACCCTGCAGCATATTTCCAGCCTTTCTAAGTGTCAGCTTTCTGAGGAGCGTTGTGCATCCTCAGAGCTGTCAGGTGTGCACTCACCAGCCCAGCTGAGGCCCAGCTGTTCTGCTATGTCGACCATCTTCTGGTCTGCCTTGTCTGTGCTGCTCAGAGAGCCTGGAGGAGGAGAGGGAGTCACAGCTTCAGCTGCGCAGGGCCCTGCACCGGGGTGGGGAGGGGGAAGGGGTGTTGGCTGTGGGGGTCTCGCAGCCCCATAGGCATGGCACTGCCCTGCAGGCAAGACCAAGGAAACCCTCATGGAAAGGGAAGCTGCCACAAGTGCAAGTACGACAGGGTCAGCCCAGCCTTTCCACCAGCCTTGGGCACGCCAAGCGCAGGTGGTGAGCGGGCTTGAACAGCCTCAGCAGGCTGCATACCGAAACTGGTCTCACTTAGGATGCTGTATCGCTCCCGCAGAGACAACGGCGTCAGTGTCCTCCTCCGCTCCTCACTGCCGCTTCCCTGTGAGAGTGGGGACAAACCAAGGGGTCACCAGCTTGAAAAGAGGGCAGCAGTTCTGCTCTGGCACCGCTGCTTCTCCCACAGCCCCAGAGCGGCATGGCATGGCCATGTGGAGCAGCTGAGGAAGAAAAGCTGACAGCGAGGTCTGTCTCCTGCACCTGGGGGAGGGATGGGCCCGCACCGCCCCCTCCCAGAGGTGCCAGAGACCCGGCACTGACCTTGGTGCAGGGTGGTATGCTGATGTTCAGGTGGCAGAGCACATGCTGGAGGTCCTCATATTTCATGGCCTTGCGCAAGAAAGACAGGGAGCCACTGGCTTCCCGGCTGCTGTCCCGAACCTGAGCACCAAGAGCCCCGTTAGGTGGCCTGGCACAGGGCAGGCGCAGGGGCCCCGACTGCAGCCCAGCCCTGCACCCTGCCATTACCTTGATGGGGATGGCGAGACGATTCTCCCGGAAGGACTGGAAGAGGAAGGTGCGGGGCTGAGTGGCCTTCTTGATAGGCACCAGGTTCCCTGAGAGCTCAACATGCAAAGGCATTCCCTCTACCACCTGGCAGGGAGCAGAAAACAGGCTCAGACCCTGTGCAGAGCTGCTTCTCCTGCCCCTGCACAGGGCAGGTAACCTTGACTTTCCTTCCCAGGCCAGGGCCAGACCCCTCCACTGGCATCAGTCTCCCCTCGCCTGGGCAGCCCTCTCCCTGCTGCCCCCCATGCATGCTGCTGGGGACAAACCTCAATGTCCCTGCTGCGGGCCACCTCAGTGAAGTTTTCATGCTGCTCTAAAGTCTTGTCAACCTTGTCATCAGTCATGCAGTAGCAGCGCAGTCGGCCTTCCCGTGCATCATTCATCTTGGCAAACACCACAAATTTGGCCATGTAGGGCACAACTGTCAGCTCCTTGTACAGCATCGTGGCAAAGTGCACGGCCTCGGCTGTGCGCGGGCAGTCAGCCAGCCAGAACCTGTGGGAGGGCTGGGTCAGTGCACACTGCTGGGCCGGCTTCCCAGTGGCACCAGGAGAGCCGCCCGCCCCCCCGACAGCAAACCGCACTGCAGTGGATGCCCCAAGAGCTCTGGGTACAGGAGCAGCCCCATCTGTGATGGGGACCCACCCAAACACGAGGAATGGGCCCTTCCCTCTGCACACCCAGTTGTCGTGAGTGTTTCCTGACGCATGCTGAGGCTGGAGGCAACTGCCCTGCACGTGGGAATGGGGCAGCACCACAATGAGCACAGGGGCGGGAGGCTCCTCCTGGCACAGGCTGCACCCCAAGAGGGCCCGATGAGCAGCAGATGTCCCCGGATGAGCGCATGCTTGCCCAAGACTCACCTGGCAGACACATTGGTGGTAAAGTTAGCACACTCGTTTTCATAGACCAGCTTCGTGGTGCCTGTTATGTCTTCCCACTGGGCTTGGGCTGTCCCTCCTGCAGCAGAAAGCAAGGGTGGCACGCTGCCTTTCCATAAGCCTGGGTTCTGCATCCCCCAGGTATTTGCTCTCTCCACTGCCGTGACCTGTCCTTAGCTCCCAGGAGCTGCATCCCACTGAGGTGGCCCAGCCCGTCCCCACCAGAGACCACGCTCGCCTGCGTGGCAGGGGTTGGCAGTCTCACCGATCACACTGCAGAGCAGGCGCAGGCTGGTGGTGTCACCCTCACCGCTGTCTCGGGGATTGTCCTTCCAGGACGGTGGCAGTGGGATGCGGAGGCCAATGGGGCGGTGGAACTTCCTCCGTCGCGGCTCCACCGTGACGATGGGGCTGAAGGTTGCCTGGTTCCCCAGCAGCTTAGTCACCAGCTCGTCAGGCACGGGCTGTGCCTGCGGGCAGCACAAGCATGGGCATCAGGCCTGGTTTGCCCCGGGCTGGGGCATAGCCTGGGCCTGCTACCTACCCCTGCCTGCGGGAGCCCACATGGGCCCCGGGCCAGGCTCTCCGGGGCTCACCTGCAGGGCCAGCCTCACTCTCTTGGTGACAGCGGTGTCTGGGAAGGTGGCCTGTACCATGGGCACCAGTGTGCTTTTCAAACACCCTCCCTCGGGGCCGATCAGATCGCAGTCCTGGCAAATCCGGGACATGACCACAAAGTAGAGAGGGAAGTCGGTGGTGATGATGCGGCTGACCCTCTTCTTCTCTAGCTCCTCCACACTCTCCAGCTCTGAAAGGGCAGCACAACCATCAATGCTCGCACACCAAGCCTGCGGCGGTCACCCCACTCCCCCTTGGAGCTGCACCAACCATGCCACGCTCAGCCCCATCCCACCACCCAGGCCAGCTGCAGCCCTGCCTGCGGGGAGCCGCACGGTGCCGAGCCCCCACCCGCCTGGCACGCTCACCCTCATCCATGCCATTGAGCAGCTGGTCCATGTAGCTCTCCTCATAGCGGTTGCGGTGCTCCTTCCAGACAGAGCCATTCTCGCTGCGCAACACTACCAGCTCGCGGTCTCCACGCCCATATGAGGCAAAGTGTGGGATCTCCACAATGACGGGGCTGCAGACAGCAGAGGAAGGGTGCTTGCACCCACGCGCTGCCACCAGGACACACAGGCAGCAAGGTGGCCCTGGGCAGAGCATCTGTCCATGCTGTACAGCTGCCAGAGGAGGAAGGCAGGACTGCTCACGTGCCTCTCTCTGGGAAACAGGGCTCTGCGCCCGGCGGGACTGTGCTGGTCAGGGCTTTGCCTACCACAGCACAGCCACTGCTCCGTTATGCTGGAATGACCCACCCCAGAAACATGCTGCACCTGGCCAGAGGCGGGATCTCTTCTGCATCAGACCCCCAGAAGCAGAGATGGGCAAAGGTCTTGCCCCAGCTGGCAGAGACTCCAGAGGAGCCTGCATCCATGCGCAGTCCTGAGGGACGGCCCCAGTGTGGGCAGCCCCATCTGCCCTGTTCCTAGCTGTGCTAACCTGAGGAACTGGGCGCCGGCAGGCCCCAGGGCAATGATCCGGCTGGCCAGACCCTCCTCCTCAGCCAGTGGCGGGGGTGCAGGCAGCTTTTGGGGCTTCACCAGGCGGCAGGTGATGCGGGTCGGCGCGGCGCAGGCGCGGGGCGGGATGACCACGCGCAGTCCATGGTGCCGGCTGCCCCGCATGGAGCCGCCGCGGGCATCCACCATGAAGCTCACCAGGAACCTGGAGCGGGCAGAGGCAGGGGCAGGTGGGCACCTTGCAGCCGGCTCATGTGCAGAGCGTGCATGTGCCGCACAGACTGGGCACTCACCCTGTGTGCACGGGGCTGGCCACTGGGCTGATGTTATCCGAGGTCTCGGTAGCGGGGCTGCTGGGGATCAGGGAGTCCTCGTCAAACTCCTTGGAGGGCTGTGTAAGGCAGGGAAGAGCCCCCATGGGCACAGGGTCCTATTTGGGGGTGCTGAGCCTGCCCACTCCTCCACAGTCTCACAACCCTCCCTGGGCAATCCCGTACCACTGGGTCCATCCCCACCACCCACTCCACGTTTTGGCTCTGTGGTGATGGGAGGACTCCCCCAGGCAGGGAATGCCTGGGCGGGCCATGGCAGGCTGTGTCTCATGCTCACCTCCTGTGGGGACACCGAGGGCGCATGCAGCAGGCTGACTTGTTCAGCTTCTGTCTCCACAGGTCCTACCTGCTCAGTCTCCTCTGCTCCGGTCACCACAGTCTCAGGTGGGACGCAGGGGACCTGCAGGACAGCTGGAGACTCCACCCTGGCAGGAGAGGGCAGTGACAGCCACTGAAGTGGCAGGTCTGGGCCCCTCAGCCCCCGGCTGTCCCCAAGGACTCCCGGGGACACTGGACAGAGGCAAACTCAGCAGTGGACCCATGTCCTGGTGCAGGAACACCACCAACTAGCTTTGCCTGCTATGCTGGCTGGTGGGGCCTCAGTGATCCATTCCTTGCCCAGAGCTGCGCCTGCCCCGCTGGGATCCCAACCCAGCACTATGCTGGCCTTGTGCCCTGTACCTGCTCCCTCCCCACCATCCCGTGCCTCTTACGTTTGCTCCAGTGTGGTTGTGGTCACAAACTCCAGCATCTCCCTCTTGCCTTCCTGGTCCCTGGGATCGGGTGTCCTGGGCTTTGATGCCATCAGCTCCTCCTCTGAAACCGAGAGCTGGCTCAGCATGCAGACAGGCAGAAGGACAGGGGAGGACAGATGTCCAGCCCTTGCCCCCATCCCTCCTCAGGGCTGGAGTCAGGGCCCATCTCTGCTCCCACTGCTGGCCACACACACTTGTCTCCTGGGTCTCAGCCAGCCACGGGGCAGCTTTGCCCTCTGCCAGAGGGAATCTGCTGGCAGGGGCAAGGCCCGTGCTGCAGGTCAGTGGGACAGGAGTTGTGGTAGCTGTCAGGAGCGGTGACTGCTAGCCGACCCCTTTCCCACAGCAGCAAGCACAGAACAGAGCCTGCTGGGGACACCCTGCTGTTGGATGCCGGGGACGGGAGTGTAGGCAGGGCTGGGGACATGGGAAGGATGCCCTAACACTGCCGAGTGTGTCCGCACACCCCCCCTTGGAGGCACAAGCCCAGCCAGCGCTGCCTGCTGGCCCAATTAATGCCTGCTCAGGAGTTCACCAGAGTTCAGCTCTCGCCAATGCCCTATGGGAGGGTGTCCAGCACCTCCCAAAGCAGGGAGAGCGCCCCAGTGATGGAGAGGGGACCACAGCAGCACGGAGACCCTCGAGCGCTCAGGTTCACCCCTGCCCTGGCCAGGATGGCATGGGGCGGTTGTGGAGGGGCACTGGAGTTTGTCACAGAACCAGGCTCTTCCGCCTACCGGGGACGGGGCCTGGGGCCGACCGGGAGCCCGGGCTCGCCCCAGCAGGGGCACGGCCCCGTTCATGCAGTCACACCACAGCAAGCAGCACGGACACAGACGGGCAGGGCGGGGTAGCAGGGCCTGTGCTGGACAGCACCAGCCCAGCAGCAAGGCTCAGCAGATGGATGTGGCGTGCGATGGTTAGTGGCCATGGGGTGAAATGGGCCATTGAGCTGGGGCAGGGGGACACATTTCATACCCATTACTGTGACATGAGCAGTGCCTGCAAAGTAAGAAGAGGCAAAGGTGAGGTCTTGGTGGGAGGGAGCAGGAGCGGACCAGCTGCAGCCGGGCTGGGAGCTGGTACCACCCCGCAGAGCAGGGCACAGCAGGGGGCTCTGCATGCCCAAGGGCTCTCTGCATACTATCCCTGGGGCATGGGACCATGGAGAAGCCCAGGCATCTCTCCTGCATAGCGCAGGGAAGCACCCAAGCCAGGAGATGCCACCCCAGGAGTCTGGTGGGGTCCCCTTGTCCTCTCCACAAGACCACACAGCTGTGGGCCGCACAGCTCCCCCACCCCAGCTGGCAGGAATGCCAGTGCCCATCCCCGAGGCTGCTGCCTGCCAGACTGGCCCAGCCGGCAGATGTCTAGGATGGTGCAACCCAGCTCTGGCCCCTCACCTTCATCCTCTGACACGTCCAGAATCTCGTCTACAGTCTCCGGGAAGCTCATGCGGTGCTTGTCACCAACTGACTGTGGGAGCAGAGAGGAGTCAGAGGAGGCTAGCTCTTGGCTGCGCAGCCACCTGCAGCCCCCTCCTCACGCCCGGGGTAGGCACCCAGCTGGCAGTGCTGGTCCTGCCCAGCTGCGCTCTGTGGACCTTTGCCTGGGTGCTCCCAGCCCCAGCCCTCCACAGGGTCCTAGTCCCAGTCTCCAGGGGCTCACCGGGATGTCGGTTTCCTCTGTGACAATCTTAAGCACGTCTGTGACAGAAATGTAGCCAAGCCGCCTTGCAATGGCCAGGGGAGTGGTGCCGTTCTGTGCAAGGAGGAAGCACTGGGTCAGCCGCAGCCACGGGGAAGCCCAGGCAGGCACCTGAGCTTGCCATGGGGCGAGGAGGTGCGGGCGAGTGCTGTACTCACTGTGCTGATCTCATTGGGAGAGGCACCGTGCTTCAGCAGCAGTGTCACAACGTCCGTGTGGCCCTGCTGCGCTGCTTGGTGCAGGGGGGTGTAGCCCAGCTGCAGGGGAGGACAGAGGGTACTGCGGTCAGTTCTGGGAGTCAGCTGCCCCAGAAATGCCCCCGGGCCTCACACTGTGGTTCTTGCCTGGAGCACGAGGGCGGCTCCCTCCTTTCTGGGGTAAGCAAAGGGCTCTGCAGAACCCAGCACTTGCCCGAGGCTGTAGCTAGACTACAGCAGCTTCCCGCCATGGAGACAGGAGGCTTGGACCAATGTGGGGGGGAGAAGTGGAAACAGGGAGGGAGGCTAAGCCTTCCCCATCAACCTGCATGCTGTTGCCCAGGGCAGAAGGGTCCTTGGAGCACAGGACATCTCTGTACCTTAGTCTTGGCATTGACATCAGCCTGGTGCTGCAGCAAAAACTTCACCAGCTTGATGTTCCCATAGTGGCTGGCCACATGCAGCGGGGTATAGCCCATCTGAAAGACGAGACCAGGTCTTAGCCTGCCCTCAGTGGTGCTTCCTGCCCTTCTGGCTTGGGTATGCTCATCCCATGGGCAAGCCCCCATGGATGAAGGACAGGGCACGAGCGCAGGTGCTGCCTGACTGCCCAGGACCAGGGCAGAGGGCACACTGCAGACCACACCACGTTGTGCCCGAGGGTACGGGGTGAGCTGTGGGAGCAGGCAAGAATCATCCCTCCAGGGAGGTGGGGGGAAGAGGAGGAGGAGTCCCCAAGACACAGACAAGATGGTAAGGATGCCTGCGAGAGGGGAGACTCCTGCACGAAGAAAAGCAACGCTCCTCCTGGAGCAGGCCTAGAGGTAGTTCCCCCACAAGTCCTAGGAGGAGCGGCTGAGGGAACTGGGGTTGTTTAGCCTGGAGAAAAGGAGGCTCAGGGGAGACCTTATTGCTTTCTACAGCTCCCTGAAAGGAGGTTGCAGCAAGGTGGGGGTCAGTCTCTTCTCTCAAGTAATAAGCAATTGGACAAGAGGAAATGGCCTCAAGTTGCACCAGGGGAGGTTTAGATTGGATTTTAGGAAAAATTTCTTCACTGAAAGGGTTATCAAACATTGGAACAGGCTGCCCAGGGAAGTGGTTGAGTCACCATTCCTGGAGGTATTTAAAAGATGTATAGATGTAGTGCTTAGGGACATGGTTTAGTGGTGGATTTGGCTGTGTTAGGTTAACGGTTGGACTTGATGATCTTAAAGGTCTTTTCCAACCTAAACGATTCTATGATTCTACGTTTTTCACCACAGCCATGGTCAATGCACTACTTTACCCTGGTCGTTGCGTCCACTGTGACTCCATGTTTCACCAGAACATCAGCAACCAGCACATGCCCCTCTTGGGCCACGAGATGGAGAGGCGTCAGGCCACTCTGCAAACAGAGGAGGTCTCAGCACAGTGGCAATGCCATCACTGCCCCTCTACCAGCAGAGACTCTAAGTCAGGTCTCCAGTCTGGCAAATTGACCTACACTGTACTGTTGGCCAGCACACTGCTGCCCAAAGGCAGGAGCCACTGAGGCCTGAACTACCACCCTGTCTGCTACTCCCTGCCAGGGTGTTTGTCTCCAGCCTGGCAGGACACACCGGGACAACTTACCTTGTTGCCCAGGTTGCCGTTGGCTTGTTTGGAGAAAAGCAGTGCCACCATGTCCGCATGCCCCTCCTGGGAAGCCAGGTGTAGGGGGGTGACTCCCTGCACAGACTCCGCATTTGCAGAAGCCCCATACTGCAGCAAGCTGCTGGCCACTTCCATCTGGTTCTGCTTGGCAGCAATGTGCAGGGGGGTGTACCCGTTCTGCAGGGAGAGAGGCTCATTGCAGTGCTCAGCCCCTGCCGAGCAGACCAGCAGGAACAGAAGGTGCCACCTTGCCTCTCCAGGCCAGGCTTGCCCTTCCTAGTCGCCTCCAGAGCTCAGGGATGCAGGCTCACACCCGAATCATCTCCCTGGCAGCAACTAGCCCTGACGCCAAGGCCAAATCCCACTCTTCCAGCCAAGTTAGCACAGGGGTTTCAAAGACCACCTGCTTCAAGTTCTACTGGTATTGGCCGTCCTGGAGTTTTCCACACATGAATTTCTACAGCAGTATTCAGCCACCTGGAGCTGTGAGAGGCCAGGGCAGACAGACACCTCCTAGAACATGCCTGGCTGAAGTGTGGAGCAAAACTTGCAATATGCAGGATTAGTATTCAGGCAGAGACTGCAGGGCCCTGAGCACTGCCTTTGCTGCCGCGCTGCAGGAGCAAAGCAGCTGGCAGACACCCTCTGCCCGGGGTGACGTGCAGGCTGTCAGTGACGCAGACCAACAGGGGATTGGCGCCAGTACCGGCTGCTCGCGATGCCTGCCCAGCAAGTCTGCTGGCAGCCTGCGCAGGGGAGAGGGGAGTGCCAGATGGGAAGGGCCGGCACCAGCAGCCACTTGTCTGTTCTGAGGATGCAGCTTCCACAAACAATGTGGAAACTGAGGCTGCTGGTCTGCTCTTTGGGGAGTTGTTCCCCATGCTCAGACAGAGCAAGGCAACTCTCATGGGTTCATGGGTTTTCTGACTCATTGCTTCTTAGCTGCATGCAAACATTTGTGTGTGGTTTCCCAAACTGCCAGACTGCAGCTGCTCCGCAGGGCTTGCCATGGAAACACATCCCCAGGCAACAGCCACAACGATGCCAGCAGGGACTATCCCTGACATAGCCTGTCTGCTGGAACAGGACGACCGCCCGGCACCCCTGCCTGCCCCATGTGCTGGTGCAAGGGACGGGCAGATGCGAGCAGCAGGCATGGAGAGTGGCTGGTGGTGATCGGTCCCTCGTACACTCCCTGAGTGTCAAAGTTGAGGGGCAATGCTGGCCCAAGGCTGACATCCATTGGACACACAACACATCCCCACATCCCCAGGGACACCCAGTCCAGCCTTACCCAGGCTGAGCTGTGTGGGGAGCTCCCCTTGGGAAGCAGCAGCTTGACGATCTCCAGGTTGTTGTGGTGCACAGCCACGTGCAGTGGGGTCAGGCCATTCTGAGGAGGGGGAGAGGACACAGACAGGTGAGACAGAGCCTCTCCCTGTACCACACCATTCCTCCCACTGCCACGGGAGCAGCACTCACCTTCCCTGCTGCATTGGGGTGAGCGTCACGTGCCAGCAGCAGCTCTGCCACATCTACCTTCCCATACTTGGCTGCAACGTGGAGAGGGGTAAATCCTTTCTGAGGAGAAAGGCAGCCCATCACAGGGTGTACAGGGATGAGGAGGAGAGCACTGGCACATGCTGTGGCACAGGAGGAGGCTGCCCCTCCTGTGTCAGGGACACTGTGCCACCAGCCTGCCCAGCCTTGGCCCAGCTGGGTCACGCCTTCAACAGCAGTGGCCACAGCAGCCTACCTTGGTCATGCAGGTCTGTGAGGCCCCCTTCTCCAGCAGGGCCAGGGCTGTGTCCACATGCCCCTCTCTGGCGGTGATGTGCAGGGGCGTGTGTCCTGCTGTTGTGGCCAGGTTGGGGTTGGCATTGTTCTCCAGCAGGAGTTTGACCATGCTGGTGTGGCCGATGCGTGCAGCACAGTGCAGAGGAGTCTGGTCATCCTGCAAGGGAGGCAGAGAAGCTGTTTTGGCAGATCTGGACCAGTCCCTTGCTTTCCAAGCCAAAGGTGCCCTGGTCCTGCTCCTGCTGCTGCACAGCCCCTGGCAGGCTGTGCTCTGGGCAGGCGAGAGTGAAGAAACCAGCAGCAGCTGTTCCCAGAGCTGGACTATCACACAGGTTCTCTGTACCTACCTTGGCCTTGGCATTGGCTTTGGCTTTGTTCTGCAGCAGGTACTTTGCCACATCCGTGTGCCCAGCTCTGGCTGCCATGTGTAGGGGCGTCTCCACTTTCTGCACCAAGGACAGGATAAAGTGGTGAGACTGTAGGAGGGGATATGCCTTCCTGCAGTCGTTCCTCTGGTCTGTGCACAGGAGAGCAGTGCCCACAACCTTTTCTGACCCCTACCAGTTCCTCCTGCCAGCACAAAGCGGGGGGGGGGGGGGGGGGCACCAGGGATTGCTCAGGAGAGCAGAGAGAGCAGGACTTGGGCAATCCCCACCTCCTGCTAGACTCCACCATGCTGAGTTGCCACAGCCACAGCCAGGGTGGGACTCACCACATTGGACACATTAGGAGAGGCTCCACGTTGCAGCAGGGTCTTGACGATGGGCAGGTGCCCCATGAAGGCGGCCACATGCAGGGGGGTCAGGCCAGACTGTGGAGAGAAAGGGGCCAGGAGCCATGATGGGGGCTGATGGCCTTGCCAACACCTCTTCCTGCCCTCTCCTCCCCCTCCCTGGGGCACGCTCCAGCACAGAGGCACACTCTGGGTCCCCAGCCCGGCGCCAGCAGCCTGGCAGGTGAGCTGAGGGGAACACAGAGAGCTGCTGCCTCCCTTGCAGTCCCCCTGCCCTGTAGGGAGCAGGCTGTGGGGAGATGCTGCTAGGCTCAACAGGTCCTGAGCTGCAAAGAGCTCTAAGCCACAATGAAGAAGGTGCCTGGGGATCAGCAGAGGCAACAGGGCCATCATCCCCTGCAGCGCTGCCTGCTCTGCACAGGCAGCAGCAGGAGAGCTGGGGCTGGGCTGCAGCCCTCCTACCTCCGTGACGGCGTCGATGGAGGCACCCGTCTTCAGCAGCAGCTCCATCACCCGGATGTGGTTCTTCTTGCAAGCGATATGGAGGGGTGTGAAGCCATTCTGCAGACGGACAGACAGATAGTCATTTGCGAGAACACTCTCCCTCTCCCTGGCCCCAGCCCTGCCTGTCCCTTCTCACTCACCAGGGCTCGGGAGTTGGGCTTGGCCCCCTTCTCCACCAGCAGCTTGGCCACCCGGTGGTGCCCGCAGTGCGCGGCCACATGAAGAGGCGTTAGGTGGTCCAGGGTGATGTCGTCAATCTCGGCGCTGTACTGCAGGAGCAGGCGCACGCAGTCCAGGTGGTCGCCCTGCGCTGCCATGTGGATCGGCGACAAGCCATTCTGCGACCACAGAGCAGGGCCTCAGGGCTGGGCCAGGAGGGGGACCAGGCATCCCACCCAGCCCCTGCCTCGCTCTCCTGGCCACAGCTCTGGGGCAGAAGAGACAGCATGTTCCCCAGGCTGCTACCAGAGAAGAGCCCCGAAATCCCTTACCGAGGCTTACAGGGGAGCACTGCTGAGCAGAGGGCAAGGCCTGGAGAGCTGCTGCCATGGGGCAGGCTGTCCCCAGGCCAGCCCCTTCTCAGGACTGTTCCCTTTGAAGCATGCAGCCCTCAGGCAAAGGGCTCCAGCTAGGGCCAAGGAGGAGGTCAGGAAGCTCCTTCCCCCTTGGCAGGCCAAAAACTCAGCACCAGCCCAGCCATGGGTGGCATCCAGCAACGGTGCACAGCTTGTTACCCCCCTGTGCTGCACTGGGACCCAGCACCAAGCACAACCCCACAGATCCCATAGGTACCTTGGTTTTGGCTTGAATGGGAGCCCCGTGGTCCAGCAGGATCTCTGCAATTCGCACATGTCCATTGCGAGCTGCACAGTGGAGAGGGGTCAGCTCATCCTGGGGAGAGAGAAGGGTTCAAGGGCTCAGCATGGGCAAGGAAGGGCAGGGCTCCCCTCAGGCAGAAGAGTAACAGGGACTTCGGACTTGTTTGCAAAATAAGGCAAAACTGAGCCTCCCCTCAGCTCCTAGGGCGCACACCCACTGTAGCCACGCAGCCTCCTCTCACCTCTACATGCACCAGCGAAAAACCTGGTGCATCCCCTTAGTGCACCAAGGACCTTCCCTCACACACCCAGCAAGATGTTCATAGGGTATGCACTGGGCAGTGCAGCACGGCGGTGCTCCCTAGATGCAAGGAGCTCGGGGAGGGAGACGGCCTGTGTACTTGCTGGTGATTCAGAAGCAGTCTCACCTTGGTCCTTGTCTCTATCTGGGCCCCGCGGTCCAGCAGCAGCCGTACCATGATAATGTTGCCCCGTCGGGAGGCTATGTGCAGGGGAGTGATTCCATTCTGACAGAAGGAACAGCAGTCTGTTAGAGGGAGCAACCCCTTCTCTTTCCCCCGCGGCGCTGCAAGGAGGCATGGGGTGAACAAAGGACAGAGTGCAGGGGAGAGCTAAATCCCTACCCAGCGATGGCGCAGGGGAATAGCTTATTTCACAGGGCTGGGAGCGAGGGTGAGCACCTGCTCCTGCCTGCAGCGAAAGGCTGTGGAGAGAAGCTGCACAGAGCTTGCAGAAAAGTGCCAGCTCATGGATTTGGCTGCACCCATGGGACTGGAAGAGGCACACCAACTGCAGGGGCTATAAGCTCTGCTCTGCAGCAACAGCACTGGCTTTCCCTCAGCCTGGACACAAGGTCCCAAGAGCTTCCAGGGATGCAAGGCTGCATCTGACAGAGGGGAGACATAGTAGAAAATGCCCACACTGGTTATTAATGGCAACTCCCCAGACGTGCATCAGTGTGCTACCTTCTGCATGGTCCCACCTCACCAGCGTACCCTGGCAGCTGCTGCTGCACCTACGTGGAAAGGAGGCACAGCATCCCCCTCTGCTGCTGGAGCAGTACCAGTCCCAGCAGCCTTCCCACTCTGCACTCACCTGGGGTGTGAAGTTGACACTGGCTCCACGGTTCAGCAGTAATTGGGCCACACTAAGATTCTCGTAGTGGGCTGCAATGTGCAAGGGGGTAAATCCAGTCTAGGGGAAAGAAGGAGGGATCAGCCCAGCCAGACACATGCTCCCTGCTGAAAGGATGGATAAATACAGCATACCAAGCTGCTGTTGTCCCTGGGGATGTGGGAAAGCTCTCAGAGACAGGATGGGAAAGCCACACACCTTGGAGAGGACGTCAGCATTCGGGTCATTCTGCAGCAGCACGGCAGCTGTGCGAGTGTCATCGTTGCGGGCTGCAATGTGCAGGGCAGGCAGGCGCACCTTACCCTTTGTCCCATAGTTGATAAGGTGAGCAACCACGTTCTCATGCCCTTGCTGCAGAGCCACAGCTAGTGGCGTGAAGCCATCCTGCCAAGGAGAGGCAGGTGAGAGGGGGAGAGCCGAGGAGCCATGGCAGCATCTGGCATGTCCAACAGCAGCCCCAACAAGCAGAGCCCTAGGGCCCTCCCCAAGGACCTCACCTCGGTGGCTACATTCTGGTTGGCTCCATTTTCCAGCAAGAACTTGACAACTTCCAGGTGGTTTTCCTGCGCTGCCATGTAGAGGGGTGTGAAGCCTTTCTGTAAACACAGGGCCATGCACATGAACACAACTCTTCCTCAAGTTTCTCAAACTCCTTGCAGACCTACACCCACAGCCCCAGCTCATTGAACTGGGGCAAAAGCATACACAATATGGGTGGGAAAAAGGAAGAATACTGGCAACAGTGGAGCAATCAGAGAGAGCTGGAGCCCAAGGCTCCCTGCATCCAGAAAGAACCAGGGGATGCTTCACAGCAGCAGTCAACCCAGGAGACACTGCCTTCCACTCACTGCCACTACTCTCCCTTGCTTCAGGGACATTTCTCCCATCAGACAAAAGCTGAAGAGCTTGCAGCCCCACCAGGCCCAAGAAAGAGAGAACAAAGGAGGCAGTGTGCAGAGCTGCAGGGGCTGCTGGAGACCTCATGACTGTGCCAGGGAGGCATTGGCCATGAGTCCTCCCAGGATGAATTCAGCGTGCTTGTGTGTGCTGCCATGGACTCCCTCAGCAGAGGGACCATGCTGGTCTCCCCATAGCCCTCGAGGCTCCCTCCCCACCACTCGCACACTTGTCTTCTTTCAGGAGTCGGGCAGAGCAGTCCTTGCCCCTGAACAGGACTAGAGAGAAACCGTAACAGGATGCTGAAGTGCCCATGCTGGGCACAGTTCCCACCATGAGGGCACCACCATCATGCATGCTGGGTGCTTTTCCCACTCCAGCCCTGGTCACCCTACCTGTGACTGCGCATTGACGTTGGCCCCATAGTTCACCAGTTCCCGGACCACGTCCTGTTGTCCAGCCAGGGCAGCAATGTGCAGGGCTGTGTTTCCCTTCTGAAAGACACCACAGGGCAGCACTCAGGGGCTGGAGCAGCCCAGGATGCTGGGGAAAGGTGGGCCTGACATGTGCTAACACACGTGCAAACAGAGCAGCTGTCTGGGGGAAGCCTGTGGGGCCATGCAGCCCTTGTCCATGCCCCATCCCTGCTACAGACCAGGCAGTTACCCTTCACATTTGCTGGCCGGGGAAGAGAGTGATTTCATCTTTCCCATGAAGTTACTGGCAGCAAAAGCTGTATGCATTGTCAGACTCCGTGTATCTCCAGCACCGAGAGATGAGGAGGCGAGGGAGGATGGGGGACCTGAGCTGGCAGTCTTCAGACAAAACTGCAGTAGCCAAGGCATCCCAGCAGAGCTAAGGGATGATAAGCAGGCTGGAAAATGCAGACACAGGCTCTTCTGACTTGTGCCTTTGGGTAGTGTGGCAGAATGCCAGACTCTGCTCCACGCCCCAAGCCCTGCCAGAGCACTGGGGAGGCGGCAAGCCAGGCCCCCTCCTGCTCTCATAGCCCTTCAGATGGTGCTGGAGGCTGCTCATTTGTCAGCCCTGCTTGCTTGCGCCGTTGTCTCACTTGCCACCGAGTAAGAACCACACCCCACCATGGTGATGCAATTATATGTTATTTATGGAGCACTAGAGCTCTCCAGGCTTGTGACAATGGTACCAAGGCCATGACAGTGTTGCAGCACACAGGGGCTGCCCTGGGGCAGCGAGGGCTGACCCGAGGGGGCAGCCAGTGCTGGGAGATGTGAGTAAAGACAGCACTAGCACATGTTATGGCTTCTGTTACTCCCCGCTTGAGCTCACAGTGGCCCCCATAGCCCCCACGGGGGAGAGGCATGGGTGGAGAGGAACCTCCCACCTGCCTGGAGGTGCCCAGCACAGCTTCGACTGCGCTGAAATCAGAGCCTGGTCCCCAGGCTCCAGCCCAGCAGCACTGCCACCAGCACAGCCTTTCCAGGGGCTGAAAGCAAACAGCGTGATTCACTGCTCAGCTACTGCTAGTGTGTCTGGCAGCAATGGCAGGGTGCGGAGTTGTGACTAATGTGACCAGACTCCCTTGTCCTCACCTTGGTCGTTGTCTCCAAAACAATCTCCTTGTGCAGCAGCTCCACCACCATTTTCACGTGGCCCTCCTTGGAGGCCAGGTGCAAGGCGTTCAGTCCATTCTGGAGGGAGCAAAGGTGGGAGAGGGGCATTAGTCACTCGCTGGGGCTGGGGCTCTCCGGGGAACCCCCTCCTCTGAGCTCCTGTGCAGACACGACTGTGGGCACTTGGCCCACGCTGGAGAAAGTCCAGGCTGGTGGGAGCAGGAGCAACGGCTTGTTGCCTTGCCCTTCAGCCCTGTGCTGGCATCCTGCACGACAACCATGGTTAGCTCCATGCTGCCGGGTACCTGCATGCAGCTGAATGCTGAGTTGCTGACTAATGCTGGAGGTTTCTCCATGAGCAAAACATGCAGCCCCCCGTAGATGATTTTCTATTGATGGGTGGCACCACAGCTCAGTGTGTGTGTGTTTGGTGCCACAGGCGCTGTTTCAGTCCTCCCTGCTCATGACACATCCCTGATGTCAACTCCTGTCTTTGCTCAAGTGACTTTCCTTGGGGTGTCCCTCCCCACGATCACCTGCCTGCAGTCAGGCTTTATAAAAAGCTAAAGCACAGACCTAAGCTTTGTGTATGGCCCAGAGTGAGGATGCACCAGAGCTGCTGTGTAAGTGTGCATACAAACCTTTTAAACTTTAACATTTACACAGACTGAAGCGCAGTGAGAAGCTCTGCCTGGGACAGTGATTTTATCAAGCAGCAGCCAAATTTAATTCACAACAGTTCAAGAGCTCCCAGTCCAGCAGCCGGTTTCTTCCTGGCTTTGCAGACTGCCCACCCACAAGGCCCATCCTCAGCCTGTGCTCAGCAGAGGGTCGGCTTCGCTCCCTCAGAGTTTAGCTGCAGCAAAGGGTGCAGAGAAAGTGCTGGCTGTGCCACTGCTAAGCTCCATGAGTTCCAGGAAGCTCCCAAACAACTGAAATGACTTCTCAGGAACATCTCTGCATGTGCCCCAGTTTAGCTCGCCTTTTTCCTACACATGGAACCTGAGCACTAGGAGCAAAGGGCTGGCCAGTGCCCTTTTAGCATCCCTGGGCTATTAGAGGGAGGCGTCAGGCCAGTCAGCACCCTAGAGGCTACTAAGACAGCTTCTGCTGCATTATTTCTGACACCCTCTTCCACTTTCCCGGATGTGAACAAAAGGGCTGGGATATTTACTGGCAAAGAGGTTAAATACTTGCAGGCAATTTCACATGTCACTTTTTCCTCATGAGGCAAGCTTCCCTTGTCCCTCACTTCTCCCAGGTGGATGCGCTATGTTTACTCGCCCCTATGCAATGCTGTCACGTGGCAGAGACACCAGCTCCCTGGGAGCGCACAGTCCTGCCCAAGTACTCCACCCCCCAACCATCTGTTTCGGCTCCTGTAGAGTACTGGAAGGTCACTTCACAGAATTGCTTCATCCCCACCTGAATATAGGTAAGGGAGCAGAAAATGCCCAAGGTGGCTCCAGTTCCAGCCCTCAACGCTCCAGTTAAACTTAGGACAGCTTCAAGACTGTTAGCACACTGGAAAAAGGTTTTCCACCCTCTCTCACTCAAAGTCCCAGCTATCCAGAATCACAGTCAAAAAGTCACAGATTCTTTTGCTCAACTCTGATTACACCACAAACAGCAAAAACTTAAAAATCCACAGGCTTCCTCAGCACACCAACTCCAAAGTCCCCTAGAGCCTCAAGCACAAAAGGCCTGCTTCCAAGGGAAAATGAAGTGGTAATGCTGCAACACCCGCAGAACAGAGCCACCAAAAGGAAACGCTCCCCAACCAGGCCTGGATACAGCGAGCCCATTGCCTCGGTCAAGCCCAGCTTCTTTGACTAAGACACACCTACACAACCCCATACAGACGGTCACTGCCAACCTTACCTTCGTGAGCTCACAAGTTGGATATGTGGCCACAGACACATAGGCTTTTTCTCTGTTACACACACAACAAACGCCTGGAGAGCAAGACCACAGATGCTCGGTTGCTCTCCTCAGCACATATGCCCTTTTACGAAAAGGATTAATAAATAACCTTTCGAATGCTGAAAACCTGTGAGGAATCATTATTCTCTGGCCTTACAGCAATAAGTGCGATGTTTGCAGAAGATCGTTTCCCAGCGGCACATTGATATTTCTGCTCCAGGAACAATACAGGCTGTTTTGCACGTTTGCTTTGGCTTGACAGCTCATTTGACCCAAAACCACCACAGGATGTGCTTAATTTGAAAGGTGCTGTATTCCCCTCACTAAGTGCTGGAAACGCTTCCCAGAAATCCCAGCCGCTGGCTGTCAATGCGACAAACACAGCCCTACAGAAAAACACAAAAAGCAGGACTTTGCACTTGGCCTGTACCAAAGCAGGGCCCGGCCCTGGACTGCCCATCAGGACTGTGACTCGCCACCCCAGCAGAGACTATCTCCTGGCACCCGTGTGCTGCCACAGCGCTGTTCCCTGCTGGTGAGGGTCCTGGCAGCAAGGTGCGCCCATCCTCGGGCCTCCAGCTCCTCATGGGTGAGATGGGAGCATGCAGGAATGCGAAACGTGAGAGAGGTGGGTGATGAAGACACTGATGCAGATGGCAGCAATGAAGGGGATGAAATCGGCAGGATGAAGATCAGATGGCATGTCAAGGTCTCTGCACTTGGGTAAGAATACAGGGCCTGTGGGATAGGTCTGACCACATATATCCCTCTTTATTCTATACAGGACATGTGAGGTTGGACCTTTCCCACAGGTCTGATATTCCTCAGAAGGAAACCCCAAAGTGCCATCTAACCTCAGGGAGATGGCAGGAACCAATGCAAAGACGTCACTGAAAGAAGAGCCTCAAACTATTGTAGCCACGTGCTCCCTGTCAAGGTGTTAAATCCCCTCACCAGCGCTAGAAATCTGGCTGGACACAGGACTCGCAGCCAGTCAGTGGAGACAGCTGATGACTGACCGTCTCTCTGGGTGAGGAAGAAGTTCAAAGCCATCATCTTTAGCTTGTGGCAGGGTCTCCCTGTTTTAATTCTTTGCAGAGCCCTCTCCAGAACCACATGTTCTTCTGCACTAGAGTGGTACAGGAGCAGTGGACGCAGAAATCCTCTCTCTGCTTTTAGGCTTGTCATGAGAAATGAGTGAACATCCGTGGCACACTCTGCTTGGCTTGTGGAGTCTCCCATCTCAGAAGGCACGGGCCAGCATGGCCAAACACAGCCCCCCACCTACTCTTGCCCCTCTCCTCCGGACACCCACAGAAGCTGGCAGGAGGGGATTTTCTCAGCCACTTGTGAAAAGGTGAAGTAAGATGGTTTTCCCTGCCAGGCTCTGCTCCAGCCTCTGCACACACAGGGCATACACAACTGTGCCACACATGGCAGCATCCCCAGTCCTTCCTGGAGAGGAGAGCGGCACAGACAGCAGCAGCAGGATCTCCCTGCTCCTTGTGACTTGCTTTCCCAGAGGTCTGTAAGGGAGCAGCAGGTGCATTAAACATCTATTTGTCTCTGCTCATTTGTAGCTAAGCGTTTGGAAGCAGGAGCAGTGTGACTGCTTCCAGCGACTGGCCCACTGCTGTGGCTCAATTACAGGGACTTCTGCTCCCCCAAGAGAGACTAAGGGAACAGCAGTTGGGTTTAATGACTGGGCCAAATTCTGAAATGAAGCACCGCAACTCAGAAGATCCTGTCAGGTGCAAGCATGTGATCTGCTTAGTGCCAAGTGCAAGCCAAGTCCTGCAGCCCAGCGCTAAGAACATATCACATGGCCTCTCCTCTTTTCAAATCCTGTACATCTCCAAAATGGTTATGGGGCCAGAGCCTCGAATCCACCAACAGGACCCCATGGAAAAGCTCATCTTCAAAGGACTCTGAAGCTGAAGATTTTTCTACCTCTTCTTCCTACAAGACCCCTCTAATCTAAATCCCGTATGTCCCACACAGCCCCAGGACAGAAGTCTTTGAGAGTCTCTGGATGATTATGAACTAATAATCCAGATAATACACTGATGAACAAAGTGAGCATCTCCTGAGCTTTCCCCAAACCTCATCTAGTGTCCCAGAGAGAAGAATGCAACTGCAGTGTGCCCCAGGGGCCTGCAGAAGCCCAGAATCCCTGCACGGTACCCTCAGTCAGAAAAGAAAAGGAGATAGTGACATTTCCTGGGGGGACCTGTCTGCAGTAACTGCACTGGCCACTGCAGTGCACAGATCAGTAGGTCTGAACTACGCTTGGTTTGGGGACTTGATACCGAACCAGGTGAATATACATTTGTGCTACCTGCTGAGTCAGCCTCCCCAGCATCACTACTGCCCTGGAAAGCAGCCAGCAGTACAATCTGTCTGTCTCCCCTGCTCAGCCCAAGCCCCCTGAGTCTCTCCCTACAGCACCTACCCCGACTCAGGCTGAGCCAGTTGCATTTGGCAGCTACACAGATACAAAATGTTCTGTCGATTATGTGCAAACAGTTCCTCTGTGCCTGCAGCTCTCCTTTCCTGGGCCAGACCTGTCCCTGCTCTGGGCTAGGAGGGGCTCCACCTGCCCAACACCTCCCAGCCCACTAAGACTGACATTTTGCAAACATCCCCTGCTTGTGTTAAGCTGCAGCTTCTGGGAATCTGAAAGACTGAGCATTGCAGGCAAGGGGAATATCCTCAAGAGTGATTCCTGCAACGTCCCAGCTGCTATGCTACGCTCTTCACAGCTATCTGCTCTGCCCTCTGATAAGCAGCTGAGCCCCTTCCAGCTGTCCCAGTTGCTTGTCACCCTAAAGGAGCCTCAGATCTCCCTCTCAGCTTACCTGTTTATGCCCTTTGCTACGCTCCAGCCAGTACTGCCAGGCTCCCCAGACCTTTAGAGCTATTGCTGCCCTCCCTGCCCCAAAGACAACTGGTCCACATCTGCCTTCTGGTCAGCCGTTTTCGTCCTCAGCATAGGACCTGTTTCCACCCAGCTCAGCTGTAGAAGCCTCCCCAGCAAGGGATTGCTCTCATGCTGCAGTCTGCCCTGCATGGCTGCTCCCCTGAGCGGCCACTCAATTCTGGTTAGGAGCTCCTGTGCCAGCGGCCTGGCACAGGCAGGGACAAGGGGCTGCAGCTTGCTCGGGGCCTGGCAAAGGGTGGTGCAGGTGAGAGGAGGATGGGGTCTGCCAAGACACTCAACTCCACACGCCAGGGATCCCCCCACTGCGCTGGTAGTCATGGCTCCATGCTCTGCCAGGGCGGTGCACACCTACCCCTCAGCCGGGCGTGCCACAGCTCTGGAGACATGTGCCTGCAGACCGCACAATGCCTTTGCAGAGCAGATCATCCCCAGGAATCACCTCCGCACAGCAAAGTCGCCATTGCACTCCACCTAACACAGCATCTCTTCTGTCTCACCCCCAGATGCTTCGTCCGGAGCCAGGCACATCAGGCGCAGGAGGGGAGTGGGGTCAGGACAGGCAGCCTCTCCCACAAAGTTTTTAAACTTCCTCTGCCAGGCAACTTATTACCAGCCAACTTATACTCTGCTCCATGGCAGGTAGGACTGTGGGATCAGGGCAGGTGCTCCCAATCAGCTACACAGAGCGAGCAGCCATGGGGAACCTCTCTGCCTCCATCCTATGGGAGCAGTGTAAGGAAGGGGTGCAGTGGCTGTCACTGGGCCTGGGAGAGCCACTGCGTGGCACATCTTCACATGAACTAGAGATGGTACCAGAAGCCCTGCGGGTTTCACCTACCTGGTTACAGGTATTAATATCTACCCCATTCCTGAGGTGATCCAAGGCTTTGTCCAGATTCCCAGATCTTGCAGCTCTCAAGAAACTGGTTGCAGCATCAGCCTTGGGGAAAAAAAAGAAAAAGCATGAGACTCGGAGTGCCCCTGTTCTCCCCCATCACCAGCACAGGGCCAGCTCTTCGCTTGGTTGCAGAGAACGTGATTGCAGAGAACGTGATTACAGAGAACAGGCAGAAAAGGCAGAGACCGGGCAGGTCAAGGTGGGAACTGCTGGGACAGACTGAGGTGCCCCAAATCAGACAGGAAGAAGCAGGGCTGGGACCTGAACTTAGAGTGAAGAGCATCCAGATGATGGGGCAGGAGAGCCATGCGAGGTCTGCAGCTCATCTCAGCACTGCAGGCGGGGTAGGGAGGAAGCTCTAAGGGGACTCCTGCAACCATGGCAGCCTCCCTTGGCCCAGGAAATGCCTCTGTGTCCTGGATGAGAGATTGCAGTGATGGACGAGGCCTAGACTGCAGCTGTGGTGAGCCCACTCCTGCTGTCCTCCAGAAACCACTGGGTAGCTGCAGTGGTGAGTTCACGTACCGGCACCGGGGACAATGATGCTGGCTGAGCGCCCCGCAGCCAGGAAAGTCACAAGTCTCTCTTCTGACAGGAACAAAGCAGTGCTTCCCTGCATCACTAAAACACAGCCACCCCAGGCAAGACACAGCAATACTTCGAGCAACACTATTCAGCAGTGTAAGGCAGCAAATGAAGGCCATGGGATGGCTCACCAGAAGCTGGAGAGCAACACAGCGGAAATGCAGCGACATGGCTCTGTGAGGCTGGGACCTTGGACCAGTAACTACGAGCTGGTACCTGCCTGCTAGGTCCAGCCCAAAGGGCTCTCTGCAGCAAAGAGCCGTGAGACATCCATGGCAAGGGCGCAGGACACACTCTGCCTTCAGCTCCAATAGAAAATCTTGTACCACTCACACTGGGACTGATCGAGGGACCTCCTGTGCTACGAGAGCCTCCATCCTGCCATCCCAGGCCGTCCTGTAGTGCCCACAGCCTGGCTGTGCCAGAGCACCCAGGATTAGGAAGCTCCTGGACAGGAGCTGGAAGCAGCACGGCCACAGAGGACAGCACTGGAGGCAGATCTAGACAGGATGATGCACCACACGGGTTCAGGGCTCCTCTCTTCCCTTCTCTTTGCAGCCTCAGCCATTCGAATTTGGACTTTGGAGTAGCACAACTTGGCTGCCTTCTGCTCTCCTCCATCTGCCTCCCCCAGCCCATCCTCTCTGCCCGACCCTCCTACCCCAGAGGAACGTAGCCATGTCCTGGGCCCACTGTCCTACTACCCCCTGCAGAAGGAAGGCCTGCAGACAAGGTGTCCTGGCCCCCACTGTGGCAGGCACACCCTGCAGAACTCAGCCCAGGCTCCCGCAGCAGTGGCCGCGTGCCATGGCCCCTTCTGGGGCAGCCCATGGGATCAGAGGGACAGGTGGTGGAGGGCAGCACCACCATGCCCTGTCCCGGTGCGCAGCCTCCGCGTGCAGGGGGAACACGTGCTGATTGCATGACCTCCTGTGCCAGCTGGCTCCACTTGCTGCCACCTCAGAGGAGAGCCCTGTCCATCTGGGAAGAGTCCCCAGACTCACAGCAGAGCTGCCGGCTTTGTGGAGGGCTGTGAGCACAGAGGAGACATGACGTGGCACCTCAGTGCTCTGCTCGTACAGGATGATCTACTGTAAGAGGCAGAAGGCAGCACCAGCGCTGTGCTCAGAAGTGCACATTTGCGCTCTGTCGTGCGTGCTGTCTGGGGTCTAGCAAGGAAACACTGACAGCTTCAAGCAACAGGTTGAATGCAAAGAGCTTTTCCGACTCCAGACCCTGCTAGAAGCCTCTGCATCTCAGGTCAGAATCAATGACAGGGCAGCACCTCAGCTATGCCGCTGGCATGCCAGCCACAGCACAGACCTTCGACAGCAAACCCCTTGGAAAGTCAAAGCACAGCTCAGCCAGGCTTTCCCACCCATGGGACACATATGGAGCTGCGAAGATTAAAATGGTAAAACTCTACAGGCTCCAGCAGCAAGGGGCTCCCAAAGCCCCAGCACGCTCAGCAGCAGAGACAACAGGCAGAAAGCAAGCAGAAAAGCAAAGCAGAGGTCTCTGTGGGCACAGAGGAGTGCATTGTATACTCACAGCCACGTCTGGACCGGACCTGCCCTTTCGTGCTGCCATAGTCCGGCACTTCAGCTGAAACCTGAGCCTGGTGTCCCCTCTCTCCCTCCTTGGTTATCTACTCCCCAGCTTTGAGAGAGCCAGTAAGTTACATTGCATTCTATCTAAAAATACAGGCTCCTTCCTTGCTCCAACGCAGACCCTGGAGGGATCGCCAGCCACTAATGGAATTTGTTCATTTTCTCTCCATTATTGTGTCAGACAGGATATTTAATACCAAGCCGCCTCCGGAAAGCAGATGACTTCTGCCAAGTACAGGGAGCGGGTCAGAGCTGCAGGTATCACCTCGGGAACAGCAGAGCAAGAGCAGCCCCACAGACATGCCCAGGAGCCTGGCATTTCACAGGTAACACCTGCCACAGAGGAGGGGGGCTGTGGTTCCCTCCCGACCCTCTGGATGCTGGGGGCCAGGGCCTCGGAGAATGTGCTGGGGCTTGAGTGCTTCAGAGGTACTGCCTTTGTGCTCCCCACGCTCAGCATGCACCTTTCAGAGATGCATAGAGAGATGCAGGACATAGACACCAGCAGTCAGGCAACGCATGCAGCCAGAGAAGAAGGGATAGCTCAGCTCAAATGCTAAAAGCAGAGGAAACAGATCTGCAGTCATATTGCCCGTCTGATGTCAGTGTGCATGTTGGGACTGCCTGCTTATCACTCGGGGGGCATTTGTTGACAACAGCTCGCTTTACTTTGGGGTGTCACAGAGATCAAGACAACACTAGATTAGCCAGGGAACTGAAGTACGGATTGGGTCACTGCCGTCTCCTGAATTTCAGCAAAAGGGAGCAGTGACAGCAAGAAATGCAGAGACCCTATGGACACAGGTAGATGTGCATATCAAAAAGATACAGAGACACACACACATCGCAGTCAGCACAACACCAACGTACCTAAACACAGACACACACACATTGCATGGTTACCATCCACTAATAAGCCCAAAGCATAGCATGGGCATGCTACACGCACCCCTGGTATTTGTGCACGCGCAGTCACTTGTTATTCATGTCCCCAGGATATAAAGCAACTCCTTCCAGATGCAGAGACTGCCTCTACTGATCTTCCTTTCTTTGGAGTTTGTAGTGTTTCTTTCCATTCTCCTTTGCCTTCCTAGCAATTTTCCAGGAAGGAGCTATTCCAAGGGAGAAAATAAACTGCCTCACTTGCCGTTGTGTTCCTCTTGAACTCTTACATGGCTGTTAAATCGTACACATGGGTGTCGTGCTCCACAGACTTGTGGACATTCAAGCTGTGAAGTGTCAGGAGGCTGCTGCCAGCAATTCCAAGGGAGAAGCCTCAGATCTGGACTTTGCAAAGTGCTTCAAGACTTTCTAAAGTAAAAAACATAGCACAGCAGATCGGACTGTGCTTCTATTCTCCTTCCCTTTCTTTTCTTTGAGGAAAAAGCTCCCCTTGTCTGCTGACAATCTCAGTTTTTCCTTTTCCCTCTCCTGGCCCTGATTAGTGGCTTCCTCTGTTCCTACTCACAGATGTCTTCCTGCTCTCACAGCCTCGCTCTGCAAAGTGTTACTGCTGCTGGATGAATGTCCTAGCCCCTTCACCCCAACATGAGAAGCCTGGACCTGACCAAGCCCATTGCATTGTAGCTGTGGCTAAGGCAAAAAGCAAAGGGGAAGTTCTGCCAAACCAGAGGCTCAGGCTGGATTTCAAGGGCTGCAGTCAGAGGTTCAGTAATCCTGCTCTGTCTTCTGGCTGTGGTCGGAGTCCTGCTCTAATCTCTTCTGGCAGTGCCTCGCTCTCACTCCCGCCCAGGGAGGAGCTCCCACCAGCTCCGTCTGCACATCACTGATAAAGGAAGGGAGGGTCTCAACACAGCCTCCTGTGAAAGGTGGCCACATTTGCCAGGAGCCCACTCTGTACAAGCTGCTAAACGCTGCAAGTAGACGATTCCCAAGTGCAAATGAGTTCAGGGACTTGTGCTGATCTCAAAGTGTTTTCTGGGACACAAAGACAGGCAAGAAGCAAGTTGCCACACTGTTCCGGACTGGCAAAAGGCACACGTGCATCCTACCACGCTGCCCCCTGTACCCTATCTGCCCACTTGTCTCTTCTATCTGCAGGTCTTCTGCCAGAGTGTCAAGGCAGCCTGAGCAGGGCCTGCAGCTCCTTCGTTGTTTATACAGCACCTGGCATGAGGAAAGGCTGAGCTGGCTTCTTGCTGAGGAGCTCCAGAGGAAGTGGGACCCCTTCACTGCAAGGATGCACACACAGGTCTGTGGGACTGCCTGGGATCATGTCCTGCTATGGACAGGGCCAAAGATGCCAAAAGAAAGGGACTGAGTGCCCTTCCCAACAAGTCTCTGGCTCCAGCAGTCCCTGGAGAGCAGCCCTGCCTGTGCCGCACAACCACCAGGCCACAGTAGAGGCGGGTGAGCGGCAGCACACCCAGCCCAGAGGCTGCTAGCATCCACTAGACCTTCTCACTGCCTGCAGAAACAAAGTGCTTTGACGGTTGAAATCAGCTGATTCCCTGCTCCATTGGAAGAGCTGCAAGGACTAGTTACAGAGAGGGAAGAGTCAGGGAGCTTGCAGTCACGGTGAGTTGTGGTTTTTTTTTAAATGGGCTGTATTTTTTTCACTCTTACCCAGAGGTATCACACTGGCTGCCCTGCCACTGAAACATGCCGTGCTACAGGGAATTCCCAGAGTCTTGATTCTCAGTCACATCATTCGGCTGCTGCCTTTCCCCTTTCCTGGTCTCTGCCACATATCTTCAGAGTCTCTGGTCTCACTGAAGAACAGTGATGCTTTTACACCAGAGAAGAGGAATTGCAATGCAGACTTTCAAATAACAAATTACTTTCCCTGCCTTGGGGAGCAAAACGCTTTCTGCTAAATGGCAGTCAGACCCAGTGGAAGTTTGGGTGTGCTCTGCTGCTGAGCCACACGGCTGACGCCTGCAGGGGAAGAGAGGGAAGCTGGCTGTGTGATGGTTTTGCCTTAGTCCCTGTATGCCAGAGGCAGAAGGATGCAGACAGGCCCATGTACACCATCCTTGGGGCAAGCACCCTCCTGCCCGCTCTGGCACTCGTTCAGTTTTTTTTCTTCCAGGCCTATGTCCTGGAAAACATCGCCAGTGAGGAGCAGCAGGCTTTGCCGCATGAAAAGCTTCCTATGGCTGCTCTATAGCAAAGATCTTGAAAGTAATTACACCCAATTACACCACTACACAGGTTTCTTGCTGTCTCATGAGTTTTGCCACTAATGATAACTCTGCATCTTCAAACTCTTTTGTCTCTTTTATATTCTTTGGAAGCCATGTGCTCCTTCCAGCAAGGAGCTCAGCAGCTCCTGCTCTGCATACTGCAGACACCAGTTTGCAGTGCCATTGTCCTAACACTCGCTCGAAACCCCTTATCAGGAGCAACACGTGCCACCCTTTCTCTGGGGTACATTAGGAGCAAAGTCAGCTGAAGCATCTTGCAAACTGGGATGTGCAAACTGTGTGAACAGCAGAGAAACAGCACCAGGAGGGCCACAGTCCCTTCCGAGAGTCATGTACTGCCGCTAAGGGGAAGGCACAGTTTTACCATTGGCCCTACCTTGGGGAGGCAGCAGTGGCTTTCGGTCCTGCTAAGCAGTCACACTTCCTCCTGTACATGGCCAGTCTGCCAGTGAACAGGGGCAAACAGAGCCAGACTGACACGGGCTCATGGAGCAGAGGACAGAGGAGGTCCAGCAAGGAACACCCGGCAGGCTGGACAGCACACAATCACCCCAACAACCAAAGAGCCCCAGGATTGGCAGTGAGATGCAAGCCTGAATCCTGGCACCAAAGCCATGTATTGCTATGGGTATCCTACCTAGATGGTGTGGAAAGGTCCAACTCACATCTAGGAGGTCATCCAGTCACTTCCAGTTGCTAGTGACAGGGTGCTGGAACCTAAGGTCAGTGCCGGCAGCTGGGGAGGTAGTGCAATAAACCTTGCAACAGCCCTTGACATTTGCTTTGACATTTCTTTACTCATGTGGGCTTACGCCCAGTAGTGGGCACAGTCCCCACCTTTGAGGCATTATTTCCAGCAGAGACAGCAAAACCTTACATTAGTGTAGTGGATTACTTTCAAGCAATTGCTCAATCTAGGGATTTCTCTGGAGCCAGAGCTCATTTGGACCTCCCTGCCTTGCAGACATCAAGTGCCCAGGTCTGCAGGTGATAACCTGGATCCTTTCTCATTAGATGGGAAGAATATGTCAGTCCTGGAAACACACTAAAACAGTTGCTAAGATTAAGAGCAGTCAAAGATGGCACCTAGGGTCTCTCTAAGACGATCAGAGAAGATCGGGAAAATTGAATCAGAGATTCAACTCAAAAAGTCCAGAAACAGAAATCACACTGTCTGCCTTACAGGAACTTTCTCTCCTATCTGTATTCACAGAAACTTGACACTGTCAGTGGTCCCTGCAGTGGAAACAAAACCTACTGGCAGGTTTCTGCCTTCTGAGTAGAAGACAGCATGCAGCAGAGCACAGAATCTCCAGAGAGGCTATAGTAGCAAAGCCTCAGGCAGGCAGCTGGCAGAGCATGGAGAACAGGCTACCAGGCACATACCGCAAACCCAGATGAAAGAGAAAAGCAAAAGCATTGGGAAAACTCATCCGATAAAAGTATAAATCCATATGCCCAAATTCTATTCTCTAATCATCCTCACCTCTGCCCACATGATTTAGGACAGGTCCACAGATATTAATAGGACTGATGAGAGTCAAGGCACAAGAGGTCACCTCTGGAAGGCATCTGCCAAACGAGTTTGTTCTCATTTCATGCACCAGCCTGAGTAAACCCTTTGTCTATGCTCCTTTCTGCTGAGTGGAGATTTCACAATAGCCTCAGGCCTCCCCAAGGCATGTGCCACAGAGGACAATGGCTTATAAGCCCAGCAGAGATCCCCAGACCAGAATGCAAGGGGGAGCCCAACCATCTTGCAGCAGGTGAATCAGACCATGCAGGAAACGAAAGATCTGCTTGTGTTTCTGCAGCAAGGGGCTGTTAGAGCTGGAAGAGAACTCAGCTCAACTGGCAGAGGAGAAATCCCAAAGCAAAAGAAGGAGGGCCCCTGGCAGGTTTGTGGGAAGGGAGGCAACTTGTCAATTAGTGTTTTGAAAGTACTGAAGACGGGGCAAGCTTTCAGGCGCAGGGACCAGACTGACCCCTCCATCATGTGCAATCCTCCATCATTACATAATCATGAGTAACTAGCTTTCAGAAAGCCCATTTTTATGCATTCTTAACAGGAGAGGTAGTTCTGGACTGTCACTGGTGGTGCAGTTCAGGGCCAAGGTTAACTCAGTCCCTGCTGAGCATATTCAGATACAGACAGCATCCATGTTGCCGTTTGGCTCCTTCCTTCCCCCCTCACAGGTCCCCTTTGCTAGCTGCTGAAGCTGGAACAGGTTCAGGACTGTGAGGAGGGTGGATATCAGAAACAGCTTAATCTACATTGAGCAAGGACTTGGGAGCTGCCCCTACACAGCAGACTGATCCTTTTGATAAGGATCCCCTGGTTCTACAGCCTACAGCCCTGTGAAAGCTTGCTTCTGTCAGTTTCCACCTGCTACTAATGGATTTTCTAAGTAGTAGCATCAAGATCTTGTTCTGTCATTTGCAAACATTCACTTCCCCAATGAAGTACAGTGCTGGGTCCAGCAGCAATGAGTGGAGAGAGGAACAGGGGCTGGTCCAGAGGGCTGAACAGGGAGCTGGAGACTAGGACATTGTTCCTTTCACACAGAGCCAAAGCAAGGCAAGAATTAACACAGCTACTGCTTCTGCCAGCTGAGGCCACGCACACCCAGGGGAAAGCTGTCATTCTCCTTTGATGTTAGCAGGAGCCTCTGCTCTCTGCATATCCTGAAAAAGAAAAGCTATTTTTACCTCACCAGAAAATATATAGACTGTGTCTGAAGACAATACATGAGAGCTTTTCGCTCAGGCACTACACCTCTTCTAACAACATAACAGGGTTTACAGCTGCTGAGAGAGATGCAGCAGCACTGGAACTGCTTTTTATCTCCTACTTTCCTAATGCACTTCCTTCCTTGGACCATGACGTGGCTCAGGCAGGTGTGTGCAGTGAACGCTGGGGAGTTGAGAGGGCTCTATAGCAGTTGGGAGTGCAAGGGGGAAAGCAGAGACATGCTCTGAGCCTGCCTGATGCAAGCCAGGGACTAAGGCACACCTTGCAGACCAGCCTCCAGCCTGCTCTGGGCAGTGCCCTTGCACTCAGGAGATGTGCTGAAGTCCAGCCTGTGCCATCAGGGTCTGCCCCAGTGCCTTGTGGAGAAACTTCCTTCTGTTTTCTAGTGATGCTTATAAATTGCTCCTAATTTCTGCAGTCTGTTGTGACTCATTCTCTACCTCTGCTTCAGCAGGGCTAGTCCACACCTGCTTTGCCTGCCTGCACAAGTCAAAGCGCTGAGAAGGGGGCTTTCTGCTAGGATCTGCACGTTGTGGGGAATCGCAGTACAGCCCCTGCGCCATGGCTGCAACAGATTTACTGCTAGCAGTGTTCAGCCAGGCTGGTCTGGCCAGCGCTCGGGGTGCAGCCTCCAGAAGCCATGCAGGGAGGAAAGCATTGACAGGAAAGCACCTGAAGCACAGGCCTGGCAATATATCTCTGCCAGCTGATCCCTGGTGAGCACATGCGAGCAAAGCTGTAGCAGCACAGCCACCTGCTCCTCAGCAGAGCTAGTGCAGCACTGTGCCACGTCATCCTGTGCACCCGTCCTAGAACTTCGGGTGGGTAAAATAAGAAAGATGGTAACACAGAAATCAACATTTAACATTACAATCGCATAAAGAAACAACACTTGGGGGTACCTCCCTTCTGCCAACAAAGCAGTGGTGAGAAGGATGAGGTGAGTACAGCACCAGGGGGACCTAGCCATTCTGGATTCAACACCAGGCTCTGCCACTGGCTCCCAGCATGACCTTAGGCAAGTTCCTAGAGACCCAAGAAGGGCCACAAACTCTTCCTGCCATTCTATGGTTCATTTAGCTGCAATCTTTTGGGGACAAGGGCCATTTTCTCTAGACCAGACTTAAGTCCATGTTACTGGCCAGGATATATCTAAACTCCTGCGTGCAAACCAACACCCTGACCACTGACCTGATTCCTCCCCCCCTAGTGCTGCCCAGCGAGCCCCTTACCATGCCCAAGTACTCACCCTCAAGTAATGCAGGCATGGCATCGCTGCAGGAGAAAGTCAGCTCACCCTGGATAGCCAGGGTCTGCAGCTCTGATCAGCCCACTTACACTGAATGCTGCAGCCAAACCAAGTGTGAGCAGCCAGTCTGGAGGAGGTTTATCAGCAGCAGGACTGCACCCTATCACTACTCACACTTGCCTGCCTGCATGCCAGCACAACGGGGAGGCTCCTGCCTGGCGTCTGGAGATTACAGGTTGTCCCACGTCAGGGGCTTGGGGAGAGCTGCCAGGCTGGACACGAAGTGTTTAGCGAGTGTCATGCCTGAGGCACACTTCATAAACATATCTGTGAGCTGTAAACAAGGAGGAGCCCACGTGCACGAACCTTGCTCTTCAAACAGTACAAGAGAAGATGAAACTTCAGAAATACAAAGCAAAATGAAACAGCTCTGTGGCCAGAACCACACTGTCTCTTGGTTTGTGCTGCACAAAGCAGGCTGGGCCAGAGGCAGTTAGCAGAAGACCCGGGATTGTTCACTGGTCTCTGCAGACCTTGGCTGGGCACAATCCCAAATGAAGGACACCGACATGGAACTGAAGTGGCAAATGTCTAGTGACAGCAGCTCCAGGCCCTTTATAGGGCCTGGAGCCTACTGCAATACAATGAACGCGCCCCTCCCCCCCTTCTACCTGCACAGCAGACTCCTGCTCCAGCATCCCTTCAGGAGATCCTTGCTTGCAGCAAGAAGGCAAGGGGTCCACAGTGGTTGGTGCATGCCCTCTCTGAAAGACACGCAAGGGAGTCACACCAATTGTTCAAAGGAACAGACCTCCTGGAGACAGCTCCCGTCCCACCCTCTCCTCGTGCTCAGGGTGACACAACACAGAGCGATGCTCACCTGGCACTCCTGGCTGGCAGGAAGCATCCTTCTGCTGGTGTTTTGCTAGCCCCATCTTGGATCCAGACACTAAACTGGGGCCAACTTGACAAAGCACTGGGGAACTGCAGGGGAGCCACACGGCTTGGTTTCTATTTCTAGCTACCATTCACCTGGCCCTTTTTGCCAATTACAGGTTCAAGAAGGCCAAGGCACTTCCTCCCAGGCACTGGGGCCAAACCAGTAAATGCAAGGCCATGAGGTGACCACACCTGGAAAGGCCTGGGCAGCATACAGATAAATACAGCTTGTGACACTTGCAGCTTCAGAGAGAAAAAAACCAACAGCTCTGCCAGCTGTATCTCCCTAGGGAATTCCTATAAAACAGCCCAGCCCACCACTGGGAAAGCTTGTATCAGCTGAGAGGCAGGAAAAGTAGATCAAGAGAACCTATTAGGATGGAAAAATGCTTTGCATTACATAGAAAGTGAGATTTTTATACTGAGCAAAGGCCACATTGAAGCATTAGAGCAAAGCAGAGTCCTTACCTCAGTCTAAGGAAAACACCTTCCCCTTGTCCAGTGCAATTCAGCACTTCCCTGGAAGTCTGGGATCCCTCTGGTATTTGAGCTATAATAGACTCCACCTCCAGTTCAGGTAGAGCTCAAATGTTAGTTGTCAAAAGGATGGGAACTGCAACTGCTGGCTGGCACACTACATTTGCTCTAATAAGTGTTGCTGCTCTGCACCTATGGAGCAACATCATCAATGTCTCAGATCCTACTTCCCCCCCCCCCCCCCCCCCCCCCCGCATAACTGCATGTCATGAATGCAAATACAAGTCCCCTGCACCCTGAAGACAGGACCTTACGAGCCAGAGCTTATGAGCCTATTCAAAGTTGCTGCCTCAGTATAATGCAAACTTTCTTCAGGTCCTACAGCCACCAGGATAACCTACACACTTGGCAAAGCCCTAGAAACAAGACCCATGCCCTCCAATCCATTTGGGGTTACCTCCTACCACACCTCAGGGAAAAGCAGTGTAAAAGTGCCCATGAGATTGCACTACCTCTTTGCTGAATGGGCCCCCCCATCTCCCGCCTTCTATTGCGAGAGCTCTCTCAGGCAAGGACTAGGATTTAGCTTTGATTTGTGCAGCCTCTGGCACCAGTGAGCACCAGCAGTGGTGGCTTTCACAAACCCATTGCAGGCAAACTCAGGGATGGGATAATCTCTGGGGTGGCAAACCCTTTGGCTGCAAGGGATGAGCAGTCTCAAATTGGCTCAGTCCTACAGATTTCTAGCTCTCCAGTGATGCCACGTCCTCCCCATGAGGGTGGAGAGGTGAGCCCTGCACAGTGCGGGAGGGGACGTGGCACTCACCTTTTGGCTCCAGCCCAGGATTCCCTCATGCACATCATATGCCCACAGCTCCAGCATGGCTGAGGGGGGAAACCCTGTGACTGTGTGCAGGGCAGGAAACAGCTGTGGTTACTGGGGGGTACTGTAATGGTAACTGCATCGGCCATGCGGTGGGCGGTAAAAAGGAATTGCCCCAGGTCCCCGCCACCGAGGCAGAGCCTTTCTGCAGCCATGAGAAATGAGGAAAGTGCCTAAATTCCAGTGCCCCTGACAGGGATGTTTGCATGTCAGAGCTCCTCTGAGGGACAGAGAAACATTACCACCAGGCACGGTCCTGGCAAGCCTGGCCAAGCCACGAAGCCTTTGCTCCCCCACTGGGACCTGGAGTTTTGCCTGCAGACAGCCCTCCAGCGACTTCTCCACACCTCCGAGGAGGTGCTTGGAGGCAGCAAGAGCTCAGGTCACTGAGGTACCCCAGGCTATCAGTGACATCCACATGGGCTGGCAGGTACTGGACTGTAGCAGACCCATGGATCAGCAGCGGAGGCAGGTGGGCACATCACAGGGCACTAGATATCTGTCTTGAGGCAACTGTATGGCGCTCACAGGATTAACTCTACTATCATCAGTCACATTTCTATAGCTCTAGAAGCGAAGGCGATTGCAGGAGCGTGAGCGAACAGGGTCCTGTGAGGTGGCAGATATGTGCCTGCGTCCTCCCTTCCCTGAAGAAGGGGGAGAACAGAGCACTTTGCCTTGACGTGTGTAATACACTAATAACCATTTCTTTCCTTGGCTGTTTGTGGAGCTGGTGCAGGCTCCATCTCTACAGGGACTGGTCTCTTTGCTACATTAATTGCTGTCCCTTGTTAATCATATTTTTCTGAACACTTCCCACTGATCCCTCTACTAGGTCTCATTCGCTCAATACCACCTCACCCGAGGCATCTCTGAAGTTCCCCCTATCTAACTGCAGACAGGTGAGTTGCATGTATCAGTGCTGAAGATGAATACCCTAGAGCAACTCGCTGTACTAGCAGTTTGTCACCATCATCTTGCCTGTTATACCTAACAGTAACATCTTTGACACCTTGCAGTTCTGGTGAAACCAACAGTATGGGCACAAACCTGTCTGAGAAATCAGAGCCTGGGAGAGCTTGAAAAATAACAAATACAGCTCTAATAAATGAATAGCTCTTAATCCCAAGAGCTCTTTCCATTTCCATTAAAACACCTTAAAAGACTAAGGTTTTAGGCAGTTCCTTAACACATACCTGTTTCCAGACCCTGAACTGAGATTCCCTAAGATTTTATACTGTGTCCTTTCCTCAGTGACATCTGAGCATATGAATGTCCCCTTAAAGGCGTCTGAGATTGTACAGGTCAGTGTCACGTTGCACCCACAAAAGCTAACACAGAGTTAAACCGGAGCTCTGCAAAGGGAAATGATTTACAATGGACACAACAGGAACACTCTCTAAGAAAGAGCAAACTCATGTTGCGAAAAAGGGGCCAAGAGTTACAGCGAATAATAGCTGTCAACTCCCACTTAGGCCACTGTGCACCCCCGTGGGCTTCAGGGGATTTTTGTGAGCCTGAGTTCCAGTATTAAGTGCTGTTCCCTGGATGCTGTAATAACTATCATACCCACAGGAAAAATAATTTCTCCCTCTGCTGTCCTGAGATGGCTTCTGGGATGAGACTCAGCAGCCCTGGTGCCTCAGTGCCACTGCATTCCAGGTCTACACCTGAGATAAAAACATTGAATTCCAGCAGCAACTGCAGACGGAGTCAGTGCGGCGGAGAGCAGCTCTCTGTCAGAAATTTAGAAGGAAGAGGAGGTCTCTAAAGAAAACTCCTCCTTCAGCCACAGAGTTTTGTTTTTTCAAGATACAGAGTTCTGCCTCTGACCTTTGGAGAAACTCTTCAACTGTGCTGTGATGTAGCTGTGAAAGAATGCAAGGCTCCTTCCTCTGTGTTGTTATCTTCCATGTAACTAGAGAAGTGATCTCCCCGCACCAGACACTTTGCTGGCTGCTGCTGGTCTGTCCTCAGCTGTTCTTTTCCTTTCATGTAAGGGAACAGGGAGTCTAGTGTGCGCAGAGAACCTTAAACACATTACCTTGGAGAAGAGTAAATAACTTTCTTTAACAGTGGGCTTCAATATTTTGAGGAAACTGCGTGTGCTTTTGCTCAGGCAATGAAGTGCAGCCCTTCCTGCATTCAGCAGTTTGAGAAATGATGCCAGGACGGGTCCAGGGCTGAAGTCACTGAAGGAGAGCTGCTCCTCTCTGAGCGCTCACTGTGCCCTCCTGGTACAAGGACAGGGGTACGCTAGGGGTTCGCCTCACTCCAGCATGTCCCCTTTCTGCTTACAGAGGAAAACACTCGCTGTGCTCCGTCACCTGCCAAGGCTCCAAGGAGCAGCCAGGCTCCCTGGTTCTGGTCAACAAGCTGTTATCTTAGGAAACGTGAATGCAGTTTTAAAGCTGAGTCAGCAACAGAAGCTGAATAATTTAAATCCTTAGTGATTCTGCTACTGCTGCCCAGCCATGGATAACCGAAGGTACTCAAGATTCACACAAGGAGAGAGCTGGGATGAAAAACAGTGCTGCTGTCAGGCTGCTTCCTCCTATTAAGAGAGAACAGCAGTGACGTAGGCATAAATAAGCAGGTAACAATGCTCTGCAGTGCTGAAGTAGACACTCTGCTGCTCAGAGCAGGCAGTCCTCTGAGCACGGCGAGGCTGAGGCTTGCTTTCTTACAGCATTTGTGGTTTCTGGCATGGTGATCCATAATTTCACAGGAGCTGCTGATGCCTCACCTTTCAGGTGGCTAATCCCTCAGCTTCCAAAGTGCTGGAATCATCAGCCGTGAGCAAGAGGAAGCATGTGAAAGGTCCACACTGACACCTGCTCTTCAGCTTTCTGTCAGAGGAGGAGCTATGCAATGTTATGTGGTAGGAGGGGGCAAAGATGCACAGGTTTTCCAGCCCGCGCTCTCTCCCTAGTTGCCTCTCCATCTCCTTTATCACGGGGGTGAAGAAGCTAATTTACAAGTACTTCTCCCCAAATCAGTCTAAAAACCAGCACCCAGAAGCACGGGACAAATGAAAACTTGCAAGAAATCCAATGGACTGGGTTTGCACAGCTCAGCAGCTAATAGACATAAGAAATCTCTCCCCATCATACCCCTGATCTAAGAAACCATTTCATGGTCATCCATCAGTTCAGAACTATTTGAGCTGTGAGATTCCCAAAAGAAATCCAGAAATACAAATTGAATAGATGTTCTTCAGGCTGTGTTTCTTGAGCTGTGCACTGTTGCCTCCAAAGGCATGATTTTAGAGATGAATCAGCCTGCTCTCTTAGTCCAAGAGAGAGCTGCCTTGTGCCAGCATAACCACAGTTTAGTTCCTGGAGAGGAAGCAATCTGAGCCCAAAATTGGGATGCTTAGGCAGCTCTTTGCCCCTTCCTGCACATATACTGAGCAAACAGACAGCTTCATAGCATGTGCCTCTCTGGCATCTTATGACACGAGTCATAAGGAGTTCTTTTTGCTCATCATTTGGATGAGCCAGGCAATGCAACTGAAAATTTCATCACACCGATTTATCTTATTTATATTCATTCAGGCACAAAAAATCAGGAAGCCAGATTCACAGAGTGAAGATATGAAAGAGTTGCAGAGCTCCCAAAGGAAAGGAATATTCATGGCCCATTGTTTATGCTATAGCTTAGTTCTGTGCTATCCTGGCTGCAAAGAAGATTTCTGCACAGATAGAAAGTGTTCAGCAACCTCTGCATTCAGCTCTCCTATCCAGTGGACCAGAAGACATCTCGCCCACGGGATTAACATCCACTGTTTTTCCCCCTGTTAGAGACCAGTCAGTTCTGAGAGTAAAAAGCATCACCTAACTTAGCCTGAATCTGAAAAATCCCAGTTCTAGGAACTCAGGAGTTTGGCATTATGCCCACAAGATGGGCCAAGGGCAAATCAATTCTTAATTACTGCTCATGGTGCATATTTCTGCGTTCACTCAGGCAGGTACCAATCTGAAAGACTTAAGAAGACCCTTATCGGGCTGCAGTTAATCCACCCCAGCTATTGATCCTATTGGATCCCCTGGTCCTGCTGTAACTGCAAGATTACAGATCCACTGAGATGCCTAAATGTTATGCCTATTTGGGGATCTCAAGGTGGAGAGTAATCCAGCACTTGGCTGTAGTGCATGCCTGGAGGCAGTGCAGACTGACCTCCTGCGAGAGCAGATGAATGCATAGTCCCCACCTGGCAGGCTGCGCTCTGCTCCTCTTGGAAAGAAATCTGCTCTGCTGCTGAACATAGAGCAGGAGAGCAAGAACTCGGATCTCACCCCACACTTTCAACGTACCTTTATTGTCAGCAGTCACCTGGTCTCTGACGTCTGCAACGTACCTAGATGTCATGGCACGCACCAAGACCTTGCTCAGTCATGTTAGTTCAGGCATTTTGACTAGAACTTAGAAACTATTTCTGTAAACCTCTTCAGATTTGTCAAAATATTTTCTTCTGGGCTTGGACCAGCAAGAAAAGACTTCAACCTCCAGGGACTCTGTGAGGTATGCAATCCTGTCACCTGCTTCTCCAGCAGACCTGCCAGGTTTCCCCGAGTTCTGCATGGACCTCACAGAGAAGAGGAGGAAGTCTCTATTTTAAAATTCACAGCAAGAAACAAAACTAGCTGTACACTTGTGATTTGACACAGACATTCTCTGGAGTTTGATGAAGGGCTCAGATATCAATAACAAGGCAGGAGGGTTTGCACCAAAAATAAAACTAATTCCAATCGATATTCACACCACAGTTGGCTGCAACGTGTTCAGTTTTTTTCTCTGGACAGACCTGTCATGCAGCTGGACAGAATTAACAAAATGAGGAGGATCAGCAAGAAGCTTGGTGGAATTATAAGTGCAGCCCAGTCGTTTGTAGGCAACATCTGTGACAGTGGCAGTGCTGTGCTGCAGTTTACCATGAATTTGTGGTCACAGAGTCAAGGTACAATCAAAGGAAAACAAGTCATGGGAAGTCTCTATTCTCCACATATCTCTAATTGATCTGGGTCTTTAGGCACCCCCTTCTTGGGAGCTGGATAAGCAACAACTGGGTTATGCCATCAACAACAAAGTCCATAACATGCATTGCAACGAATATGTGTGAAAACTATAAAGTGCTAGCAAAACCCATTTGTCACTAATATTTGCTCCTGGGGATTGTTCAGAGAAAGTCATTGAGATTATGATTAAATATTTATACTGCAGCAGCTCACAGAGCAGGACTTGTCCCTGCTGTTCTGGCTCCCATTAAAAAGAAAACAGAAAACCAAAAAAACCCAAACCACAAACCCACAACAACAAAACAACCAAACAAAAACACACCCCAAACAGAAAAAAACGAAACAAACAAACAAAAAACCCCACCAAAAAAACCCCAACCAAAACAAACAAAGCACTAACTCTTCTCATGGGAGCTCAGAGCTTCAGGTGCCACCAAAAGTAAACTCCATACTCACAAGGTCAGTCCTCTCTCTCTTCTAGAAATGATGTCTAAAGGGATCGTGATAAGGTTAGTACACTCATGCTGGCACAGAGCTGCACTGCATAAGCAATCCCCTACCCCAGTAACCAGCTTGCAATGTGTATGAGTTGCCCCTGTGCATAACGGCCCCCTTAACTAAACCCACTTGAGAAGAGACTTTCAAGAGAGACCACTCTGGGCTGGGGTGGTGCCAGGGAAAAGAATTGCAAGAAGTGGAAATTGGGCCCTGAGCAGTAATCAGCTGAATACTGCTTCTGCTTATAGAAGAGACAGAGTGCCAAGGACAGCCACAGATACAGAAAATAAAGGCTGCAGATTTTGTCCTGGCCCCTACAAGACAGAAGTCTGGGACAGGGTCCCCATTTCCCATTACCTTCCTTCCAGTGCTACTTTGATGCGTTACTATTTAGCAGAAGCATGTGCCATGTGTGTGGTTGTTTTTACTCGGAGGCAATTAATACTTGAGCAGAATGAAGTCCAACTTAATGAGACTTTTGAGAGGGATGAAGGTGGAAAAACTGGGGTTTTACTGTTTCCCAGACTATGATTGAAGTACTTCATATGTAACTATCTGAGCTCAAGACCATATTTTAAATGACCACAGAAAGCTGCAAATGAAGGAAGCAGTCAGAGAAATTGTCATGCTCAGCCCCATGCGCCTACTGATCACACACCTTGCGATCAGCAGTAGGTGTCAGCTGTGTCTCTGTGGGCCAGGCACACACATAGCTTCTCTACCTGCAGCGCTTGGCTCGGAGAAAGGCAGCTTCTGCAAGGGTGGAGCAGCTGACTCTAAGCAGCTGCTTCTCTCCACCAAGAAATCCCCTCAGAGCAGTAATCCAACTCCTGAATGACTGTGCATGACATGAAAGCAAGGCACACTGACCAGAATAACAAATGCTGCAATATTAACAGGCCCAAAAGATGCAATTGTTCGCAGAGAGCACAGCTCTGCAACGCATTTCCAGCCTCTCAATCCTGCTGTCCTTGCTCTCCCTGAGGTCTGGAGCACAACTGCACATTCCTACTCCTTCCCAGAGTCCAATCCAGTACAGGCATCTAAGAGCTTGTAAGCCTGTGCCTTTGTTCACCACCTTGCCGAGCAAGCAAAGGAGCCAAATGCTTTCTCGGATGCATATCCATCCATGTTCTGATCACTACATGCAACTTTTCGTCATGATTAGCTCTTCCAGACACCATTGACTCATTTAGTTCTTGAGCACCCTTGGTGTGCCTGGACAACCTGATACGCACATTACAGCAAGAACAACAGCCCACACCACTGCGTCCTGCTCACAGTACAACAGTCCGCACCTTTCTCCAGTTACTGCAATGCTCTGAAGAATAGTTTGGCAGATGTGCAGAAAATCCACTTGAAATCTTGAAACCCATGAGTTCCATTCAAGGGTAATTAATGAATGATTCAGAAGAGATGTGCACATTTCTGTTGTATGCTCACAGCCCTGCTCTCACTGATCAGCATTTAGGATGATTTCATCACACAGTAGCTTTTCCTAAGGTCTAATTCAATTACGTAAGATGCCTCTGGATGAGAGAAGCAGAGTCCCAGAGTCCCAGAAATACTCACTCATACACTGCTTTGGAAAGTGAGCAATTCTGCAGCATAGGAGTGAGGACAGAGCTCCACTGACCTAGCAGAGCTAACGGGAGTCTCACTATTGTCCTAAAACTGAAGGAGATCAACTATGTTATTTCTCCCAGTGGACCTTTTTCACTGAATGTCTGCAATTTCAGCACTTTTCCCTGGCCACAGCAGTAAAAATTTGGGAACAAAGCCTCTCTGGAACCTGCCCCTCAAAGCTCTATCAGCTACCATAAAGGAGACGTGGGGGTGCTCACTGCTGGAAGTGAACCTTCCTTGCCACTTGCAAAACACCAGCGCAACTGCTCCTCTTCTCAGCCTAGATAAATCCTTCTCTGGAGAATGGGATCTGAACAAATCATACTCTTTCCAGCTCTGCTCTTAAAGGTGCCCACCACACACCTGCAACTTAATGTCTCCCAAGCAGGACAAAGCTTCTAGAAGTCACCGTCACTACAGTACAGGTACAGACAAAACTGTCCTGTCACTAGACACATCAGCTGTGCACTCTGCATCACAGCAGCCATGAATCAGCCCTGATATTTGCAACAGCTTCACAATGGCTCATTTACCTACTTCTTAGGAGAACATAAGACACTACATCGGGAAGGCTGGACCTCTGAGCTGCAGCACTTAGGTACCCACACCTGTGCTAACCCCCTCATGCCACAGAGGGCTTTTCCAAACTCTCTCCCACAAACCTACCCTATGAGCCTCACTTCGGCAACTCTTGTTTAGAAGTCACAGAACTCCCACACAAACAGTTTCTCTTACCACTGTTTCCCTAACCCAGTCCCCACCGTTCCTCCCCCAACATGTACTGTAAAAATGCAGCTCCACAGCGTGGGGCACTTAGGACGCTGCACTAAGGCCAAAGAAAATAGGGGAGACTGTTCCCATAACTCACTTAGCAAATGATTTACTGTTCTCTTCTTCAAATGTCATACAAATGCTGGAAAACAAGCTCTGGGCTCCTGGAATAGCAGCCTTTTTTCCTGCAACATCAGGCAAATGCTTTTGAACTCACTGAAATGACCAGTGGGGCCCTTTGCAGGCTCAGCTCAGACAGCAACATGAAACAGAGAAGAAATTCCATGTTTTACTTCAGAGGAAAAGATCAGGAATCACCATTGTCAGGAAAGGGCTCTCTGAACGGTTTCAAGAGATGGATGCTGTGAGCCCGATAAGGCGAGGACCTCGTGGTACAGGGACTGCATATCTGACCTCCAAAAAAGGCCAGGGGTCAAACTTTCAGATTTCTGGGCACACTGCCTTTGTCCACATCCCGCCTTGCTACCCCAGGCAGGATCCAGACCTTTTGCAGTTTATTGCGGAGAGATCATGCATCAGACAGACCAGGACATGTCCTGAAGTCCCTTGCTGTGGGGAGTTCAGGACAGCAGGCTTGGCTCTCGGAGTCGAGCTTGAAATTTCCTCCAGCTGAGACATTCAGTGAGTCTAATTCATCATCTACAGAGGCTAAGCCAGCTTCCCAGAGTATCAGTACTGCCGTACCAAGGCCCGCCCAACTGCTTCAGCAAGCACATTAGGCTTGCCTACCCAGGAGGATGCTGAGTAGCAGCAAGGACACCGCAGCAACACAGGAGGTAGCCTGAAGACATCTGTTCATTCCCCTTCACTGCCCTCCCGGTTGATGGTGCTGTCAGCACAGCAACGGGGAGCAGGCGGCTCTCAGGGCTGGCAGGAGCCGGTCCCCGTACTTTGCCCATCCTTCCAGAACGGCCCGGCATGAGCTTGTAACCCTTGCTGAGAGCCACCCCAGCACTACCTGTAAATGAAGGAAGCCTCAACGGAGGGTGGCAAGGAAGGACATCGCACACTTTCTCACATTTTAATCTGCTCCTGAGCCGGTAGAGTAGTACACACTGAACATATTGACCTGATGAGATGCATCTGCGGGTCCTGAGGGAACTGGTGGATGAAGTTGCTAAGCCACTCTTCATCATATTTGAGAAGTCGTGGCAGTCCGGTGAAGTTCGCACTGACTGGAAGAGGGGAAACATAACCCCCATTTTTAAGAAGGGAAAAAAGGAAGACCCGGGGAACTATAGGCCAGTCTGACCTCTGTGCCTGGCAAGATCATAGAGCAAATACTTCTGGAAACTATGCTAGGGCACATGGAAAATAAAGAGGTGGTTGGCGACAGCCAACATGGTTTCACATGTTCACCCTGACAAATTTGGTGGCCTTCTATGACGGGGTTACAGTGTTGGTGGATAAGGGAAGAGCAACTGATGTCATCTACCTGGACTTGTGCAAAGCATTTGACACTGTCCCGCATGACGTCCTTGTCTCTAAATTGGAGCAACATGGATTTGATGGATAGACCACTCAGTGGATAAGGAATTGGCTGGATGGTCACACTCAAAGAGTTGCGGTCAATGGCTTGAAGTCCAAGTGGAGACCGGTGACGAGTGGCCTCCTCAGGGGTCAGTATTGGGACTGGTGCTGTTTAACATCTTTGATGTGGACACAGACAGTGGGATAGAGCGCATCCTCAGCAAGTTTGCCGACGACACCAAGCTGTGTGCTGCAGTCGACACGCTGGCGGGAAGGGATGCCATCCAGAGGGACCTGGACGGGCTTGAGAGGTGGGCCCATGTGAACCTCATGAAGTTCAACAAGGCCAAGTACAAGGTCCTGCACATGGGTCAGGGCAATCCCAAGCACAAATACAGGCTGGGTGGAGAATGGATTGAGAGCAGCCCTGAGGAGAAGGACTTGGAGGTGTTGCTTGATGAGAAGCTGGACATGAACCAGCAATGTGCGCTTGCAGCCCAGAAAGCCAACCCTATCCTGGGCTGCATCAAAAGGAGCGTGGCCAGCAGGTCGAGGGAGGCGATTTTCCCCCTCTACTCCACTCTCGTGAGACCCCACCTGGAGTACTGCATCTAGCTCTGGGGACCCCAACATAAGAAGGACATAGACCTGCCCAGAGGAGGGCCACAAAGATGCTCAGAGGCCTGGAGCACCTCTCCTATGAAGACAGGCTGAGAGAGTTGGGCTTGTTCAGCCTGGAGAAGAGGAGGCTCTGGGGAGACCTTATTGCAGCCTTCCAGTACCTAAAGGGGCCTACAAGAAAGCTGGAGAGGGACTTTTTACAAGGGCATGTGGTGATAGGACAAGGGGTAATGGCTTTAAACTGAAAGAGGGTAGATTTAGATTAGATGTTAAGAAGAAATTCTTAACCATGAGGGTGGTGAGGCCCTGGAACAGGTTGCCCAGCGAAGCTGTGGATGCCCCATCCCTGGAAGTGTTCAAGGCCAGGTTGGATGGGGCTTTGAGCAACCTGGTCTAGTGGAAGGTGTCCCTGCCTATGGCGAGGGTGGTGGACCAGATGATCTTTAAAGGTTCCTTCCAACCAAAACCATTCTGTGATTCCATGATTCTATGATTTTAGAGACAGGGAACTAAAGCACAGGTGGAAGTGAAAGATAGCAAAAATGGGATCAGAGAATAGTGGTTCCTGGGTCAGCTTACCCTGATCTAAACTCTGGAAAACTTGTGCGTGTCAGCAGTGGATGACAATTCTTCCTCTCAGTCCAGCATCCAATTCTGCATTGCAGAGCAGGACCAGGCAGAGTTTAGGGAATAGGCACTGGCAAGTCAGCACCCAGGCAGCTGTGGCGAACCCCAAAGTGCTCCTATGAATCCATGCTACAGAACAAATCAGGTTTTGTTCTCCCACAGGTCTCCTGCAGCCTGGCAGCAAAATCAGCTCAGAGTTACTTCAGGGTAAATGCACAAAGAGAAAATGGAATTTATTATAATGACTTTCATGGTCTTTGCTCCGCTCCTGTCAACAACATCCTTTTGCCTGCCTTCCTTCTTCTCTGATGTGCACCCCAGCTCCTCTGTCTTGCACCTGCAGGCACAGGTCAGAACTGTGACGATGTAAATACAGTCTGGGAAAATACTGTGACATGCTGCAATAAGGAGCTCCTGAGAGTGGACCCCCGCACACACAGACCAGACATATCCCAGATCCTCAGTTAGACCTTCTGCAGGAAATTGCTATTGAAAAAGTCCAATTATGCCCTAAGTTAAGCCTGTTTTATAGGCCACAGCCAGTGCTATGGAAGTCCTCTGGAAACACGAACTTTACCTGATTCTCAGAGATGGGCAACAGAAGTGCACTTTTTTTAGCACTTATCATAGAATGCTTTGGGTTGCAAGGGACCTTAATGATCATCTAGTTCCACCTCTCCTGCCATGGGCAGGGATACCTTCCACTTCAAGAGCATAACTGCAGAGACATTACATAGAAAATAGATATATCTGTTGGAATGCCCCTGCCTGTAGAAGCACTGGGTCCCCAGCGCCATTAGGCAGTCTAGCCTAGCCTTGGGGAAGCAGAGAAGTTAATACTGTGTGCATGGAGGCAATGAAAACAGAACGCACCTTTTGTTGCAGATAAGTTTGTAAGTAAGTAATTCAGGTGATTGCACAGAAACTTGACCGTTTGCCACACTCACCACAAACCATGGTACAGCATATTACTACCACCTCATTGTCTCCTTTAGTCTGCAGTGGCCAACAGCACTAAGGCCACAAGATTGACAGCTGGTTGTCTTTGCTGTGGCAGCACAAAGAGCAGGCAGGGTGCTCAAAATTACCTGCTTTCCTTCATCAAACCACTCAGCTGTTCCTGAGTGCCCACCACCACGCCCCCAAAGGACATTTGCTATGTGCATGTCAGAATAAGTCACACGTGTGCCTGTCCCCTCAGCAGACATTGGCTGGAGATGCCAGGATCACCCAAAAGAGAAATGCTCACAGAACAGCACTGAATTCCCAGGGGCAATTTCACAACACACAATAAGGAGGATGGGGCATTTTGCCAAGGAAACACAGCCTGACAGACGGGCCAGCAGCAGACCCCTTGATCATGCTGCTGTAGCATGCTGCCCAGCCAGACCAATGTCATATTTTCACAGTGTCTAAAGCTCAGCTTTACGTTCGCTCCTGGAAATCTACTGTATCCAGCATGTGTGGAACTGCAGGGGACAGAAGAGGCACCTGAGGCAGACATCCCGAGGGCAGGCTCACCGTAACAGCATTAGGCACCTACAGAGTCAACACTTGAAGCAGGGCTTGCTGTCTTGGCTGCCTTGAGAGCCAGTGGAGAGAAACAAGCATTTCTAAGGGTATAATTCAGCTGACCTACTTCCACGTGCGGTGCAGCATGGGAGGGACTCCCTCCTTCTCTCCCAGACTAGAGGGAGCTAAGGTGAGCAGTTCAGATGCAGAGGTCTGCATCACAGCACCCCTAAACCGGGGCAGACCGTCCCATTACACAGCAAGATATCCACATGCCACTGGCAGCACCTGGCACGCTCGTGTCCATGCTGACACGGGATGCCAGTGCGTGGAGAGCAGCCCTGCTCTGCCCCAACACACCCAGCAACACAATCCCATCCCAGAAACATCCAAATCCTCTCAGCTGCTGCTGCCATGGCAACGCCAGAGCGAGGATCCGCCAGCCTTTGATGTGCTGATCTGTTTAAAGCATGCAAAATGCCATTTAGAAGCTGGGGAGCTGCGCAGAGGAGCACCTGACTGCCCTGAAGATGGAAGACTCTCCAAGGAGCAAGGATTAATGCAGACTGGCAGGCACCGCTCTCATCTCCTGCCACAGCAAGTCATTACCAGCATGCTGTTGTTTCTGTGCTCCAGCTCACCCACTTAATGGAGTTTAATATTTAACATCAGACAAGCTGCTGTTTCATGGGGCAATTTGGGTTATTAATAAAAAAAATCCCCCTCCCCCCCCACCCCCCCATTCAAAAATAAGATGCTGTTACTCCAGGTTATCAGTGCCGGCAGCAAGTGCTGGGAGCTGAGCACCACAAGAGTGCTAGCCACAGAGCAGTTCATGGGGAATCAGGAAGGGCTGTTACAGGCCACGGAAAAGCCAGCAGAGCCAAGTAACATGCAGTATAACGCTGTCCCCATCTCCCATTGCATCACAGGCAGAGGAGGAGGAAGTAATTCCAAATGACAAACAGGCTGTGCAAACCGCAGGAAGAGCAGGCTGTTTGATCCCCTCCCCAGCAGCTCACAGAGATGCCCTGCATTGCAAGGACACCTCCAAGCTCAGAAGGACTGCATAATTGCTTACCTTCAAAGACGAATACTCTTGTAGCATTTAGCACTAGGATTCCCTGAGGCTTTGCAAAAAACCAATGCTGTCAGTGCCAGGAAATGCTGGACACTGACCCCTGCATACCACGAGCCCTTACTGAGCTACCAGATTAGAGTGGTTCAGAACAATCCAAGATGCTCTGAAATGTGAGGGCACAGAGGAAGGTTTGAAACATTTCAGGAGGTTTTATTCTAGACTTCTGACAGAATTTGCTTTACAATATGAAACACAGAAACTTGAAGTAGTGTCCTACAGAGAGAACATCTATGTCCTGCACTCTGCCATTTCCTCCACTTTCATTGCAAGACACAGCCTACTCCACAATTGCAAAGTTTCCCCTATATTCATTCACCCTCTCGCTAAACTAGTGTTCCCATACCCAGAGTAAGAGGAGGCAGCCTTCAGCAGACCACATAAATGCTACAAAGAACTCAAGGAACTGGAGAAACAAGGGACTTGAAGGAAGCAAAATGCAATTACCTGAGAAAGATTTTGGCTGAACAGAGGAGTCAATCCACATACGTATGTACGTACGTACGTACACACACACACACACACTTTCTTGGGAAAAGCATCACAGGATCTTTGACAGCAACTACAGAGGATGCTGGATACCAGGCTCACAAAGGCAGTTCAACCTAAAACCTTTAGATTTCCTCTTTTTAACTTCTTGGAGAATAGGAGGAGTCTAAGTACCTGCTTTACAGTGAATACTCTGGCTGTGCATGCCTGTGAACGAAATTAAACAGTAAAGAAAATCCTATTAATTATTTCCTCTTTTGGCTTCCTCAAGTTCTTTTCACAACAAAAGAGGACCCATTTTCACCTGCCAGCAGGTGGAGGTTGAGAAACACGTTTTGGCCAGGATGCCCACTGCGGCAGACACACGAGAGCACGCTGGTTTCATTACAGCTGCTTTGCTGCATTACCTGCTGACCATGTTTTGGAATGTGGGCCTGCTGGAAGCCTCCAGCATTGTAGTCTGTTCTCTTACCTCTTTGCAACCCTTAACGCCTCTTCAGACGCACAACATCTCCAAACACCATGTTTGTATGCATGTTTGTTCATGCTGGTCTTTGAAAACATAGCCAAAATTAAGCCCTTGTTTTCATGGTTGGGCACCCAAAGAGATTCCTTGAATCTCTGTTGTTTCCTGGCAGCTCCCTATCACATCACTGGCATGTCATGTACCTCTTTTAGTTTAAACATAAAAATGGTATACGCATATTTTCCAGGCACTTTTCATCATTAAACAAGCCTAACATTATCCCAGTAACCTGCTGGCAAAACTCGGCAGCAAGCAGCAGACAGCTTGAGGGTAGGGAGCTAACTGCAGTGACTGCAGCTCCAGAAAGAGGACAAGAAGTGTGTTACTTGCTTTGTTTGTTTGTTGGTTTGGGTTTTTTTTTCCAGAGATCTCACAAGAACAATAAAGGAAACTGAAGCTTTCTCCTCTACTGAGCTTTTTTTTTTTCCTCCTAGTATGTTACAATAGATTATTTCTGTCAAGAACAAACTACAGGTTCATATGTTATTACTGGGCACCCTCTATTCTGCTCCTCTGTGTGCAACGTTGCATTTCTTTCCAGCAAAATGGACAAAACAGACCACCTCTGCAGAGACGAAGTCTGTTCAGACTAAAACTCCCAGCCTGCAATGCCGCTTCCCAGTGAACGGGCCTTATGTCCAAGCTTCATGACGAAGTTGCTTCACTATTGCAGCTGTGAGCAGAGCCTCTGGATCAGCTTGCTCCAAGTGTCCTCACAGTACTCTTGGCTCTAAAGCATGACTTTAAAGCAAAGTGAATTAGTGTAAGATGCCAGCTCCTCTGCCCAAATATCTGCAATTTACCCACAGTTTCTGTGGCAATACAAGAAACGCAGAATAAATGCCCCTCACATGGCCCCTCTGCTGCTGATAATGGTGGTGCCACATAGTGTGTCGAGAGGCTCCGTAGGGAGGTGCTGCTGATCTCTGCTGAGATGTTGTCGGGAGACAGTGAATGCTGCTGCCTCACATTTTGGATGGAGAGAGGGTGATCTTGTCTATGCCTTACTGAGTTGCTGCTGGCCTTGGAGAACTCCTCTGGCAGGTCCGAGAGGCATATCTCACCATTGGCAGGGAGGACTTCACAAGTTTTGAGAAGGAGTTTTGCTGATGCAGTACTGATGGGCAGCAGATACTTTATACTTTTGTCCGGTGATACTGCAGCTCCTCTTACTGCAATCTCAGCTCTGCAGCCATTTGACAGCGGGCTTGACAGGAAGCATTTTTCCCAGCTCTCACAGAAAGGGGGTCAGCCTGCTGCCCATCATGTTGCTCTTTAACAGGAGCACATTGCTATGCATCAGTGCAGTGGCACGTCCAAGCTGCGTGTAAAGAGAGCTGCCATGCCACGCTCCACTGAGCAATTCTTGCTTGGACCAAATCTACTGTCACTGTTAGCTGAGATGATTCTGCCAGGAAAAGAGCTGAAGAATTAAAAAGCTTAGAAAATTATAGCCTGCAGGCCAACTACAGACTCCATGCAGGCATCTCCTAGAGCTGAAATACCCCCATGCCAAACACAGTGGCCCACAGATATAACTTCTGTTTCAGCATTAAGGATGGCAAGCAGAACCGTAACACTCCCCGCTGCAGTAACCAATTAGGTAAGTTTTCACTTTCTGAGAACTCTCTAGCACATCACCACCCCACACTCCACTCCCCATGCCCACTCCCAGCTTGAGTACTTTCATCCACCACAAGGCAAATGGAGGGGGCAAGAAAGACAGACAGACAGAAAGACAGACAAAGACAGACAGAACGAACACCCCGAAACAAGAGAAACTCCACATGGAGATTCGCAAGTCAAGGACACTGGATTAGTGAAGTTTAGCATCTTATTTAAGAACACACTATTTACTGCTATAACCAAATCCATGGAAATAAATTGCAGTAGAACATTATTGATTCCAATAGCAGAATAAGAAGCTAGAAAAGGAAGAAGTGTGCATATGATTACAGCACACAGTAAAAGCTCACACTCCAGTCATCAACAGAGTATGGCTGATTCCCAGGTAGACTAAAGGAAGATTCCTTTTACTCTCCCCCCTCCCCATTCAGATGAATGGAAGAGCGAGCTTGGTTGGCATCTCTTCTCTGCCTAAAGCTCTGACAGATGCTATCCAGCGGAAGCAAGGTACAGCCCAAAGCAGCCATTTCTCTGCTCCATCACTACAGCTTGCGTGACACCTGCAAAAAGAGGGACAACTGACTTCTAAGAATTTGCCTTATGTTGCAATATATTTTCACAGTTTTGATATGTTGCATGTTAAGATTTTGCTTCTCCCAGCCAACTAATACGAGGTGTTAAAAAAGCTGGTAGTTTCTGAATCTTTCCACACGCTGATAACACCAGCTTAACTTTGTTTTTAAAAGAGCATAGAGAACAATGGAGCAAAAGGGACTGGCTTGTTTTGGACTCTTCGGTTCCAACAGCAAAGCCAGTCATGTTCAATATCCATCCAAGGCACCAGCACAAGAATCTCTTTCTTCGCAAACTCCTAAGTCAGAGAGACCAGGCACACAGCAGAGCAGACTATAGTACCTCCAGCAACGTGGCCAAGGCATACTCCAGCAAAAGCATGACAACCTCACCACAAGAACCTCACCAGCACTTTACCCAGAAGGCTGCTAGACCAGAGGAGCTAGCAGGTTGATGGTACATGCCTTATGAAATTGCCCAAGACCCTCCATATTTGCACAAGAGATTCCAAGGTCTCTGAGTGCCATTCACAACAGCTAACCTGTAAATGACAACTTAAAGCTGGGCTATGGAAGAAACTAGCATCTACTGCTCAGCAGAACAGTTTCTCCAAGCCGAGCAAAGTATGCATGCTAGGACACAGCTCTCAGGCCTGAGAGGCAGTGCCTGCAGCAGGGGACGGAGGAAGGAGAGCAAGCTGCTGAAGTATCTGAGAAGACATTGAATTTACTAGCAGCAGCATGTTTGGAGATGGGAGGGTCAAATGCTTGGAAAGCCTAGTACAGCATTTCCCACAACACTCGGCCAAAGCAACGCTCTGAGACCCTGTGTGACCACAGACTTGTTCAGTCAATCAGAGAGAGGAGCAGACAGCTTAGTCCCTGTGAGGTGACAGCACAGACACTACCCTCTTCTCTTTCCCATTATGACCCTTAAAATAGATGACAGACCCTCAGAGTACATCCCATCCAGTGCATTAGGATGCCAGGCATCTGTACTGCCTCAAGGTCCATGAAAGCACCAGATGACATGGGGGTAGAATTGGAATGAGATCTAGATGGAGCAGTCACACTGGTAGGTCAGTGTCTTTGCTGCCCACGGCCAGCAGTCAGATATCTGCACAGTGCTCTTGGGAACATCCACAGAAAGGGACAGTATCTTTCCTGTGTTCAGAGATGCTCTGTGCAAGTCGGGAAGTACACTGTTAAAGCTGAAACTGTCCTTAGCTCACCCCACACCTGTCTCTCTCACCCACCAAACCAGCACATTCTCATAGCATTTATCTTATTCTTTGCTTTGTGCTGTAATCAGCAAGTCCTGGGAAAGACACAATACTCCCCATTCCAGGCATGGCATCATGACAGAACTAAATGGACTCTGAATACACTATGCATTTCCTGCAGAGTATCTGGAAGCCTTGGTTTTCAGGACAAATTACACTGTAAAAAGGTGAAAATATTTATTATTCCTTTGCAGAGACCATCAGATTAGTCAAAAATCTAACATACTTTATACTCTGCACAGGGTTTCAGCACTCTTCTCTGCATTTCCCATTTAAAAGGTCCAATATATGCACATGAATGCACCCTACAAGCCCTGAAAAGTCCTGTCACTACCGTGCAGTGAAGGGCCATAGCCTTCATTTCTGCTTGTCGTCTTGCTGCAGTACCTTTTTGCTTAAACAGGAGCCTTCTCAGTGACCTGGACACACACACACAAACACAGGCGCACACTCTCTCCTTCTTTCCTCATCTCTGTATAAATATAGAAACCTCGTCTGTTTTCTAAATGCTCTCCTGCTGCTGCATTCTCTCCCTCCGCCTTCCAAGACACTTTGGTGAATACCTGCTGTTTTGTTTCTGCTGTAGATTTTTCACTGAGACTGCAACATTTTGAAGCCGTAGATTTAACATAGTCCCCTACGTTTGCAGCCCCTACACAGAAATGTATGGCTCTGGCTTAATGTTTCACCTAGTCAGCAAAATTTGGTTTGCAAATAGGAACGGAGCTTGAATTTTGCTGCTGTTTGTAGCGTTGTGGCTCAAAACATAACATAGTTCAGCTGTGAAAGGAAATGTGAATTTTCAGATGGTTCTGCCATACTGAGCAGTCCCCTTATAGAGAGAAGGCATCAGGAACTTCCCTGCACCCAGGAGGCTGCCCTCTAGTCATCTAAGATTTTAACAAGGCTCGTCTATCCAATCCAGGGCTAACATTTTCAGAATCTACCCTCATGGTATTTTGAGAGCTGAAGGAGAGGACTGCTAGAGAGATATAAGTAGGGCAGGGAACCCAGAAATCTCTGCAATCCTTGACCCATCCTTCCATCACGCCCCCAGTGATGCTGCACCTTTCCAGACCAGCACAGAGAGGATACATTTCTGAAGAACCTTGACATACTTAGACAATTAAAACAAATTAGCATAATTCAGACTAAACTTCTAATTTTAGCACTCTGTAAAGCTGCTTTCACTTGAGCTCAGATCTAGCTTGCTGTACCTCAGCTTCAGCACACTACAGGCAGCTTCCTACCGTGACTAAACTGAGCCCCACAGGCTACCAAGCACAGGACTTGCACAAAGGGCACTGTCCTTGGCTTCTTACCCTCCTGAAGGCGCTTGCTCTAGACAGGGCTCACTCCCTGTACACAGCAAGTGCCCTGCTTGGGCAGACACCTTGGCCAAGGGACCCAGCACTGAGGATAGAGCACAGTTTGAAAGAACTTGCTCCCGAAACAGATTTCTGAATGCTACAAGGTTTCAAACGTTGCTCACCTCATTCCAGTACCTTGATAACTGATGGGCTCACCAAACACATACAGATGCCATTATTACCTGAATAATTTAAGAGCCTACAGAGCAGCAGTGCAGAATGGCACCAGCTTCCCCTCAGTGCCTCCTCCCTCCCCCACCAGCGAGCCCCTGCAGCAGCAGGGTCTGCTCTGACCTGACATCCCGCACATCCAGATGCCTGTATTCTGGTCGTGTTCTACCCACCAGCCACTCCCCCTCCCATCACGGCACTGCATTTCACTCCTGCCTGGAAATGTCAGGAAAGGACACAGGCATAGGCTCTAAAATGCCTTGCTAGCTAAGAACTGTACAAGCTGTTATTCACTTACAACTGACTTTAGTATTTGTGGACAGCTATTTACTGGGAAAGGGATGGACTTCCCAAGTCAAACACGGTTCATTATATATTAGCTCACATTATCTGAGAGACTAGGCTCTCTTGGCACCACATCCTGCAAAGGGCAAGGCAGGCAGTGAAAGAAGAAAAAGGTAAACACCAGAGAGGAACTGCTACCATATAAATGCCCTGATTTTTCTAATTGGGCCATTCGAGAGAGCTCTTGGTCTGTGCCCGTTGCAACAAACCGCGCTCAGCCAGAAACTCCTGTAACCTCCCCACTGTGAAGGAACATTGAGATCAGTATAATTTCTGCATTCCCATTTTCCTTCCTGCACACAAATATGCCGTGCACTGTCCTCTGCCATACCTCGCCCATACTTAATGCAAACACTGGAAAGAAAATACAAATACTGGGAGCACAGATGCTCCCATTATAACCAGTGCATGCTGCATTGCAACCTAATAGAAAAATGCTAGAGGGTGATTGTGAGCAGTGGTGAGTGAAATTGGACAGCGTTTAGTCAAAGGTAAGTTTGAAACAGCCTCTTCTTCCTGTTGACTCCATACCAGAGAGACACAGAGAGAGACGGAGTGGAAACCTTAGTGGGTTGTGAGAAAAATACCTCCTTATAGGCCTCAGATAGCAGAGCAGTACAATACAGCGTAGCACTGATGCTTTTTTTTAATCCTGACAGCATTTCCATTTGTACAGGACTCCAGTGGCAGGTCAGATAAACAGCATCAGAGGAAGTCATCCTCGCACACAGCCCCTGTACTTCCCCACCCAGCCTAAAGCAAGAACTAAGTATTTATTAAGCTTCTATGAATCAGAGGTCTGAATCTCCTGACAGTGCAGCCAGCTGACGTAATCCTCCCCAAATCCTGATGGGACTTGCTTCCCCAACAACCTTGACAGAGCTTGGAGGGTCACAGTTACCTTGCAGTCACACAAAGCAGTTCCACGTTGGCACACTGGGCAGAGGTGAGGTGCAAATCCTCCACAATTGCTCCATCCCTCAGTGCACCGGATCACCTGTACAGGAGCTCATGCTTTGCCCCAATTTGCCAGCAGCTGCGTATACAAAACATCTTCCCAGCTTTACACACTGGACATTTACAGCAGAAAAGATTCAACAATGTACTGCTGTGTTGAACCTAGCACACACACAACCCACAGAAAGGTTTAAGATGGCCCTTTGATTTGCAAAATCCTTTTGAAAGCCTACATCATAGCTAGATAGCTAACGATTGAGCCTATTCCTACTCACACAGTTTAATTCTTTGTCTACACTGTCCCTCTGGTTACATTCAGAGTCGTGAAAGCTAGGGCTTCCTTGAGCCTCAAAGGCTTCGGCGGTGCTGATATCCCATGCTCCTTCTCCCTGCCACTGCCCAGTAGCATCATGTTCTAGGCAGAAGATACCAATTCCTTTGCAGAAAAAGTGCTTCAGACAGAGAGTATTGGAGTCCAGACACCCAATCCTGGCTGCAAAGACCTGCTGCCAATAGCTGGAGCCTGGCTGGAGCATCCAGTGTCCTCATGGCCTCACCTAGTGCTGATCTCACATGGTCCTGAAGGTGCCTTCTTCAATGCTGTGCCACACCACAAGCTGGTTAACTTCTCAGGAAAGGTGCCTGCATAGTCATTGCTCTTGCAATGCAAGGAGAGGCAGGAGGAGTTTTGGCTGATGGAACTGACAAAACTTGCAGTGGGAGACAACAGAAGTTGCAGCTGGAGCTGTTGCTCTAGGAGCAGGCAGAGAAAGGAGACAAAGCAGCTTTGTGCTCTGAGACTCTGCAGGTGGCATGGTCCTTTCTCTTGCTGATGAGCTCCAGCTTGCAGGTTAGATACCAACACAGCTCCCAGCAGCCAGTGAAGCCCTGGGTGGCTGACAGCCATGTCACATCTTTGGCAGGATCTACTGCCACTGAATGCAAGAATCCAGGTAGCCCAATCCAGCAACTGTATGAGGCCAGACATCCATGGGAGGAGTGCACAATGGTGCTCGGAAGTCCAGTTATCCTGGGGATGTTCTGAGCCGTCTGCAGCCCAGGTCTGCTGAAATCCTTTGCCCTCCTTCTGTCCACGACGCTCGTCTCTGCAGCCCCTCTAAACTCGGCGCAACATTCCATGCTTGAGAATACAAAGGCGGTCATTCAATCCTCTGTGCTCCCTTTGCCCTTTCCCACTGTTTCATTCTAGCTGGTTGAAGAGTTTTCTCTGCCACCGCTCCTGCCAAACGGAAACACCTCTCTCTTTCCCACCTATTTCAAACCCTCTCTCACAAATTTCTTGTCTCCCTTCTCTGAAGCACCCTCCCAGCCTCTCCTTCTGGGATGTATTTCAGTGTGTAATAGCGGGCACTAAAATATTTCCTGCTGCAACGTGCGGAAGAAACACTGCACCAAAGATGGGTGCCAGCCTATACTGTGGAGAGTCATGAACCCTTAAACTGGTCTGTGTGCTCTTTCCAGGAAACAGACAACTAGAAAAAAGGCAAGGAGTTCTACGCAGAGAGTTTCTTATTAGGAATCATTTTCTTTTACCATTCAAGACTGCATTGTGTGAGATGCTCTACAAATCCATAACAAGAGACTGTCTTACCCTTGGACACTTGTAAGACTAGTAGGAAACTAGTAAGAAACTAGACAGGAGTGGAAAGAGAAAAGCGGTTTGTTCCTCATTACTGCCTGCCTCCCCCCACCCCCCCCCCCCCCAAAGAAACAAAAAAAGTGGTAAATTCAGGCAGCCTTGTCCTCTGTTCTTTAGATGTCCAAGCAAAACTTTGAATGTACTGAGAGGATGTATCACATCTTTCATACTAATAATCTATCATTTAAACATTGATAGCAATTATCATAGGAATGTACTTCTGAGCTTTTGGTTAGATTGTTATTTAATCCAGTAGCCACAGTTACGCTGCACACAGACTGCACATACTCTCGCATGTGCACTTGAGGAGTTCGCTGGACATTATTACCATTGCTGCTGTTACTGAAATGCTATTGGTCTTATTTGCTGCATAGCACTTGTCATAGACGTTTCAGAGGTTCCAGCTTCCTGCTCCATGAATCCTGCATGCCCACTTGCCAACTGAGGAGCACAGCTGGTATCTGCCTCTTCATACTCCTCAGATGAAGGTCTCTGCCCCTTTTCATGCTTGACTGGATATTTGGCTGAATTTGGTACCAGAATAAGTATACTTCAATAGGATATGATTTTCATAAAAGTATTAACTCTTTTTTTTTTTTTATTTATTAGTCTCAGTCAAAGCTTGTCAGGTTGCAAGGCACTGCAGGCACTAGCAACCTATCTTGGGGGCACTTGGTACAGCTGCAAGTTGCTTGTAGATGCATGTTTGAAACAAAGGGTGAGCCAAGCACTCTCGGCCCCAGTTTGGGGGTTAGACATTTTGGGCCCTTTCTAACAACCCATTTGGTGAGCTCTGCTAACGCTTCCAGAATTCCTGGAAAGGGATTTGGTCCATTTTCTACCTTTAATGTACAACCACAACAAGAAGCCACATGCAATTCAAAAAGGACTCAATAACAGTGTGTTCACATAACAAGTTACAGACCTGCCTTACAAATTGCATCAAAATATCACATTCTCACAATGTGTGTGTGCTGCTCCCCACAGTCCTGCCTTCTGCAGGATTAGTATCTTTTAAGCGCTCTGTGTGACTTCCAAGTGAGGGCTTTCTGCCTCTCGAGGTAGCCTGACCACAGCCCACCTGCAGTGAAAGGAAGGAAGTGTTCTTGACCATCACTACCTCCCAGAACCACAAAAAAACCCCAGATAGACGTATCCAAAGCACAGATATTGCTACTGTCCATCGCCACTTGCCTGTCAGTGCAGCTGGCCACATCAGAGACTCCACATGCAGCCCAGCAGCTGTAACTGAGTGGCTCTGGTCCCCCGTGAACTTGTCATCTAAGCAAAACGCACAGAGATTTGAAGCTAGGATACTGCGGCAGGAATAGCAAAAAGCCAACCCAGATGATGCTTGGCAAATTCTCTAATGGCAGTGAACTTCTATTATTCAATTCACACCCTCCTTTCCTCATGGGCTGCTCTCTGCTCCCCGTCTGCAGGGCACCCTGAGAAGCCACCAACGCATGCTAGACCTCATAATTCCTCACAATTCAGCACTTGCACTAAGTGTGGGAATGGACGGGACTATTGAAAGCTTGCTCCCTGGGGTCATCCTCAGACTGAGGCAACCTCCAGCCGTGCTGCAGAGCCCGCAGAGCAGGAGCACTCTTCAGGACATGTCTGGCTGTTTAACGGACAGCTCGGCCCAAAACACAAGTGTGGCTGGGCTGCACAGAGAGCAAGGGTGAGTGACAAGATACCACGCCTTAAATCCTTGATGCAGCCCCTGTCAAATCAACTCTCATCGTCTGAGTTACAAAGGTTGGGGGCAGGGAATAGTGGAGGAGTGACAAGGTTATACACCTGGACTGTCCCTGTGCTGAGAGACAAACGAGAGGCACACAACACAAAAATGGACAGGACAAGGTCAATCAGGTTCTTGTTACACACACTTGATACAAAAGCCAAGAAATTGCCATGGAAACTGAAAAGCAACAAATATAATCATGGTCCAAGGAGAAGAGTTTGGGGCAACACAGCATTAAATAACAGAACTCACTGCCTCCAGCTATCACAGGACACAAGGTTCTTGCAGGTTTCAACCGTGCAGTTCATGGGACACACACAACCACACAAAAATGGCTGGAAACACTAAAGGATACAAAGCTCTCGTGCCCCAAGATGTAACATCAGCTTGCATGGGATGAAAAGAAACTTGTTTTGGGGACGTCATCTCTTTCCTCTGGCCATCTCCACTGCTTCTTGTCATGCTAGCACTTCCTTGGATCACAGGTTACCCCTCTACTAATAACTTGCATTGCAGCGGTGTGTGGTGGGCTCAGTCATAAATCCAGACACTGATACGCTACACTGTACAAACACAGAGCAAGTAAACAGCCTCTACCCAAAAGAGCCTGTATCTGTACATGAAGCAAGAGACAACAGGCAGGCACAGGTGGAGGAGCAGAAGGACCCAGTGACACAAGAGCAGTTTCAGTCCATGCCCATGGCCAGCGCAGGAGCCTCTCGAAAGAGAGGCCTTTGCATAGACATGACACGAGCACCATACAGACTCACAGGGCACTAACAGACACCCAGGCTAACACAGATTAACACCCCACAACTGCTGCAGCAAAACAGAATGACAAACTCCAACACATTCTGGTAGCCCTCAGCTTGACCCCAAGGAGACTTGTACGATAAACCATGGCCCAATAGCAAAATCTCCTGGTTTGGTAAGGGACAAGCTGCTCTGTCAGCCTTGAGTAAAAGAGGCTCTGCAGGGAAAAGCCTTGGGCCTGCACACAGTAAGCTGTTATCATTGAAGAAGGCAGCATTTGACACGACAGTGTGGCAGCTGAAAGACCCCACGTCCAACTTCCTAGCTGCTGTCTGCAGACTTTACATCTGTCCTGAATGTGTCCATTCATCTCCCCCTAATTAGCTGCTCTCTGCAGACACAGATCCCTCCTGGGCTGCCCTGGTCAGATGGCCTGGCATTAAGAAAAGCAAACGTCTTTACACTCAGCTTTGGTCCCAAGAGGAACAGGAGGGTGAACAGGGGCTCTGCCCACCCTGACCATTGTCACCGAGCTGAGAGGCAGGCAGGCCTCCCTTGCCAGCGCGGTCCCTGGGTTCACCACTCAAGAAGGGATAGCTGAAGCTCAGCTCCTCAGTGTGCCAGAGTCCTGCTGATTTCTGCGAGGAGACCTTGCTCCGTGCTCCCCATGCTGTGACAATCGCAAATAGTATACTACAAAAGGCTTGTTTATCGCTGTAAGGTCTATCTCATCCCAGGGAAGCAGACCCCTTTGGGTGTATTCGATGGTGCTTCTCCAGCTCCCTCGCTTGCGTCACAGCATGTCTTGGCAGCAGGTGCAACTCAAGTATCTCACAAGGAGCTGGCAAGAAGGTGCCCTCTCTAGTACCTTCCACACGAGGAACTCCAGATACTTTGCAGGCATCTTTGGATCTCCCAACCCATCACCAAGACACACGTACACTGTGCTTTGGGGCCGGGGGGGGGGGTGGGGGGGGTGGGGGGGCAGGCCAGAAGGGAAGAGGATGGTTTTCTCAAAGACTCATGGAGTGAGCCTTCACCAGAAACAGGGATGAATGAAATCTAGGAATTCCAGTGTCCAGGACTAGCCCAAACAGCCTCAACCGGCAGTTGTCCAGCAGTGCAGCACGAAGAATAAAAGCCTGAGGGCTGGTTAGCAGTGCCTGTCCCCAGCATCTCAGCAAGACTCTTCTCAGGACTCTCAGGGCGCAGCTATTGAGATGCTCCAAGCAGTAGAGCCCTGCTCTGAGGCTCTTACTCAGAGGGGCACATGGAAGCCTCCAAGTCTTTTGCTAAAGGCAGAGGAGAAACCCACCTAAGACATGCCTGTATTGCAACCTCCTCTCACGTATATCCTTGATTACCCTTGGTTTCACCTCTTTCCTCACTGCCTCTCTGCATTGGTGCATAGCACATACACCCTCAGGCTCTGCTGTGAGAAGAACATTCAGTTCAAGGGGCAGCAAAGCTATCTTAGCAACATGCCCGCTCCTGCAGGAAGCTGTTGGCAAGAAAAAGCTGGCAGTGACTTTCCAGAGAGGAGCTACAGCTTGGAACAGCTGGTGGACCCAAGGCTCCAGCATGTTGGTGTCAGCAGAGGGGAAAGACGCCTCTTCTTGCTCCTGACCCCCCGCTCACCTGTGGCCAGCAAGTAACATCACTTTGCTGGGAGGGATGACCTGTGTCCCACTCACAAATATAGCCTACCCTAAGCAGCAGCAGAGCTCACAGTCCCCTGCACAAAACTGCTTTCTCTGTTAGTGCTCTGCTCCCGCTGTACCCTGGTTTCAGTGCTCTGGCAGAGATCAAGCAGGGCATAGAGTGGACATCAAAACTGCTCCTTCACTAGAGAAGGGGATGGGGGTCCCTTGCCCCTTTGCTCTGCAGACATGGCAACTCTGGGAAACTGCATGAAGCTAGAAGCCAGCAATTTTATCTTAGAGACCACATCTGTTACTGGGCTGAGTGAGTCAATTTAGCTGCCTTGACAAACCCCTCACTTCCTTCCTCCCTTCACCAGGCTTTTTTATACACCCTCCCCCCCCCCCCCCCCCCCCCCCAAACTGTCAGAGCAAACGACAGATTCCTGGCCCCAAAAGTTGTCCTCTGTCTGGCAGACTGTTTCTTGTGCTGATTGCACATAGATTTGTACAGGGATCAGACTGTCCCTGTCATTCCCCCCCCCCCCCCCCCAACACAAACAGCAATCACTGCCACGAGCACAGGCATCTGGTTATGGGGCTGCTTGCCCCAGTGCCACTGACCTTTTTCTTCCGGTCCCGAGAGCGGTTCCTGCGCTTGCGATTGGATTCTTCCTTCTCCTTCTGCTCCTGCAGAGCCTGAGCCTCAATGTCTTTGATCTTCTTCAGCTGCTTAGCTGCTTGAGCCATGGCCGGTCAGACTACAGTTCCCTCCAGAGCTCACACCTGCACTTTCCACACAGCACCCTCCAATTCCTGGCCAAGAACGTCCGTTTCCCTAGCTCGAATGCTGTCGACCCAGATGAGTGTGAAACCAGTAATGAGAGGAAAATAGACAGCAGTCAGCAAGCCTCAAAGGGCAGCCAATGTCTCCAGCTAATTGCTAGATGGAGTCTGGGACACCTTTATAAAGCGTTAATAATCCTAAATCCAGCTGTTCCAGAGGTTCTATGCACCATTGCAGCAGCCTCTGACTGCACTGGCACATCATGCAGAATCCTTCTTGTGGGACAGGACACCAGGCTGGTGCTGTGCTCTCTCCCTCACTGTCTCTCCTGCAGTATGAGAAGAGATGTAGGCAGGCAGCCACAGGAAGGAAAATAACTCTCAGCAATTAATGCATGATGACAATAGAGAAGCAGTGAAAAAGGAGGCTGATGCATTTCATCCCGACTTCTGGGTTCTCTGTAGCAATGCATAAAGAACAGTAACCTGCAGGTAGTCAGTCAGTGGCTTTACCACCGCAGTGCTGCTGAGGCAGGCACATATTCCAGTCTCTCCAATTTTCTTCCTCTCAGTCACTCTCTGTGCAGCAGCCGCATCACTCGCTCACTCCGGGTTATGATTCCAGCTCCTTTCAAGGGGAGCAATAGGGAATTGCTGCATCGGTTAGGAGGCAGGCAGCATCTCTGCTCAGCAAACAGCCGATACTGCAAAGGATGTGCCAAGTACTGGAGCAAAGTGCAGCTTAACAGCATCCTTTCCTCCTCGCATCTCTCCACTGAGTGAGCAGCGAGGGGAGGGGAGGGATCTTGGCTGTGAATGGGAGACAGAAACCAAGGGCTCAGTCTGCTCTTTGACTACACAGCACTAGAAAAGTAAACCAGAGCCACCAGCTCCTGCTCATCCAGGCATCACCAGAGCTCAAGTCCTCTCTGAGGATCCCCAGTCAAGGCTCCTGGACAGTCAGCCACCCCTTCTCCACACACATCTGTACATTTCACCTGCAGCTGCCTTCCAAAAGCACAAACAATTCCATGTTGGAAGCCAGGGGTCAGGCCTGAAGGTGCAACTTTGGTTCCCGCACACAGTGCCAGTGTGTGAGAGGGCCAGGATAAAACTGGGGTGCACTTTTTGGTGGTGACCATAACATGACCTGCAGCAAAGCGTGCTTTACTATTCAGGCACTTCTGAGCAGGCCTGCCTTTATCAGCTCAATTCTTGTCCCTCAGAAAAACTGTCCCCTATGTGCAAACCCATGGGCAAAGCACTGGGAAAATTACCTGCCCAGGTGGAAGCCCTGCACATGCTGCACTTTTCTGGCACTGTCCCTCCAATTCCAGACAGAAAGGATCCCTTTTGTGTCAAAAGATGGTGAAGCAGGGATTAATGTCCATTTCTCAGCAACTACTTAACAGTCACTTACAGGTTATTTAGACTGGCCAGAGCTGAGATGCAGACTTAACTGTACAGACACTGTAAGTCACTTCTCTGTCTGAGTAAGTTTTCTTGCATTTCTTTTCCCTTTGAAGTTCCTCCAATTCTGTCGCTTCACCCACAGACCAAGGAGGGTGCTAAAAGCAGGAAAAAGACTGGCATATCATATAGTTTTTAAAGAATATGATGACTGAGAACATAGAGAAGGTCCTAATAAAATATGAAGAATAGGAAATCATCACATTTTCCAAGGCTTTTCCAAGGACAGCTTTAGTCTGTATACTATACCCACGTGGATAAATAATACACTCAAGTCTAGATACAGCTGCACATCTTTATATAGCAACATCCTATGAACGCCCATGCAAAAAAAATTACAAAATTAAATAGAGGCTGCATAGCGAAAGACTCCACAGATAGGAGGTGCCAGCAGCACAGCTGCACTAGTCATCCTAAGTGCACCTCTTCCACATGAGCACTTTGCAGGCCAAATGAGGCAGAGGCCAAACACAAAAAAAATAACCTGTGGTCAACAATAGGCACACAGAAGGCAAAACAGTTGTCACAATTAACCATAATACGCTGAGAGCTCCTCACTTCTGTATGTTTGACTTTGCATCCTAAACCAGCTCTCTGCTAGTTTAGAATTCTTTCTGAGGAATTTCCTAATTTTTCAAAACAGGGAACTCAGGAATGAAACCAAGTTCTGCTCTATACAACAGCATCAGCTCCCACCACATGTACTCACTAGTGTTTGGGCCCCAGCCTTTCCGTGCTGTGGGGTACACTGAGCTCCAAGCATGGCTAGCAAGGCTGTAGAGTCTCATCCCTAACCCGAGTCCTGCCTTCCACGTTCCAAGACTTAAGCTGGGTCAGACTTCAGAAACCCAGCCCCACTATGTGGCAGAGTCTGCATGCTTGCACTCAAGGGATAGCTGTGCTACACTCCAGACTCTGGCATAGGCATCCCTTTTTTTCCTGATGTCAACAAAGCATCTGCTATAGACACAGCTAAATGGCATCAGGCAGTGGCAGTACACTCAGTCTTTGCTTGTATGCCTGTAGGACACTGCCTCCTCCTACAAACAGATCCCACCTCTTAACTCCTTATAAGCCAGAACAGAGTGAGCACAGGACAAGAGCACTAATCATCAAGGGAGAATTGGGATATGGGGAAAAAGGCACAGGAGTGGAGTCACGCTTTTGCTGGTCCAGGGGACAAAACAGAAAAGCACCTTCCCGAAACTGTCTGAAAATCTGCTTCCCCCTCAGTGTGCACACAGGAGGAAGGAGGTCCAGCCTCGTAGAAGGAACAAGAATGTTGTCATGAGCTCCTCAATTCTGAATTCAGGATTCTGTCTTGACATATTACAGCCCACAGGCTGAACTCCTCCATCACAGTCGACCAGGCAAGTTAGCAGAGCCAATTCACTGCAGATCCCCTTACATCCTACCTGCTGTTTTCCTGCAGCAGTCTTTGTGGATGCCCCATGTTTGCCACTGACTACATAAAGCTGCAGTCAGGAAAGAGAGATGGGGTCAGAGAGGGCAGGCAAGGTGCTGGGACCTTGCTATCTCTCCTAGGTTTAACAGAAGTTACACGTTTTTTCATACATTTCTCAAAAGCCCTTGATTCTGAAATCAGAAGAATGAAAGTTCTTCAAAAATGGCTTCAAACCCTTAATGATTGCGGAGAAAAGCTGGAAAGCATGGATTGGATGGAACCCACAAGGTGAAGAGCCAACTGCCCATGCCAAAACTGTCTTACCACAGAATCATTCTTGTATCTTAAAGAGAATCCTTATCAGGACCTGGGACAACTCTCCAAAGCTGGTGAATGAGCCTGCCACACATGATCCCAGGCAAAGAGGGAAGGGGCACACACACTTTCTCCCCCTTTCCCTCCACTCATGCTCAGAAACATTGTTCACCATCTTTCACTTCCCCTGTACACTGACTTTATTCTATACTTCAGGCAAAAGTCGGACAGCTCAAACACCAACAAGCACAATCTTTAGATTGGTCTTTACCAGTGAGAACCATCATCAGAGCTTGTGGAGCAGGTGTGGTATTTTTCCTAAGCCTGAGGTAGAGATCTTCTGTGATCTGCGCAGCTCTGGCCTATTGCAAAAATTACCCATACAGCTTGCTGGTATCAGAAGATGGTAGAACAACACTAAGAAATGTCTGGATACGACAGCAACTAGCAATGGCTTCAGGAGAAAGATGCTGCACGGAATGATTCAAGAGGCTTCTGTAGAAGAAAAAAGGGAGGAAGTTAATCCTGTATTGATTCAACTCTTCAGAGCACTCAGAGATCAGATTTGACACTGTTTCTGTAACAACTGTGCTTGCTTCCCATGAACAGTTTAAAACACAAGAGAGTGTGAGCACAAGACTGCTGCAGCCGCTGCTGTCTACATAGGCCCCGCTACAGGGAAAGGCACAGAGCCACCCCAGTCAGCTGAATTCTCCCTCACTCCAGCCCTGTTTACACAGCAGGCCTTGGCTGCCCAAGCACAGCCTGCTCCCACAATCGCTGAGCAGCCAGACTGCTGCCAACGAGACCCCATGGAGACCAACGGTCCTAGCTTGGTATCTGCTTGGTTGAACTACATCGTCCAGCTTACACTTTGCTGCTTTGATCTCATAGGGAGCAGTACTGTAATCTGGGGGGTTACAATGACTACAGAGCAATTCCACAATGCATCACTGCCATTCCAGGAGCAGAAAGTCGTCTTAGCTTGTTTCAGTCGAAAGCTAGTTACAAATATCACTGAGAGCCCTGGCACTAACACTGGGACAAGAATTGACCACAACTTAACATAGCACAAATGATGTTTGTGCAGTAGGACAGACATTGGGGGGTGCTCAGCAGCTACAGCATGAACCCAGGCACTAGCACCAGTAGTGGATCATCCTACAACCCGAGGCTGGCAGGCAGCACGCACAGTTACAGCACACACCAGACGTGGCATGAGCCCTGACCCCGGGACATAAGAGCAAGTGTCCTAGCATGCAGTCTGCGCAGCAGTGAGTCCACAGCGCATTGTCATTGAGCTGGCAGTATGAACTGCGGGTCTCATGCTTGATCGAGGAGAGAAATGGACTCTGGAGACTCAGCAGGAGTAATGGCTCAAGCCGCTGGTGTCAGAACAGTGAAACTCCAGATTTCTTTCTATAGTGCTTGTCCTAAGTTTTTCCTTCACTGGCAAATAACCTGGGACTGATAAATGACATGCTGAGGCAAGTCAGCCTGTGCACACCCACAACTGCAGAAGACACTGTCTAGCTCTGAGAAGATGCCTCTCATCTGCTAAAAAGGAAAATTCCCAAGTTTGCTCTGGGAACAAGGAGCAGGGCAGCCACTGCCGCCAGCTCTGGGCAGCACGTGAGGGGAAGGCCAGCCCTGCTCCCACACCTGCTAGCAACGCTGTCCATTCAAGGAAGCGGGATGGAGAAGATGCTGGCTAGGGCATGACTCTTCTGGTGACCAAGGAAGGACCATGCAGCAGAATTGCTAAGAACCTTCACCTCAACCAGTTTGTTGAGCCTAGGAGTCTCTTGGAAAGCTTTTTATTTTGTCACTGTTGCTTTTAACCTGCTAACCCGTTTGCTGGCTTGTGCATCAGGCACTGTGTTCTTTCTTTTTCCGCACAGTGAGAAACATGTGAAGGAGAATGTGTGAGACCTCACTCGTCTGTTTCTCTTTTCCTCTTCCAGGCAGCTTTAGGCAGTGTTGCCAGATGCTCCAAACAAAGAGCTGCTTTGCTCAAAAAAAGCAGCAGCATTAAAGAATAGGGACATTTAATGAACTCAGAGGGTAGAATTCTAAAAGCCATCCAAGACAGAAGTTATTATTAACAAAATGGGCCTGGGACATACTATTACAAGCTAACATCACAGTTCAGAACTTAGTAGGGTTCAGGAGAATTCAGAGATATACATGCAAGTGCTTGGAGTGACCAAAAGGGAGACATTTTTCAGAGAAGGTGCAAGTCCCATTAACATAGGTGTAATTAGCTGCCAAGTCAAAGAAGGCCTCACACTGTGGGCAGGATGTTCTGCAGGTGCAGACTCTAATAACTAGTTGAGTGGCTGTTCTTGGGGCCTACATAGCTATCCTGATGTTCTTCACCTTTGCCTGCACACTTACACCTGATAATGCCTCCAGACAGGTTTCTTTGGATGCTCAGCTGCCATTCTGTTTAATACAGAATAAAGCACTCATTCAAATAAGAATAGGGAAAATATGCTAATGATTCTATGAGGAGACATGAAATGCTTATAGCGAGGCTGGAAGGAATCTCTCTAGTACTGGCAGGCAGACAGTTTAGGAGGCAGCTCTGCCAAGCACCACCGAATTGTACTAGGATTGTCTGCCCTTCACTTTAAGTGACCCTGCTTGAGCAGGGGGTTGGACCAGATGACTTCCAGAGGTCCTTTCCAACCTCACTCATTCTGCAATTCTATGATACACGAAGGGACAGCACATACTAGCACAGAATCTCCAAACTGGAAGAAAGGTGATAAAGGAGCATAGAAAACTGTGACTGATACAGATAACACACAAAAATAAATAAACAAACATATTCATTATTTCACAGAAAAGAAGAATCAGAGGCAGCATATTTAAAATAACTAAAAAGCCCATATTCTTTCCACTCAACATAAAAATGAACTGTGGAATTCACTGCTATGGGATGCTGTGAACACCAAGCCATGCATGAATTAGATAAATTTGGGAAGAATAGGTCCATCACAGACTATTGAACATGATGGTTTGGGCCCAGTCGCCTTCTCTAGAGGCCCTTAAAGCACAACTTGATTAGAATGCAGGGAAGGGATGCTAAAGGGAAGGTGAGATGCAGAGAACTTTTCAAAAGACTGGTCCTGGACATAGCATTGATCCTAAAACCCCCTCCCTAGAATCATAGAATCATAGAATTGTTCTGGTTGGAAGAGACCTCCAAGATCATCGGGTCCAACCATTAACCTATCACTACCAAGTCCCCCACTAAATCATATCCCTTAGGGCCTCCCTGTTGCCCTATGCATTACTGCATGACTGATCATGACTGGGAAACCACTGGACACATGAATTGCAAAATACCCCTGCCTGCCCACAAAGCAGAGCGGAGAAGTATCTAGCAAGACTCCAAACAGCCCCAGGTTCAGACTCCATCTGTAAGTCAGAGGGAGTACCCTTTAGGTACACCCTGAAGGGCACTGAAAGCATCATCTGCCATCCTCAGAAAAGGAGGGTGCACTTGAGCAGCCGAATTGCTTTTACCAGTGCAGCTGAGAGGGATACCTATGCTTTTCCAAGGCCAAAAATGTTTCCCTGTTCAAACTCATTTTCCTCACCAACTTATCCAAAGTAATATCGTATGCTTCAGACCCTGACTACAGCACAGTGATCCGCAGCTGTACGTATGCTGTCAGAGCCTCCAGACGGTGCTACCCCATAACATCACAATTCTCTTTCTACCTTCCTCCTACACCAACATTTGCTGCTTGGACTCACCGAGCCCTGCACAGTATTTGTGATGAAGGTTCTTGAGGACAGTGGTCATGTTTCCTGGCAGCTCAAAGTGCCTGTCCCACAGCTGGATAGGTAGAGGGATGATCAAGGGTGTCTGCGATGGCCTCTAAAGACACTTTTTTTCCAGTGTTTTCCTTTGTTCCCAGTCTTTCAATCATCACCTGCTGACCCCTTGCTGTATATGCCCAGGCAGCTCTGATCACTTTCTGAGGATGAAATTCTGCGATTTGCTTTGGTCTCAAGAGCATGCTCACTAACACAAACCAAAGGAGGACAAGGACACTGCTAAAGCAACTGCAGTCTTGCCTACTTCAGACTGCAGAAGATTTTTATCAGAAGGTAACACAAAGCAACTTGAACCTGCTGCTCTGGAGATTAGCTCCTCCCAGCAGAATTGACTGAAGCCCTGGTTCAGGAAATCTACTGTCCAGTAACAATTCAGTTCTTCCTGTGTGACACCCTTTTCCCTTTCCCCTCAAGATACCAGGGAGGATTTAGTCCCTATCGAACTCTAGGTCCAGAGCTATTGTCCTGGTACAACCCTAGCTGCTAGCATTTGAAGTTATATTTAGCTCTCTAACTTGAGGGGGAGTGGCATGCCTACTAAATGGTCTTTGGAGTCAGGAGCGGTTGTTTTTGAAACATCTGTCTTGAATTTTGACAGCATGATTTAAAAGTCTGAGTTAACTGGAATTGGGTATCTCTGCCATACACATAACACTGTCCTGTGCAGGGGCTTGCACTCATGATGTTCTAAGTTATGAAGCATTTGGCCTACAATTCATATCAAGCTTTTATGTGCTGTAGGTGTGTGGTTGGTAGACAGGGACCCTAGAGATCTGCTGTACACAAAGAGAAGCTCATCATCTTCACCATTCGTGCTATTTCAGCAAGGACTCAGGACAGGACAAGTGGGAAATGGACTTAGTAGTAATTTCGCTTAACTCACCACATCATTTTTTTGTCCAACAGTGATTTTTCTCTTCTTTGGAGAAGTTGTTTGGGAAATGTCTGGAACAGCAGATATGTCATATCTTGTTGTTGCTTGTTCCTATTGGATAAAATGGGGAAACAGAGGACGACAGAATTTCAGTAAACAGACGTCCTCTTTTAACTGAAAGGTACCATGTGCATATATATACTAGCCAACATATACATACTAGCCAACATGTTAGTAGAAAAAGAAACTTTTCAAGAACCTTATTTAATTATTTGGCGCAGAGCACTATATCACTTTTTCCTTGAAAACAGATTATTTGTACTATGATAACTCTCTGGTACCTCAGTCACAGACTGGGATTCTACCATGTGACACAAATGACAGACATACCAACAACAGAGTCCCTGTTCCAAAGAGTTCACAGGGTAAAGTATTTGGCAAGGGAGAACAAATAGATAGTGACAGGGGAACCCTTAGGAAAATAATCACACAAAATGAACAAGGTCACTGTATGCCAATTCCACAGAGAGCGCTGTCCTCCAGAATGGAACCTCCTATAAGGAAGGAAGCACAGAAACAAATTCCTGACTTTGTCTGCAAGGTATTGCAGCTGTTTCAAGAGATTAAACATGTAGCTGGAGTCCTGCCCTGCTCTAGATGAACGTCAATGTTTGGTGAAGTTGCTGAGATTCTCTGTGTTAGGGGCAAAAGGATTTTACATTCAAAGCTCAACTTCAGACAGCTATTTTTAGGTAAATTATTCTGGCTGACAAGCTGTGAAGATAAAAGATGCTGCAGGCCCCACCTCAGCTGCTGTAAACTTAGTCTGCCTCTATCAGCATTCCTCTCTTACTGCAGAGATAGGATCTCAGCAAGGAGTTCTCTCCCTGAGTTGGGAACCTAATTAAGATGGTTCTGTTCTTTTTAGGATTTTCTTAATTACCTCACTGATGAGCTTTCAGAACTGTCAGACCCCTTTAAGATAATTCTGCTTCCAGTTAGCATCTTTCAAAACCACACCACTAGTCTCCCAGGCAGTAGTTTGTATGTTGCTGTGGGTTGCATTCAAACTCTCCTCTGCATATTCAGAGGTGGTAACAGACATTTTGGTCCATATATCAACTAATTTAGAGCAAACCTGACAGTGCTGAATGGAACAACTCTCACCATGTCCACAGTATGGTATCTAGCTGCGGCAATGCAGAGCCTGCAGCAGCAGCTGTTCACGCCGTGCTATAAGGTACTAAAGGTTCCTGCACTTCAAGACAGTCTGATTTCAACCCTGTTCTAGCTTGGCAACTCTCTCTCAGAAAAAAAAACCCAACAAAAAACTTCCCCTATTTAGTCATTCTCTAACGGTAGGATTTGATAGTTTGTATGACAAGATTCTAAAAAAGAGGTCACCTTGTTCATGGCTCCTAAATGCTATCATCAAGTTAGCCCACACAAACAGGTTTTTTTTGGGGGAGGGGGGGTTTGTTTGTTGTGTGGATTTTTTTTTTTTTAAACAATAAGCAGAGGCTATTAACAGTGCAGCCTATTTGATCAAATAATGCTTTTTGTAAACATTTCTTAAGTAGCAGTTACTGTTTATCAGCTCATTAACTCTGGAATCACATTTCCATGATCTTATTTATAGATTTCCATAAACACTTACCTTTGTTCCTTGGCCCACAAAGCTAGAAAGTTGTTATAAATCATTATGTTCCTATCTAGACATTTGCTTTTTCTTCTTAAAATAGTTTCAACTACCTTAAGAACTGAGAAATGCACAAGAAGTTTAATTTTAATTATTATTAGCATTGGCCCTGTTCACGCCTAGCTTGACAGCTTGTGTTTAAGCATTGCAAAGATCTCAAACAATTATTTGAAAAGCATTTCATATCAGCATGTGTAACAATAATTTGGTGCCAGGGCATCAGATAAAGACTTTGAATTGCCCTGCTTGTCACTTTATGATACAAGCATTTTACTAGAACATAACTGTATGCTGTAATTTCATGGAAGTGATTTGCCATGACCTTTTCAAATTCTAGAGTTATCTAATGCAGCAGAATTATACTCTAATCACTCAGCACATTAATCCTGGAAGTCAAAGCCATTTTGAATTGCTGGAGGACATGCAACTGTTCTCAATTGGTATTTTACTTTTCAAACCCATACTGTAACCTAAAAATGAGAGATGTTTCTGAAAATTGGTAATAAATAAAAGCTGACTCCAACAGTATCGTTAGATAACAAGTCAAGCCGAGGGCATTTTAATGGTCAAATCAAATCTGCTAGATTCAGTGTATACATAAAATAACAAGCAAAACCCAGAAGACCCCTACCACAATCGTTTTAAGTATGGAAAAACCAGGGCACACTGGGCTGTCACCCACCACCTTATAACTTTGCTACTGGACAGTACCAAAGCTTCCTTTAATGAACAACTTTGAAAAATGAAAAGTAAGCTACGAGCAATTGAACACAGCTTTCTGGCACAGAATGGTTAATCCAGTCTTAACTCCAGCACTAACTATGGGAAAGTAATACACATACATGCAAACACACAGGATGCATATCTACTGAGATCCTGATAACTCTTACCTGTAACACTGCTGATGTACTCACTGTAATTCACAAGTGATTAAAGTAGTGAAAACCTTAATCACAACTCACCCTGTCTCTCTCTCCTTCATGCTTGAATAACCTAAAAATGTGAGAATAAATGAACGAATCACCCAGGAGCGCCCCTGTATGATTAACTTCTACCTGTACCTTGACATGTCTGATCTGAAAATTCAGATGCCTTGATAAGACAACTATAATCAGTCCAAGGAAAAATATATCAGCTTAAAGGAAGATGCAGCATCATCCTCACCTTACATAAACTTACATTCCATCTCGGTGAGGACTGGAGATAAGAAAAGTGCATCAAACTTAATTCTACTAGTTCTCAAGGTCCTTTTCATTTATTTACCATGACACACAAACAGAGTTTGCTTACTTGAAGACATACTCGTGACAGCACATCTGCAGAAAAGCCTTCAGAAGATTCCTGTTGCCACTTGCCCTCCCCGCCCCACGTCCCGCTCCCCAGCGCCCTTGCGAGGCTGCAGCGCGGCCCGCGCCCTCGGGCCTGTCAGGCACCAGAAGCTACGGGCAGCCTGCCCTGGAATTGCCGAAGGAGGCTGAGCTGGTGGTTACTGCTACATAGGGGGGAAACTCTGGAAACGATCGCACGCTGGCTGGAACTTTGCTTCCATCTAGTGTTTTGAAAGTCGAGAGCTTGCAGAGAAGAACTCTGCACAGCGACAGGAGCGGGACAGCACCACAAAGCCTGTGACTGATCCCATTCTGCCGTGAAGCTGCAGGGTAAAATTTTCAGTTCTCCTATCCAAAGTGCTAATTATACAGATGAGAGAGTAGTTGGAAGGGGGAGGAGAAGCTTCAAACACACATTGCAATTTTTTAAGTGCACAAGTCACAACTCTCAAGCGATTGTACAAATAGAAGCTGACAAAAAACGGCTAACACACTTTGCTTAAGCTTTGGGCAGCCCTTGCAGAGAGGAATTTAAAGGTGATTTCTGGAGAAGCTTTCAAGTTTTTAGTTTTTCTTCTTATTTTTAATCTTTCTCTGATTAGAAGCTGTAGATAAAAATTAACATGGACAGAGATCTCGCAAGTAAATTCCAAGTACCACCTCTCTTCCAGATCAAAAGGCCAACAGGGAATCATATTCCCAGGACCAAGGATCAGTGACAAGAGTTCACTGCTCAAACGGAAGAAAAAAAATCCACAAGCACAACTGACATCCAAAATGGCTCAACATAATTTATTTTTTATGTTAAAATGTACAGAGTTCTTTTGAAAGTACTTGCTAGAAAGGGGAAAAAAAAGTGATATTACATACAAGGAGAGGAAGGGAGACCATCCAGCCAGGAGCGTATGACATGGAGAATTACAAAGGCATCTAGGCACCCCTTCCCCTTAGCTTACAAGTCACCATGAACAAAGTACAAAGAGGTTACAAAACAGGAAAAGCAAATATAAACAGACAGGAATAGACTCAGCTTCATTTGTACATGCGGCTTTTAGAGGCATCTGGAGCTCCTATTCACACACTCTAGAGATCTCTTTAAAGAGAATTTTTATCTTTCTTAAAATAGTTTTTAATATTCTACAACAAAGATAAAAAATTTTAAAGATGGAATGAAATGAAAAAGCTCTTATTTTTAAAAGGCATCAAAGTCACTAACAGTGAGATTTTTTTTAATTTCTTTTAGAAGATTACCCAAGTTATCTTGCTAAAAATACATATTTTTTTTTTTTAAACAGAAGTGAAAAAATGGTAGGTACCAATATTACTGCGTTGGATAATTTCTTTTTATATATAGAAAAGAACATTTTTTTTCTACAATAGTTCTACAGTCACAAAGGCTTGTGGAAAAGGGAGCTGCCCAATTGATAAAAAAAACATACAAAACCAAACCAAACATAACGGCAAACAAACTAAATTCACGGCCCTCATTTCAACAGCTTCTCCTCCTGTCTCAGAACCCTACCCCCCCGCCCACCCCCTACCCCCCCCAGCAATCAGGAAGCAGTGACCCAGCTGAAAATCTAGGAAGGAGAGGGCAGCACAGTGCGCTTTCTACATGGGTTATTTGGAACTGGAATAGTATATACAGAGAAATGGGGTCCTACACAGCCTTGTACATGCTCAAAACTAAACAGAAATAAAAAGTGGAAGTCCTTTGAATTCTGCCTTTTATGGTTAGCAGTTATTGGAGAAAAGTCCATTTTAGTGCATCTGAAGAAACCCCGACTTTCTTTTAGACTCTTTTGGTTTAAAAACAAAAGAAATTAGTCTTATTAATGTGTCTGTATTTCTACTTCATATACAATAAAAAAAGAACTTTACATTAAAGGGTGTCCCTTTTTGTATTGGGTGACATGCCAGCAGTGTAGCCAAAAAGAATGTAAATTGGATTATGCGGTAATAAACAGCAAAATCCTGCCGCCTGCATCCTACTATGGTGTTTGGACTGTTTCACTCCTGTAAAACAGGCCAATTCCCTTCTTTTCCCACACTAGATCAAAACTGTGCCTATTCCTATAAAATGGGTCTCAAACCTAGTGGGAGAATCAGGGAAAACATCACTGACTCCCCGAGAGTGCAGCACAGTCAGCAACTTCCTACCCCATACCAGGAACGGAAGAGGGACAAGGACACCGCAGGGTCTCGTCAAGTCACTTAAAACATACGCTTTATCTTCCAAGATTACCTAAGAGACTAAGAGGCAGACCACTGGTAACAGCTGCTTTTGAGCTCAGCCTGACTCAAGGCTCAGAACCAAGACCCTCAGCATTTCGAAGTACATACTAAAGCAGAGTTTGGGATCTCAGAGTTGTGGCTGACTTGCAGTTCACCAGAAGAGCCTGCAGCCATTTTCTTGTCCTAACAGACCATTAACCACCCTATCCTCCTCATGACTGCATAAGGGATACAAACAGTTCTCTCTTGAGATGCTTCCAGTAGTTCAGAGTGACAGAACATGTGTGCATGCATGCACATGTGTGTGCACATGCATGTCTGGGTGGTGAATGGGATCACTTTAAAAGTTACATTATATTTTCAGCATGAAACATACAATTTCAATTAACTCATCTACAAAAACACCAATGTGAATAGTTTATTGTTTACACATAACTCCAAATTTTACTGAGGGCAAGGGAGTCAGGGAAAATTAAAGATTAAAAATTTTTCCTGACTTGCAGAAATAAAGAGCTTCATTTATCCTCTCTGTCCCCTTCCATGTCTCCCAATAAGTGCCTCCTGCTAGAAGTAGGAAATGCTAGGTGGGGTTTAGAGGGAAGGATTGTTATTCTTCGAGATGTCAAACGTTTTACATGACTGCAGCGCTAGAAACTGCATACAGAGGGGCACAGGAGAGGGAGAAGGACATACATTTGAAAAAAAAATTTAGAAAGATGATTTCACTGTTACACATATTCTGTCCACATTGTCAGCAAAGTAAGGCTCTTTTTAAATTATGAAAAGATTTTGTGCATGTTTTCCCCTCTAAAAAACATCTGTAAATGATTTTAGCTGTAAAATGTTTCAGGATTGTGAAGAAAACAAAAATGCAAAACAAACAAAAAAAAAATCAAAAAAATAAAGACCAGGCTTCCTAAAAAATAAAATAAACCAAAGAAAATCCCTCTAAATCTACAGCAATATTTTAACTGGAAAAAGGTCCATTTTCTCTGGTTCGTCAGTATAAAAGGTTCCTTTATTTATATATATTTCAGTTTTTAGGATGCAAGTTCATCTTGCTCATCTTCTCATGTATGGTCCATTGAGCGACTGCTTGGGCACCCCAGCAGCATTCATGTAGCTGTGATGGGAGGGGCCAGTGTACATCATGTTTCCATGAGGATTTGGCTGCATAGGCTGCTGGGTATAGGCCTGGCTCCCCATCATTCCCATCTGCATCTGCATAGGATACTGTGCTGTCTGGTTCATGTAGGCAGGGTTACTATGGTAACTGCTGTTCATCATAGGCTGTGTCATTCTGTAGCTGTTCATGGCGTTCAGGGTGTTCATATTCATGGAATTAACATTGTAAGGGGTAGTTGGCATTAGGTTGACTCCCATGTTCATACCCCGCTGAACAGCTAATGTACGAGGACCAGCCTGCATGGCAACTGCGGGTGGGCTGCGGCCATAGAGCTGCTGCTGGTGTGCAGTTGCAGAGGGCAGTGGTGCTGATTTAGAGCGAATGGAAATATGCCCCTTGACTGGCATTTGCCCCTGCAACCTCTGCGTATGTGGAATACCGATATTGGTAGCAGACATATTACACTGAAGCAGAGGTGACGTGAGGTTCATGGTGGTAGACGCCAGGTTTGGTGGGGGTGTCATAGTGGCTTGTGCTTGTGGTGTGCCTGCTAACGGATGAGAGGGAGCTAGCTGAGCCAATCCTGTGTTGGACAGAGAAACGCTGGTTGCATAGGAAGTCACAGCAGGAGAATGGCTATAAGGCATGGCATGAGGGTCCATAATGGTGTTTGTCAGCTGCTGCAACTTGGCTAAACTGAATGTGGCTGATGGTTGTGAATAGCTCCCAGCACCAAAATCCCCTGGAATCCTCTCATAGATACTTATGTTACCAGTGCTTCCTGATTCAGGTATTTCCATGATCATAGGTGCTGGGGTGAAGCTGTTGTTCATGCTACACTGAGACAGTGGAGGTTGCTGCTGGGGTGGAGGTGGGGGCTGTGGCTGCTGTGACTGAGGCTGTTGCTGTTGTGGCTGCGTTGTTGGTTGCTGGTTACTTGGAGGCCTTTCTACTACACAGCTCTGAGGTGACTTGATATTGCAGTTTGCTGCAGGCTGGACAGTGTTTTGCTGCATCATGCTGCAACTGCTGCCAATGTTTGCCATTTGCTGAGTGACAACACAACTGTTCTGAGTGAGGCTGCTAGAAGAGGACAGTCCTCCATATGAACAGCTGCTCTGGGAAGAGTTATTTCCACAAATGCTGCCTCCCATAGTGGAGTCATAGCTGCTAGGGTTTTCATAATTCTCTGTAGTGCTCTCAATGCTGCCAAGGTCACTGAAGCCACTATCCACCACCTGCTGAGAGTGGTCCGATACTGAAGGCACATCCATCATGGGGCTGGTCTCCATGTTCTGCATAGAGGGTGCGGACAGGGATCCTTGTTCAGGACTTATCTGGGTGTAACTGCTCTCCAGAGCAGGCACATTTGGGCTGCTGACAGAACGTACAGACTGGCTGGGGTGGGACTGAACAGAGGATATTGGACTGTTGTGTTCTGAGGCCTGGCAATCTTCAACCATTGATATCTGAGGATCCTCCTCGGTCTGGGTGTAACTCTGCAAAGTCTGACAGGCTGCAAGAGTTTCTTCACAGTCCTGGTAAGCTACATCATGCTCATTACTTTCCTCCTGTGTCAAGGACTGGACTGCTTGAACAGTTTCAAGATCTAGTTCACTATGAGGAATCTCTTCCTCTTCCTTTAATTCAATTAACCCTTCTTTATTACTTTGCTCTTCTTCGTGATCATCTTCAGACCCAGGGATGTGCTCTGAGCCCACTGATGTCTCATTGGAAGCCTGTTCTTCCTCAGAATCTGCCTCTGCTTCATCTTTTTCTTTTGCATCTTCTCTACTGCTTGGTATGCTTGTTTCTAAAAAACATTCTTGCACCTGAGGCTCCTCCTTCACCCCTTCTCTAACAGGCTGTTCCTCCAATTCTTTTTTCTTCACAGACTCCAGATGACCGTCATCTTCGTCATCAGCATCATGATCTTCATTCTGATTTGTCACTACTGCAACTTCTTCTTCTTCCTCATGGTCATGCTCAGGTTCGTCTAGTTCCTGCTGTTCTTCTTCTGATTGCCTTTGCTCTTCTAAAATCCGTGGCTTCTCTTCTACCTCCTCTTCTATCTCAGGCTCTTTTACTTCTGGCACTGGACTGCTGTTGCTGTCCACAGGAGAAACTGCTCTTACCTCACTGCTGGCTATATCTTCCTCTTCTCCCTCTCCTACCTCTTCTGCTTCCATATTCACATCTTCCTCTTTCCTTTCCTCAATAAGAGGCAGCTCTTCTTTCTGCTCAACACCTTCTTCTTTATCTAAAATTTTGGGCTTACGCCCTGGTTTTGAATTAGCTACCACTGCATCAACTCCTTCATCCTGAACTGATGGTGGCACCTTTTCCCGGTTCAGTTTAAAACCTGGTTTTCGACCAGGTCTTTTCTTCCAGTGGACTGGTTTTCGGCTTTTCCCTTTCGGCCATCCCTTCTTCTTTTTCATGGGTGTGGAAGTATCTGGCTCAAGTGAAGAATCCTTTGCTTCACATTTTCTCAGCATAGATAATGGTTTCAAAGTTGGGTTACCTGAAAACACAAATTGAAAGATACTGTTCAAACATTTTTGTTTGACCTGAGCATTCACGGAAGCTTTCCCAAGCACTCTCATCATGTTTATCAACTTTATGTATCAATACTAGCTTAGAGATTTATTGTGAAGGGTAACAAGAAGGATCAAGGTCTGCTCACTAGCACATCACACATTACATTTTCAAAGAACACCAATGCTTTCAAGATTTTGCATGGTTAAAGCTCTGAGCCTTTAATACACAATTCAAATTAAACACTAGGCTATACGATAAAGTCCTGGAAAGACTCACCACCCTTTACAAGTTTTATTTATATAGTATGTTCACGAATGAAAATGTTCCAGTGTAGGGGAACACATGAAGTTGCAATAAAAGCACATTTCCATTTAGATCTGAATTTTGTGCATCTGCTGAAGAAAGGAAATATTTCCACTTTTTTCATGGCTTATGCTTTTAAATGCCAACAAAAATACACAGATGACTGAATTTGGCTAGTTTTTTTGTGGTGTTTTTTTTTTTTTTTTTTTTTTTTTTAAATCTGAGAAATCATTAAAAGGAAGCTGAATTTCTCTCTCATCTGACTTATTTGATGAAGCAAGTTTTGCATTTCAGTGACTTTCCAAACACTAGAATAGGTTTAGAGCTTATATAGCCAGAAAGGAATGTGATCATTTACTGAGAACTCACTGAATACTGTAAGGCACTCCCTGAATTAATTTAGTTTTGAACCTGTCAATTAGGATAGTCAGTGACATTTTACACAACTGCTGGTAAACTACTGCAACAGTTAATCATTGACACTAGCTGATATTCACACTTTACCATCTGAATTTCTGTCTTCAGACACTGAATTTACTTAACTTGCTTTTGTATTAGTTTTCCTTTTATCTGCTAGGGAGAAAATCTCTCTTAGCAAATAACAGTTCTCACCTAAGTAATTTGTAAATTTATCAAGTCACTCTTTTGCCTCTGCTTTCTTTGAATCTATCATTATAGAACATTTGTTCTAGTGTCTTAATCAGCCCACGACTGTTCTTTGAACTATTCCAGTTTATCAATACTCTTTATCAAGTGTGAATAACTGAGTAAAGATGGTTGTAGTAGTTTCACCGAAGCTAAATAGATGAGGGAATGTCTCTACTCCACTTGAGATTCCCCTGCTCATATATTTAAGGGTCATCTGAATCTCTTTGGCTTTGAGCTAGAAAACCGTGCTAATTACTGGACATGACCTTCAAATACCCTCATAGACTTTGTCAGTGAATTGCTCTTCACTTCATTTACCAAATCCCCTCTTTTTCTGTCAGCTGCTACATTATTTTTTCATCTATCCATAAAATAGCAGTACAGACAGACACACAACCCAGACCAATCTCCCTTAGAATAGAATAGTTCTGTTGGAAGGGATCTACAATGATCATCTAGTCCAACTGCCTTGCACCCCACTAGTAACAAAGCTGCTTAATTACTCCTTGTTTGCAGCTTGATTTATTTAATGTGTATTACCTTGATTCTGTAACACCTGAGCTTAAGCAAATGTTTTTTATTAAGTCAAATACCTCTCAAAACACTAAGTAGGTAACATCAATTACGCTTATTAACCAAGCTGTAGTCTTGTAAAAATATATCATTGTCTGACAAATAACATTTTTCACATACCAGTCTTCATTTGTATTGAGCAAATAACCCTCCCTGGACTTTCTACTGAGTAATAAGTCAGTCATCCTACTATTTAAATCAGGATGAATGTCACACTGATGGGTCTGTAATTAGATTCGTCATCTCACTATATGGATATAAGACCAATTTCCCCCCCAGTGTTCAGAGTACATTTATTCACATTTTTGCCCTTTCTACCATCTTAAAAAATGTTATTGATTCCATGCTATGAATTTCCCCAGAAGAGCTGTTTTAAGTCCACAGTTATGCAATGAAGGTAAAACTAAATAATGTGCTCCTAGTAGTTCACAAACACTTCTTAAGACCTAATCATAGGTCAGCTGAGTTACTCTTGCCCTTTGCTCAGACAGGCATTTACTCTAAATATCTCCGATGAGAAGCATTCTGAAAAAATTCTGGGTATTAAAAAATGAATTTAAAACAAATACTGAATTCAAAATTCAACAACACCTTGAAGTCATCCATAAAACAAATATTGGGAATGTGAAGAAAGGAAAGAAGGGATCTGCCACAGTCAGCATATCACTGGGCAGGAAGAAGGAAACACTACTTTCATAGTATTTGTTAAAGCATTAACACTTAAGCCTTTCAAAAAAAAAAAAAAAAAATTCCACCTCATAAAAAAAAAAAAAATTGCTATTTCTCTTCCCCTTCTTTCACGTTTCCTATATACTACAGAGGATTAGATTTACCACCTCTTAGGTAAAGACCCTTTGCTTTTGTCTGTACTGTCATGGATTTAATATTTTTAGGAATTAAAAAAAAAAGTAAATGATCTTATGATGGCAGGCTCTCCTTAAAGTATAATATTAGACGTGTACTGGGAAGCCCAGACTGGACAAGACAGACATGTAGCTACTGGAGAGAGCCCAGCAAAGGGCCACTAAGATGCCTAAGAGACTGGAGCATCTCTCTGATGAGGACAGGCTAAGAGAGCTGGGACGAGAAGAGAAGGCTCACGGGGGGATCTTATCAATGTGCACAAATATCTTAAGGGAGGGTGTAAAGAAGATGAAGCCAGGTTCTTTTCAGTGGTGCCCAGTGCCAGGACCAGAACCAATGGGCACAAACTGAAGCACAGGAGGTTCCATCTGAGCATCAGGAAACACTTCTTTACTGTGACTGAGCACTGGAACAGGCTGCCCAGAGAGGTTGTGGAGTCTGCCTCCTTGGAGATATTCAAAAGCCATCTGGACATGGTCCTGAGCAACTGGATCTTGATGGCGTTGCTTAAGCAGTGGGGCTGGACAAGATGACCTCCAGAGGTCCTTTCCAACCTCAAAGGACTCTGACTCTATGATTTTTACCATATGCACTTGACACTGTTTTCGCAAAAGAATGTGGATTTGATGACCACTCAAGATTTCATGTGCATCATTTTTTAGGATACTGAGAAACATATGTACGTGCTCATTCAGTTGCACTTAGTTAAAGGTCAGTGTGCACACAAGCTTGAACAGAAGATCCTTACAGTATTCACATTCACAGTAAAACTTACTGGTAGAACTAGGAAAAGCAAAATAATACAGCCGAGCCTATTACAGAGCTCCATCTTCCCCCATGCAACACTCATCAAGTTGCACAGAATTGGTAGAATATAGAGAGACAAGCTTTATTTGTTTTCTACAGCACAGAATACACTCTGTCTTCCAGAATGCCTAACCCTTATTAAATACTGGCCTCAAATCACCACACTATCCATTCTCACTGTAGCCCTGACAGCAATCAGAACCAATTCAAATTCTCATCAGACACCAAATTTAAGAGACTGAAATGTTACATTTCAGGGAAATCATAAAACATTTTCAATGCATTGCCTCAGCTAGGGATTAAGTTCTCAGGGAAAAATCTAACCCAAACCACTCTTAGTCAGAAAGTTTAAAACACCAACCAAAAAACCCCAAGCAGGTTTCTATAGTAATGGGAAAGCTTCCAAAAAATCTAAGCTTCCTATAAACATTCCTAACTCATGGTTATGATTAAAATAGTCTAAATCTGAACCAAGTATTAATGACTACAATACTATATTTCCGAATTGTCATAAGGCAGTGCTGCCCCCCTCCACCCAGCTTAATTTTTTTATCAGAAAAGGCCAGTTGTTTACAATGACTGATTATCCCCATGGGCTAACATGTTTAGGTAATTGAAAGTACATTGTATTTTCTCCAAGATCATTACAGTTTTACTATGTATATGCAAAGGCACCTGCATTAAAGGCATAAGCAGCCAACAGATACCGTTTGATGTCAGGAGCAGCAATACCCTAAAATAGTGCACTTAGTACTTTATTACTTCCGAGGTTCTGACAAATTTGCAGAAGTTCAGAAAAAAAAAAGCAATAGAAGTGACACAAGGGAACAGAAAGCACTAAATTACAAGTGGAGAGTAAGAAAGTAAGGTATTTATAAAGTAGGTGAGCAAGAAATTTATCACTATAGTATAAAATGGGTGCGAGTTAAAACAGTGCCTTTCCAAATACTATTTTTGATCCCTGGGCACTCTATGGACTATTTGTAGTCTGCAAAAGATGGTTAAAAATCACTGCTGTATTTTATAAAGCAATATATGTGTGTGGAATCTCTAAAGGGATCTGCATCTCCACCAGAAAATATTCAGAAGAGCACAAATGAAAAAGACTGAAAACCACTTATCTAACACATCTTCTCCCAACTCTATAGTCTTATTAATGGTGCTGGAGTACCATAAAAATGTATTTCATGAGTAATCTGATCACAATAGAATTAAAAAAACCCAATGGTTTAAGCTGACTGCGCATAGATTCCCACTAAGCAAACTTAATGCTGCATCAACACGTGTTTGCACTAAATTTACATAGTTATATGCTGCTATAAGGATTTAAGGGTAACTGATGCTAAATGGATAGTATACATGGTTATAATCATATTAATGCTTTCAGTATTTAAGTACTTTTAAAGAAAAATTCTCCTCCGATAACCACAGGCTAGTTGAAAGCCATAAATTAATGAGTTCGTTCCAGTAATGATTTTTTTTATTGTGGGATAACGGCACTATACTTCTCTTTCGCACAGTTCTTTGTTTTTATTTGGCTGACTGCCTTGCACTATGTAGACCATCAAGAGAACAGAACATGTAACAGCCATAATGAAGATTACTAAAGGAGCATCTGAATGACAGATGTTTCTTTTGAATTGTCAGTGTGCTCTAAGAAACCAATTCCAACCAAATAATTTTATGAACTGAAGGTTCAGAGAACTTTAAGGAGATATGAGAAGCTGAGAGGCAAGACATGCAATGTGATGAAGAACAGGATCTCAAAAGAGACAATTTATTATTTCTCTTTGTTACAGAAAATTGAGGGCTCTCCAATTCATTTCTGTTTTATTTCTGTAAGCAACCCTGCTGGTTCTTCCACAATCACAGATACCAATTCCACTAGGAAAGCTGAATCAAAAGGATACCCTGTGATCAAGACATTGCTAAAAAGATAGTTAAAAGCACACACCACATTTTTGTAAGACTTAGGAATGTTTGAGGTTGGTTTGACTGGTAATTTATGCCTAACCCTACATTTTGGCTAGAAGTTACAAGACAAGGTAAGCAGCTCGTTCCATCATGAGCTAGTACTATCTGACACTCACTGACACACTATATATATCAAACTTTCAACAGCATATCACCAAACATACCATTAGTGTCATCAGACTCCTCCTCATCTTTGGACTTCCTCTTAGAAGAGGTTCTATGCCTGAGCGTGTCTGGTGGGGCTAAGTGCCGAAAGTATCCACTGGGCAAAAGTTCATTCTCCTCCTCTTCCTCCTCTTCCTCCTCCTCTTCCTCCTCAATCTCAAATGTAGGTTCTAATCGGGGCATTGGTCGTTCAGAGTCTGAGTCCTCAAATGGTTCATCCAGCACTTCTGTGGTCTCCGAGATTGTTTCAGTGACAACACTGCTGTTGTGGTGCTTACGCTTGCGGACTCGCCTCTTCCGATGAAGAATAGGTTTCTGGAAGTGGAAGGTAGGAGAAGAGAAGACAAGACATTTTATCACGTGCAGTAGAAATAAAACACTGATAAATAGGAAACAGGAACAGCAGAGTTCAACAGTCTAAGCAGGACTAGAGGGCTCTGTTCTAGAATCCAGACTTCACTAGAAATACTGACCAGCATCTGCCTTCAGTTAGACAGACATCAAATACAATGCAAGATGATCGACCTCCATGAAGATTGCTAGATTGACATTTGTGCAATAGTATAAACCATTTAAACAGCTGAAGCTAACAGCCCGTCCATAGCAGCTGAAAGTTCACAGACACTACAACATAGATATGAATACTTTAGAATAAGCTGCGAAGATGATACAGAAGAGAACTTTTTAGTGCAGCATCCCACAGAGAGAGGATTTTCTTGGTCACGTTGATAGAATTCACATCTCCGCGGGTAAATCATTCCAAAGACTTTATGCTGTGATTTTAGTTGTTTAGATAGCATTTGTGTTTTGCAAGCTTCTTTTAAAAGTAGGACCATATCCATTTCTACTTTGCATGACTGAGTAAAACTTTAATAACCAAGGTGGAAAAATCAAAAGCACAAGGCAGACATTAGAATTAAAAAAACAAACCTACATCTGATTCAATAAAAACCACTGCTACAAAAAGGTAGCAGAAAGTACCCTCCAGACAGAGTTCTGGAACACTGAGCAGGTGCTACCTGTACACTTAATACAAACCTCATGAATTGCACAATCCTTCAGAAAGCACCAACATACTGACAAAATAGACTGCATGATATAGTCAGAGACAACAAGAAATAAGGCACACACCTTTCTTTTTAATGTTGGCTTGGTGAGAACAGGTGGAGAGCTTGATCGAGGACTCGCAGGCTCATCATCTTCCTCTTCACTACTCTCACTAAAACACCTCAGAAGCGCCCTATCACTATCACTGTAGCGGCGGGGTAATCTGTCACAGTCCTCCGGGAATCTACACTTCAGTGGCTCCGTGTTCTTTTTCAACTGCCCTCTCCACCTTTCCATATCTTCGCTGTACCGCCGACGGGGAATTGCGGATTTTTCACCTTTGACATACTGTCCCTGGGAAACTGCAGATTTTTCCTCATCTTCAGCATACCGGCCTCTTGGGGCTGGAGACTTCTCCTCACATTCACCACATCTTCCTCGCAAGGCTGCTGACTTCTCCTCACAGTCACTGCACCGGCCTTGTGAGGCTGCTGATTTCTCCTCACATTCACTGCATCGCCCACTGGGAACTGCTGTTTTGTCCTCAATGGGCAATATTGGCTCCTTCTCACAAAAGGGCTCCCGAAGTTTTTTGCCCTTGCGGTTCCATCTCCCTCTTCGTGACGGCTGACTGTTTGCAGGAAGACTATCCAGGGGAAAAATGTGCTTGTTTGGCCGTGCAGAATTGGCTGGAGCAACAATGTCTGGCTTTTTTTCACTCTCTGTAGGTGAGTAAGGCTCTTGCTCTTTCTTCTCCCATGACACAGATTTTACCATCTGATTTAATAAAAACAAATAGATTTCACACTTCCTATTTAAGCATGCATGTCTATGCTGAATTCGATTCCACAAAAGCTTTTGAGCAAGAAGTCAGAAAAGTTTAACAAGAATGACTTTTAAGAATCTGAGAATAACAAAAAAAATGACCTTTACAAGATTCTAATAGTGCTAACTGCTACTCCTTTCCTCCCAGGTGATAATGTACCTCAATTAGCTTCCTGACAAGTGACTTCAGTCAGCAGCAGCCATCCAGTGGCCTGCTGGAATGCAAACATCGTCTTGCTACATTCAAACGCAGTACTTATGTAATTTTCAACAAAAAAAGTGAGACAAACTTGAAGCTATTTTTCCATTGAAGTGCACAATTAGTTTAATGCAAATACAGTAACAGGACATAATTTGCTTCTTAGTATTCTAGTCAGTGCTCATCAACTGATGTGAGAGCGCAACCCTTCAAGGACAGCAGCCTAGATTTCAGAAACCTTCACTGCTCTGTGGGTAGTAATTCTAAAGCTGTTAGTAGTTTTGCAAAAGTACACAGCAAAAACCTTTTGTGAAAAACGTTAGAAGTTTTTGTTGATTCATTTCAATTTATGCTATTTGAAACTTACAGAAATACTGAGTCCTTCAAACCTAAATCCGTTTCAATAATTTGATGAGAGACCAGGTTGCTTGAGCGGGAGAGGCAGATTTTGTTTGTTTGGTGTTTTTCTTTGTTTGGGGTTTTTTTGGGGGTGTTGTTTTTTTCTGTGGTTTTTGTTGTTGTTGTGGGTTTTTTTAACACCACTACTTCCTCCCACCACCACCCCCCTCCCCCCGCACATACTGCAAAAAATCATTAAGGGTAGAAAGAGCCTTTTTACTCTTTTCAGAGATAGTCTTGAACCTTTCTCTAGACTATGCCTCAACGTTTTCCCTATTTTTAGTTTCTATTCTGAAAATATAAAGATACATAAACTAATCATGACTGCGCTGCTTTTTACAATTATGCCAAATGCCCAAGCTTGCAAAAGCACCAAGCGTAAACTATAAGCCACACAGAAATTAACAGATTCATTCTTACACTGGTATCTGGATCCTTTTCTTTCTGCTGCTGTTGCTCTTCATTTTCCCCATCCTCTGTCTCCTCTTCTTCATCTTCAGAGACAACTGAGTTGGAAACTATAACAGGTGTCCAACGCAGACATTCTGCATCCACATCTATAGGTCGGACATTAGTTCTAAGCTTTGCCATATGTTCCTGGATAAGTTTCTCCCGACGAATGATCACAAATCTAAACAGTAATAATACTCTGATCAACAACAGGCTACATGCTGTACATGCTGTCATGTGAAACAGATATAAGGTATTACAGAAAAATCTGTGTACTCTCAGTCATTGCTGCCATGAATAACTTCAGAGGGGACAGAAAGCTCATTAAAATTGTACAATTTGCCATACCGTCAGACTAGCAGAGAAAGTATCTTAAAACTGAGAAAATGTTGTTAAGTTCTTTCCACTTCTTGTTAATGGTGAAGCCATTATCCTTCCATGGGTAACATTCAGCTGCAGAATATCACTTTTATTATGTGTCAAATGGACAAGGGGTATGCCATTTGGGGAACAGGCAACATAAGGTGAAAGATACTGAATGGTAATAATAGGACTGGTTTAAAAAGTTACAGTCCCACTACCAGAGTGGATTTTATTCAGGGGGCTGGGAATAATATCACTAATTAAAGTATACTGTGAAACGAGGACATAAAACTGTTCTCAAATAACTTCAAGTTTTCCAAATAAGTTCCAAGTTTAACACAAAACACAACAGAACACAACCCCGCTCCCAAAACTGCTATGGTCTGAATCAAGAATAATTCCCAGTATTTCACTTGACTTGTATGCTCAGCTGGGCAAGCAGACTACCTCTATTCTATATCCACACACCTCATTTCTCACAGTGATCTGTCCCACTGTTCAAGCATTCCACGTTAATCCACGCAGTTAATGGCATCTTTGAGGCACACAGAAAAGAGGGGAAACAATTGTCTGCTCAGTGACTGGAAAAAGGAACAGATTTCCCTCTAGAGAAGGGAAGTTGCTGTTCTTTGCTCTGTTTTGCGAGTATGTTAGACTGGTTATGCTGAGGGACTCCAACAGAACATGGCCAAGAGACCAGCTTGCTTTCTCTCACAGCTAAAAATTACTCAGAAGTTTCACAGCTGCAGAGCTACACAGCTGGAAATCTGATCCAGCTTTGGCACTGAACAATTCCTGCATCGCACATGAGCATCATAAATCTCTACAGCCAGTATGTGGACACTTAAGTCTTAAATAAAAATCAAGCTTATTAGATGTGACTTGTCTCCAAACACCATTAAATTTCATTCAAATACATCTAAAGCTATTTGGAAATAAAACAGGACTCCTTTACTCACTGATCACTACGGAAGTCAAGCATTCGTAGGTGATGTAGAGTGGAAGTGATATCTTGAGGGCAGATTCCAGTCAGCTTACTCAATTTCTTGATGCTTAATTGCTTGTCACGTTGATGATAAAGGCACTCCAATATTACACTTTTCCAATAAGCCATATATGAGAGGCGCCCCAGGTCTGACAGGGGCTTCTCTGGTGATCCTGCTTGACCCTCACGCTTTGAAAGCAAATAGCCTAAAGATATACAAGAAGAAATTTTCAAAAAATTAGCATATACAGCTTCTGTTTTCACCCCAACTTCCTCAAAGGCATTTTTCCAGAAAGTAGCTGAATGCTGCCTACACGATATAGATTATAATTTTGAAGGATACACTGAATGGTCTGGCTATTTCTTGTTGGTGGGTTTGGGGTTTTTTTGGTTGCCTTTTTTTTTTTTTTTTTTGCTTTAAACTCCTGTTATTCAATAAGAGTATGAGATTTCTAAACTACATTGCCCATTGCCATCAGACATTGTCTATGCGCAATGCCACAAGATGGCAGCAGTTGCCTACCTAGAAACTATACTAAGCCTGAAACTATACTAAGCCTGAAGTACACAAACAGTCTGCTGAGTATTTTCCAATTGCAATAGCAATTTTGAGGATGACAGAAGGAAAACATATTTTAGCCATTTAAAACTAATATGGCAAACAATTTTCTTGAAAATTCTCTACTGTCAAACTTCAGAGCCTTACTGGAGAGTACCAAGCTCTACCTGCAGAGACGTAATTAATTTAAGACTGATACACTGCACAGGTTCACTAAAGACCAAGAGGTTATACCCTCCCCAGTACGACAAAGGGAAGAGGGGGGAACCAGCTGACAAATGTGTCTTCTCACTGCTGCTCTGATATAGCCCACATTTGTTCATTTCTCAAGATATATCATTGAGTTCCTTTGCTTCACCAATATTTTCAGGAGAACAACAACTTATCTACACAAGGATATTTACCAGCAAAATCATTCTAATATAATTATACCAGTAGGGTTTTTCCTCTGGACATTAACTCCAAAATTAGCACATCCACAGGGAGGGCTTTATTAGATTGCACTCAGCATAGTAAGAGAGATACAGTTACAGTGGCAAGCTTCCCCATGAACTTGTGGAGATCCAAATATGAATCTGAGAATTGTTTGAGTATTCAGAGCCTAAGTATGTCTGGTTTTGTTGCTCTCAAAGCTGAATTAAAACATAACTATGACTACCTTTTGCTTAAGACCCTCATTCACTTAATCAAGCTGCTGAAGGTTTCAATAGACTGTGCAGTTTTAGGGTTGGCTTTCTGCAGAAAGAACTACATGGCACAAGGTAAGTTTGTATGTAACTATACTGATGCATGCCTATAGTTTCCAACATAAGTTGCTTACACAGGAAACCTGAGAATTAGGGGAAAAATTATCAATTTGTCTTTAGAATTGAAGCCTTCCAACAGTAAGTTGCGAAGTTCAGATGATTTTGTGAGCTTTAGAATACTTTGTCCTGAGATGTTTTTTAATTCGAAAAATATCGTCTTCCACAGTTAAGCCTTTCTTTAAAATATGAAAAGACTAAAAAAACTGAAGAAAAAGTTCCTTACTGAAGTCAATTAGGAATCTGCCATAGCCCTTACGCTGGTATTGTGGAAGAATCATTATACAGGAAACATTGTACTTCTGTTGGCAGTGTTTTTCCTGTTGGAAAAAAGAGGTAAATTTAAAAAAAAAAAAAAAAAAAGGAGAGAGAGAGACCAGTGAGAATTAGGAATTAGTAGAAGTTGTATTGTACAAGTCCCTAATCACTTCTATAGCAAAAACTGAGATAGAAAGCCACAGTAGAAGTTTCTTTGGAACAACAATGTATACAAGCCAAGGAAAGACTTTAAAAGAGAGAATAATATTAAAACTCTATTACCATCATTTCAGTTCATAAAAACAAAAAGAATGAAACCTTGACATAATTACCACCTTCTGCTTAGATACAATACAGTAAAGAACATGGGCTGCATAGCAGATAAAGTTCAAAGCATAAATCTGAAGGCAGCTAAATTCACTGAAAAAGACTGCAGTATTCCAGTGAATCTTTAAACGTTATAACCATAACATACTAAAATCCAATCTCAAATCTGCTGTTCTGAAGACTGAAAGGAAAAGCTTCAATTAAAGCTATTTAAAAACAAGTAAAACAATTACAGGTAAGAACCTTAAGAAAAGGTCTATCTGAAATCTTGGCCCTGTTCCATCAAAAAAGAAAAGGTTTGAAATGAGGTGGAAAATTGCAAAACTTGTTTGGAAAACAATGTATTTACAGAAGGAAAGATGAGATGGAACTACTTGGTAACAATGTTTCTCTCACAAACAGTACTACCCATCACCACCAAGAGTAGAAAGTCATTTGAAGAGCTGGGGTTTTATTAGCTACTAGCTGCAGTACAAGCTCCTTAGAGAATATATGCTATCCAAGATCATGAAGAAACTTGGTTTTATTAGTTGGTGGTCTCCGAATGTAACATAAATAAAATCTGGTTGCAACAGATGTCTATACCTGTATTACATAATGTATTATCTAAAATGCAAGGGCCTAAATTACGACAATTGAAAGACACCGAAGCGGCATTTCTCACCATAGCAAATGCAGTTCCAAGTCTGAAGTACTCAAATACTTGCCTTGGAAAAGTAGCCAACAAGGTGACAGCCCTTGACATCATTCTGTGTCAGCACGTAGAAAAGAAATGGCTCCACATCGTAATAGAGAGTCTTATGGTCCAGGAAGAGTTTGGCTAACAAGCACAAATTCTGGCAGTAGATAGTGCTGACATTGCCATCAACCTTACAGAAATGAGGAAAAATTTTGTCACTCCATTTGCTGTCACATAAGGACATGCTTCATCTGGGTATCCCTGTACGTTTGAAACATCTAACATGAGAGGAAGACTTCTCTGTCACAGGTAGCATCTCAAAGGACTTAAACTTCCACAGCATAAAGGCCATGGCCAAGTCGCTGTTACATTCATTAGCTTAAGAGAGAACTTAAAATTAATTTTCCTAAAATGAAAAAGCATTTTTACAAAGCGAGCCTTCTCATATGTTTTATGGATGAATAATCTATACACGAGGTCAGCTCCCACTGCTTGCTTGTAGTTCTTCACTCTTAGCAACTGCATGCTTCAAGAATGAAGATCTTTTGGGCTATGGAAAAGTTATCGCACGACTGCATGCTAAAGACTCTATTTTATAGATAAAAGTGAGTGGCTTAGTTTTCTAACTTACCTCAAAGACTGAAATATTGTTTTTTCTGTAAATTTCATTGGCTGGAGGATGAAACCAGCCACATTTTTTCATATGCTGTTGGAGAATTGTTCTGCTTTTCATATACTTTAGACAGAATTCACAAAGGTACAACTTGGGTAGCCTGTAAGCAAAGATAAAGAAAGATCAAAAACTGAAGATATAGACTTTTGTATAAAATTCCTCACTCCTGCAGATAGAGAATTTGATGAAAACAAACCCAGTATATATTGACCTTGTGTTTTTGGCCTGATTAGCATATACACCTTACCATACTTAAAGTCACAGCACTTACTTATTCTGTAATGAATGCATATAAAAAAAAAAAAAGTACTTAATGTCCTACATAATTACTTTTACATTATTAAGTTATGTCAGAAGAAATACATGCATTGATTAAAATCCTAGAAAAAAAAATAGCAAAAATCCCCAGTTTTGCACTAGTGACACTAGGATGGATTAGATAAATAGTTCCTATTCTCTCCCTTCCCTCCTTGTAACAGAAAGCTGCATGTACCCCTGAGCAATGGGTCACAACACCATCTATCTGTTTGCTTTAAAACCGTTTTACATGCTACATTGACATGAACAATTTGAATGCAAGTGTCCCGATACCGTTGCGATTTAACTCCATTTTCAGCTACCTTCAATGCCTCTAGCAGAGCTAGAATAATTCCTCATGACAGACCACATGCTCTCATTAAATGGTAGAATAGAGAGTTGTATTTCATTTTCTCTCTATAGCTATGGCCCTTAGAAGTTATTCCTCTTTCTGAATCAAGTTCAAGTTTGGAGAGTTTGCAGTTTAGACAGTTTGTTAAGTTCTTAAGCAACAGAACATCAAAACAACTATACGTGCATCTCAGCAGAACAATCTTTCAAATGCCAAAATGTGTAACATTAAACATTTCTTCTTTAGCTGTATTAAACTACATACAGCATAAAAATAATACATCAAAGTAATTCCTGTGACATTTCTATTTATCTTTCTCTTTCAACTCCCATAGATAGTATACAGCCATTTCTAATCAAATCATTTAATACACAGTCAACACCCTATTCCCTAAACAAATTTATTATTTTTTATCATGAGGCATGCTGCAGTTGATTCGCTGGAGGGAAGGGATGGCATCCAGAGGGACCTTGACAGGCTAGAGGAGTGGGCCCATGCAAACCTCGTGAAGTTCAACAAGGCAAAGTGTAAGGTCCTGCACCTGGGTCAGGGCAATCCCCAGTATCAATACAGAGTGAGGGATGAATGGATTGAGAGCAGCCCTGCAGAGGAGGACTTGGAGATGCTGGTAGATGAAAAATTGGACATGAGGAAGCATGCATACTTGCAGCCCAGACAGCCAATTGTATCCTGGGCTGCATCCAAAGAATTGTGGCCAGCAGGTCGAGGGAGGCGATTCTCCCCCTCTACTCCGCTCTGGTGAGACCCCACCTGGAGTACTGCATCCAGCGCTGGGGTCCTCAGTACAACACATGGACCTCAGAGTGAGTTGAGAGGAGGCCACGAAAATGATCCAAGGGCTGAAACGCCTCTCCTATGGGGAAAGGCTGAGAGTGTTGGGGTTGCTCAGCCTGGAGAAGAGAAGGCTCCGGGGAGACCTTATTGCGGCCTTTCAAGATATAAAGGGGGCTTGTAAGAAAGACTAAGAGAGACTTTTTACCAGGGCCTGTAGTGATGCGACAAGGGGCAATGGTTTTAAACTGAACGAGGGTAGATATAGATTGGACAGAAGGAAGACATGTTTTATGATAAGGGTGGTCAGACACTGGAACAGGTTGTCCAGAGTAACTGTGGATGCCCCATCATTGGAAGTGTTCAAGGTCAGGCTAGACAGGGTTATGAGCAACCTGATCTAGTGAAAGATGTCCCTGCCCATGGCACGGGGGTTGGGCTAGATGGTCTTTAAAGATCCATTCAAACCCAAACCATTCTATGATACCACATGCAAAGAACCAATGTACTCTGACAGTCAGAGTACTGTCTGATCAGTTACAGGCTTAGTAACAGCCCAGTACCAGGTCATTTAGCTGAGGCTGCTCCCTCCTCAGAGGGTGGAATATGTCAGTTCTTTGGGAATCCATCTAATCATATATTCCTGTGGCAGTTTGAAGGCTCACAGCATATGCAGGTTGTTGCAGAGAGCTTATCAACTTTTTGACTCAGCCTAAAAAGACCTTAAGACATCTATTAACTACCATGAAAAGTATCTGGATTATGTGTACTTCGCTTCCGTCCTACATTCAGATAGGATCTTATTAAGATTTCTATGCCTGCTGGAGTACAGCTTTCCCATAAACACTGAAGCAGAACAAAGGAGAAGAATGTTCAGTCATACCTTGAGTATTCCTGTGGATATGGAGAGGAGTACCAGGTCTGGATTTCATACTTGCCAAATTCGATGACAGAAGGGCATCGGACTTGTGGATCAGGAGGCCCAGTCACCCCTACTTTCTATGCAAGGGGAAAAAAAAAAAGTTTTCATGAATTTCCAAGTGAAAGACTTCTAAGCTGAAATAAATTAAAACATTCTTATCTACACAGTCCATCCTACTCAAATTCACAGAGAATTAGGAAGATGCAGATGTTGCTTTCTGACACTAAAAATCAGTACCACTCACACTTCAAGCAAGCATGTGATTCACAAAAAGAAAGAATTACTAAGCACTGTCATACTACATACCTCCACTACCTTTCACACTGTTGCATGTCATAGTTTTAAATACAGATTAGTACACAGCAAAATTTAATACAACCTTTTTTTCAGTCCTGTTGCTATTTCCTTTCTTGTTAGAAAGCCAAGAACAGAAACACATAAACTGCTCCTGAGGTTAACATCTAGAATATTCAAGTATCTAACGTAAGTGTCTTCCCAGCTCCGAGACTATATGTACTGTGAATGTAGTATCTACCAAAACAATATTCAGGGTACGGCTACCTACTTATCATCACGAGTGTGGACAACTTACAGAAAAACCTCAAATTATTTATTAGAAGAAAAAAAATAGAAAATATAGTATTTTAAAATTACTTATACAACCTTTATTTCCCCTCTCTCTCTGATAGTAACTGTATATTTTATGGGAACTAAATGCTCTGCTTTCAACGAAAACAAATGTTTTGTCAATTCATGAAGATTTTCTCTCAAAAGACTGTCACTCACACAATTAGAAATCCAAATATTCCCACTGGCCTTGCATTATCCTATGAACCACCTGGACTGCAAAGCTATTAATAAATAAGACCATATTTCATGAAGGAGGTCAGAAACTAATGTGAAGAGTACCAGTGAAATACCTATATGCAAATTTACGCTAGCACAATGAAACAGCTACACCCAGGACAATGGTTTAGGGTTTGGAAGGCTAACATTCAAAATTAACATTTTTCTAGGTTTCCTAAGTCCGGCTGGTATAGGCAGAAGTCACCTCAGAATCTAATCCTAGGCATGCACATTTTAAGGAGCTCTGTCTAGATGAAAAAGGACAGTAATCTCCTATGAAAATATTTAATCCAAGAGCTCCAAATAGAGCCATCAGTAACTGATTCACAGTTCCTTCTATTCCTACTCAGAAGATAAACAGAATATTTCAGTAGTCAGCCAAATAAGGTCTTAGAGCTTACTACCTGCAACCACTTAATTTTTTTTTTTTCCCCATCAGTTTACGGATTTATGCCTTAGGCTTCTCCTTTCACCTTAGGCTACCTACTAGGATGGAAACTAGATAAGAGAGTCAGTTTATCTTACTTCAACTCAAAAGCTAGATTTAATAAGAACAAACTCACTAGTATGTAAGAAAATGAACTAAGATAATACTATTAAATAAGCACAATCTTGGGTGCTAAAAGCTTTTGCTATTTGTGAGGATTCCATGAGGAAAGGAAAGCACAACCTCGGCATTTTTGGTAACTGATACAAGGTTGCATGCAACACAAGAATTTCATTCCTTGGCAGAACAAATCACCAAAAGAGCAGTTTATGAAGGCAGCTCTTTATAGCTATGATAATCTATAGTTAAGCACTTCCTGCACTGTAGTTTCAAAGGAATCACTATTATCACCCAGTACAATAGGTCAATAACAAACACAATTATCACAGGCATCTGGCAAGTCTTAAGGAAAGCAGAGTAATATGCACCTGCAACGAGTCCTGCATCTGTGCCACATTTTCAGCACCACTCCCCCTCCAAATGAATGTCCAACACAAATGTAGAGGCCCAGCTCCCATACAACTATTTACACCTCACACTCTTTAGAAGAGAGCCTTCAATAGCAGACTACTGCATTCAGCAGATAGCTCTGAATGACTTTCTTCTTGAACATTTAATACGCAGTATCTTTTCCTCAGCTCGTTCAAAAGACTTTGATACGCCACTCTATATTTCCATTTTCTTTGGCGAGGCGGTAAGCTGAGTGTACACACACAAGGTCCCAGTATCAGCTGCATCAGCTCTGGTCAACCCTTTCCTCAGCAAACACAACCAACTAGACACCTTAAATGTAAAGTATTTAATCTACAACAAGTATTTTCCCCACACAGAGCCAGGGGGTGGGGAAATCTCTCCAAAACTTGCTCCTTTTTCTAAGCAGATGTTTGGACATTAACATTGTCTCTATTCTGGGTATATTTCCATAGATTTCATTTCAGATCTTCAGTTATTTTTCTAAAACATAATTTATGGTCACAAGCCATAGTCTCATGTGCGATTTGCTCAATGATGCACACACTGAGTTTTTTTAAAATCAATCCTGTAACAAAGTTTGAAATAAGCAGTGTTATACAATAGTGTAGTATTTGCACCTCAATAAAAGAGTTAACTGCACTTCATCTTAGTGTAGTTCAGTCTTATCACAATTCATTGTTCATTAACTCTTTTGGTACGCAGACTATATTTAGTATAGAGGAATTAAACCAGCCTATGACAGAATCATAGGTAAATAAACAGAAGTCAAAAAAAACCTAGAGAATTTTAAAAGGACAGTTATACTTAGTGAAGCACTGTTCAGGGACATCACTGCATAAATTCAATTGACCCCTTTGGCTTCAGAAGGAGTTAAGTCATAAGACCATTCAAGTTATTGAAATATACAGGTAGAGAGATACACACACATATTACACACACATGTGTATATGCACATATATGTGCACAGACACACAGAGTAATGGCCTATCCTGTTCCATAAGGAATTAAAGTATCTAGAAAAGGAATGTTTTAATTAGCCAGAGGCCCTATGTGACCCATGTTGCTAGCAAAGACTCTCATATTTTATTGTTTTAACAGTCCACACATTTTACCAGCTATTTAACAGCTCTATGTTCTGACACAACTAAAGCCACAGCCCTCAAGGCTTTTTAGATGCCTACTACAACCTCTTATGCTCTCTTTTATATTATCCTTCAGCTCTCTTGAGGTCAGTTCCCCATTGCTCTCAAGCAGCAGAAACCAAGCACATTAGCTTCTATGACACACTGACTCATCTGGAGTCTGTATTTCTTCTTGGTTTTCGCTGTTGGGGTGGGATGGGTTTTTTGGGTTTGTTTAAATTTCTTGTACAGATTTGGTACTTACTGCCAGACACTGAAAATTTAACTTTACCTGCAGTGCTTGTTCCTGAATATCTCTAAACAACTCCATGTCTTTTTCAGTTAAGACATCCTGGCTCCCAAAAAAACGCTCTTCATTTTCCTGTTTTCCATCCCAGCCATCCTGATTGTCTGTAAATGAGAGAGAAAACTGTCTTCACCTACATTTACAAAGGAGTACTTGCTTTTTAGTGCAGTGACAAACATCTTCTGGCTGTATTCAGACACAGGTTTTTTGATGAGATTTTCTATTCAGATTTGGAACCACAAAGGAAGAATCCATTCTGGATTTGTGACCATGTAAGAAGTATTGTCATATATTTAACCAGGTCCAAAACTCACCACTTAGACATTCATAGTATCATGAAGGCATTTGTAACAATGATACAGTTCTGGATAAATGGCTTACCACTATGCCCATTTCTCACAAACAAGGATCACAACTATTTAAATGCCATATCTGGTGCAACCAAAACCAGGACACTTACGTTCATCACCCAGGAAACACCCCTTCCACAAAAAAGCAAACAAAACCCACAAGACACTTCACCTCACCCCCAAAGCATTAAGATACATTATTGGTCTTCCAGCACCAGCCAGGCTAATGCACCTAACTATTCTAAAGCCGTAAACCTTGTATGTTATTGTGGAATATTTTCCACTGCTTGCTTAGGAACAATTCAAGCTATGAAACTATTCAACAAGACTGTAAAGATCTGAATACAGAGATTAAATCAAGGTCCAGTCATAGACTAATGTCTTAAGCTAGAAAAGAAAACAAGGAAAGCCGAACTGTGTTCAAAAGAAGCGATGCTCTCCAGCAAGAAGGGGTCAAACTGCATGAAGCAGGCTCCTCTATGGCTGAGAAAATTAAGAAACATTTGCATGCAAGCCTATACCATAGATCGGAAACGCATGGGTCTGTCAGACCAGTTTTAATTATCTGTTTCCCATTTCATACTTCTACCTTGCTGTTCTTATTTTCATTAACCACTCCCTACGTTACTTCTTTCAAACATGACATTATTTAGCACATTTCCTAGGGTTATCTGCAAGCCCCTCATTATCAAAGGGCATTTTATCTCACAGCAATCATTTAATCCCTCATCACACCTTGCCATCGTATAAAAAGAGGCAAAGGTCTCTAGGATCGCTTCCTTTTTCCAACAGGTGTTCTACCTCAGTGCACCAAAGATAACTGCATTTGAGTGTTAACTTTCAGCTCAAAGTTTCCTGTCTCTAACAATGCTAGTCATTTCAACATCCTAGCCTTTGAACATTTTCTTGGTGTACAGGATACTTACATTGGCAGGGTGAAAAATCTTTACCTGTGGGCCATTCTGAAGTGCTAGATTTCCTGGTACCCTTTTTCCTGATCCTATACTGCTGAGAATAGTCTACCACTTCCCCTCGAGCTTTTCGTCCATCAGGGGAGGGAGTGAAGAATTTAGTAAGGCCATCTATAAGCCCTTTGGTTTTCTTATTAAACTTCAAGGTGGTGCTGCCATCTCTGCAGAAGTCCAAGACGTCTGTCTGCTCCAGGTATCCTCCTTCTGATGATGCTGACTGGCTGGACAGAGCGATCTTACGCTTCCGACCCCGACCAGGGCCAGTTCGAACTTTGCTGAAAGGGCCTTTTGATCTAAAGAATGAGAAGGGGAAAGATACGGTCAGAAGATTTGGGAAAGTAGTTTATTTTGGGTTGCAAAGTGGACGACCATTTTCCCTACTTATTTACCAATCATACAGAAGCTAAACGTGAACTGAAGAATTTAATAATAAAGGAGTAGTCAAGAGCCTGCATACCCTAGAGGAGCAAGGATTCTAAACATCTCAGTAGAAGTACCGTACTATTTTTCTCCACGCTGAACATTATGTGCAATTAATTTCAGTATAAACAATAGATCTCACCAAATTTAATACAACATTAAATTTTAAAATTTAAGGTTTCAATTTATGCCGTCATTAAACATTTACACTTGTCATTTGTCAATGTTTTCCTACTGATAGGAAATTGTTATAAGAACTACACAGAAAGTTCATGTATGCAGGAGATGCATATTAGCTAAGAACTTATACCACTGATGGTCATTTTAACAGAAAACAGTGTTGATCTCCAACCAGCTGCCATCTTTCAGGCTGGAAATTTTAAAACTCTATTAAGATAACTGAGTATTTAACCCTTCTCAGAGGGATTGTCCTAGACCGACTGCTGTTTCAGGAAGCTGACTGTTTTTAGCTACAATCTTTGCAGCTACAGAGGATAGAAATAAGTTGCTTTTTCCTAAAAAGACAAACTAAGCATCTGTGCGTAATTCTGTGGATTTATTTTGCAAGTGAAATGATGGAACAAAGGCAAAAAAACCCGAATATATCATGAAATAAAAATAGACAAAACAGCAATAGCAGATAACTAGCTTCCCTTTTGCCCCTCTGAATTATATCGGGAGTTCCTCTAAGCAAAGGTATCAGACAGACTGAAAAATTTAGGATGTTTAAGAGAGACATTCCCTCTACATTTTTATAAGCACTAAACTTTGTAGGGCTTTTTTCCAGAATATCCTTTGGTGCTATTGGTTAGAATCAAGTGGTAGTTGGACTTTTTTTTTTTTAAGCTGATCTGATGCCCAAAACAGAAGTTCTTGTGACATGGTCCTTCATTGTTTTGTCCCCTGCACAGTCAATAGCGCTGCATCACAACAAGCACTGCACAGCGATCTTAATTCAAGGAAATTGCTTTGGCTGAACAGCTAGCCAAAGAATTCCCGCCCACCTAAATCCAATTCCCTGACGACTGGCTGCCCCACAACAACCACGACAAGGCCACACAATCTGTTCCAGCACAATAGACTGCTCCACAAATGCAGAAACATGTGGAGCAGAAAGGGGCCAAATATTTTCTGGCAGTAGTGTCAGATTAAATATATGTCAAACAACAACCTCACATGCTTTATTGTAGATTACTTAGTTTCTCTAAACATCAGAAAGGGTTCTGAGAAATGCAAAGCAAAACAATTACGCTGGAAGAAGCAGCCATCCAGCAAAATAGACTTCACACGAGCAGCAAAATTCATCTGTAACTATAAAGAATAGTTCAAAACTAAATAGTAAGTTATTACTAAGAGTCAAAAACCTAGGCAAAAAGAAGCACTGATATTACTTCTAGTCTTCCACAGCACTCTTCAGAAATTCTGTGTTAGAGAATAATGAAAAGCTCTTCATTGTAAAAGAAATCTTCTCACATAGTAGATCAGACGCTTCAGAAATACCCACCACCCTATAGAATCTCACACCTTACTCCTCCTTATAGAGAGACTTACGCTGTATTTTGATTCTTTAATCTGTTTTTGGGACGTCCTATTGGATTAGCATAGCGTCGTTTTATCTGTGCTGCCTTCTTGTGTAAAAGTTTTCTTCCTTTCTTCCGTGGCCGACATATTTGACATATCCACATACCTATAAGATACAAGTCCCCATCACTGAATGCAAGGGACATCTATATAGGACAAAAAGGAGAATTACAGGCCCCAGGCCTTCCGACAGAAAGGGTAGGAACAGTACCAAAGGCCTCAATTATCACATATACATGTAAGAAAAATTATGTATATGTTCCAGCAATCTAAACTCAAGTCCAGTTAATCCCCCCCCCTTCCCCCCGATGTACTTCCCACAACCATGCAGGAAGTCTCTTTAATTCATAGCACGTTATCAGAAAAACATAAAAAAGTAACACATTTAAATATCCCATATTCTGCTCATGACTACACTACCTCCAACTATCTTCAATAGGAAAATTTTCTTCTAACTACAAAGGAAGACTCTTCCACAGATAACCTGCTTTCTGATGGAAAAGAGAAGTTTGATTGTACTCCAGCATTCTCTACTGTCCAAATGGATATGACTTCAAAAACTTAGAAGCTCATCTCTTTCTTTTGTACAAGGCTATTCATTCAAATGAAAGCTGATCATTTTAATTTGCAAAGATCACTTCTATTCCCTCAAACCTCAAAGATTTTTTTCAAAACCCTTCAGACAGTAATGTACAGGAAGCAGGAGATAGTGGAAAATCTGGATGTGAAGCTCTGACCCTTCTCTAGTTTCTAATACCTGAAAAGCAATGCTGTAAAGAACAAGTTAAATGTAGCTAAAGAGGACCAAATACATGGAAGCACTTTCTACCCGCTGATCTCTTCCAACACCATCTTAAATTATCCTTTTCATCACAAAGTCCTCACCTTTTGGCATCCTGGTAAGAGGGGGGTCACAGCACTCCATGTGAAAGCCACGATCACATGAGTCACAAAATAGCATGTTATCCTGTTGAAGACAGATAAAGTTAATCTCTCTTTAGATATGCATCAGCATCAAGCCCTCCATTCGTCACCATCTCGGAGAACATACAGATAGTTTTCAACTACAGACACATGGTATTTCACAGGTCTCAGAAAGACTACCAGACCCAAACAAAAGCTGCAAATATTTGACTCTAGAAAGATTTTCTTCTGTAGTTTAACAGAACATCGACAATACTGATAGGTTCTTCATTCAGTCCATACCCCACTGTACTCACAGCATTTTTGCCCTGATCTCGACAGGAACTGCATGTTTTGCACTCAATACACTGCCATCGCAAGGCTTTCACTCGAACTGTCAACTCTGGAGAGAACTTCAAACAGGACGGATGACCTACAGAAAAAGGAGAAAATTATACTGGTAAAACCATTCCACTGCTGTTAATGCTTGCAGATAAGTCAGAGAGATTACTTTATCAATTACATACTCCCATGCAGAATTTTGGTTATCCAGATACTCCCATTTTTAGGTTCTTCTATTCTTATCTGCTTATAACACAAAAACAATACCCCAGATAGCAAGCGGCAGGCCCACATACAAAAGAACACCAAGATAATTTTTCATAACTGAATTAAGAAACATGATAAAACTGCTCATCATTACCACATTTTTAAAGAAACCTCCAGGAGCCAAATGAACTATTTGTGTTAGGTTAACTTAACTGTCTCCCCTCTGGGAGCATGAGATTCAGCTGAACTAACTGTATTAGATGTCACAGATGCACACTCCTCATATGTATGGGTCAGGAGTAGTCACTATACTAGACTTCTCTGTCTCGAGCAGCAAGGTTATTAGTAGATGCATACTCGTCATATGTATGGGGGTCAGTAGCAGTCACTATACCAAGCTCTTCTGTCTCAAGTGGACGGGTTATTACTAGCAGCACTATAAACGGTCACCTACCACTGTTGCCACAGTCAGCACAAGAGATGAGTTCTTCAGGTTTCTTCTCCCGATTTTGCTCTTTTGTACCAAGGCAGAAACTGCAGATTGGAATTGGTTCAGCAACCGGCTGTGAGGAAAACAGACAATAAAAGCACTGAGTATACCAAGGGAGCAAATTACAATACACAAAATCACACAGACGTTTATACCACATGTAAACAGTATGTCATATACACACAGTGTCTCACAGATTTTAGTCAGTTCTCACCACACAATACTGCACTAACTGTAACCTGAGCAGAAGTTAGAACTCCAAAGACAAGAGACATAATCCCAGGTACAAAGGAAAAGAGAATGGAGTTCCAGGGCTAGGGGAAACTTGGAAAAACAAGCTGGGAAAGAGGGATATAAATTAATACATAACTGAATGCAAAGTTAGAGAGAGTTGGTGTCTTAATTTGTCAACAAATGGATGAGCTATGAGGTGATGCAGTGGTGGAAAAAAGGCACAGATGACCCCAGAACACAGTAATCTTAGAAATTCCCATCAGGTATCCAGAAAGCTGTAATGCAATTGTCAAAAGCATTTGCAATACATTACCTGGAATAAAATGTGTTATAGAACAAGTACAACAACTGTACAACTATTAACATGGTTATGAAAAAATGAAAATAAAAGAAAATTCTCTTGTAATAAATTATGTGAGTATGCTGTTTAGCACTCAAAAGTAGCAGACGGAAAGGTTTGCTCTCTCTGAAAAAGTTCAGGGGGGTTAAACATCATGTAGGGAAAAAGATGTATTTAAGATGAGGCACAACACTATCAAAATAACAAATAGATATTAACTAGCCAACAATAATTTTGGCCTGGAATAAGCAGGAGGTTTTTAAACCAAAGGACTGACATTCTACAACAGCCTCCTCAAAGAAGTAACAAGTGCAATAACTAATTGTTTTAAAATGGCGCTCGATCAACTAATGAGAGAGAAAGGATTGCCTTATCTCCAGTCACATTAAGTGCTGGATTTCATAATCTAGCAAATTCTTCCTAATTCAATTCTGCATTTTCCAAGACAAGTCCGTGATTTACAGTTTTCAGAGCAAAGATGTAAGCAAAATCTAATTTAAAAATATAATTAGAATATGCTAAAGTCACATTTAAAACACCGGAAACACGAAAAATGTTAGATTATGGTAAGTTTTGAGACACATTCTTTGTGTAGCTGTACCACGTTACAGTTAATGATTTCACACATACCTTTTTCAGAGTATATTATGCAGCTACATATGCACATACTGTTAATTATTGTATGGAAGCATATTCAGGAAGAAATTAAAGGAATCTTCACTCTGGCTAAGCCAAAGGAAAAGCTATATCCAGAATAGTTTCTTGCAGAAATCAGGTTGGTTTCTATTACAGTAATATAGAAACTGGAAGTTACAAGCTATACCTTTTCTTCGGTGTAGAGATCCAGTATGCTCACACACTGAGGTGTGTTCCTTAATACATCCACTAGATGGAAACAATCAGAACACCTTAGGAAATTTGCCATTTCAAAATTAAGCCACGCAATGTGGAATGATTACTTGGGAATGAAAGTCTAACATTCCTCCCCCTGAACACAAGTATTTATCTTAGCCTTTGGCTAACTCCCAGACAATTTTGAAGCGTAAACTAATATGAAATCACCTGCCCATCAAACTATTTCAGTCTGAAACACATTCATAGGTTTAGTTAATTGAAGGATTCCAGTTTCTGCTCCTTTTGAGAAAGGGAGAAAACAAGACAACTGTAGATAATTATGCCAAGCATACAAATGGTTAATATCCAAGTGGGAGGGGGAAACTAGCATCTTTACTTCCACAGGAAGTCAGGAAGTATCTTTCCAGCCGTAGTCACCATAGTAATGTTAGCCAAAATCAGCTATGTAGGGATCCCCCGTCCTCTTTTAACACAGACAAGGGCCTGACTGTACAAAAATTGTTCTCTTTTTGTTCATGACTGGACTCTAGGTGTCAGACAGCTAGCTGGTTCCAGTCAGTATGAGGTTTACTGGGGGGGGCGGAACTCTGTATTAAGGGTCTGCCAGTGCTTTAATTTCTTTGGAATCAAGATTTCAGGAATTACTTTGACCCTCTACCTTCTGAGAAACATTCACTTGTCTTCTTACCTTCAATCTCTTACTCCTGAGGAATACCTACTACCTCGTGGAACAAGTTATTATTAACTAATCTTCATCTTTCCTGTAAGAATAATAACTGGGGGTTTTTTGCTATTTTATTCTCATTTCAATTCTAAACAAAATAGATAAGCACCATTATTCTCATTTTCAGAAAAGAAAATGCTCAGAGAAAATTCCTTGTGCAATGTCAACAAGCAGATCAGCATGAGAACTATAGAATGCAGTGATCCCTGTCTAGGCATCTGCTGGTCCTCTCTGAAAGAAATGCAATGATCTTGATCCACCACAAAGTTGCAGTAAAAAGGTTTAGAATCCAATTTGGCATGTTCATTTATCCTTTATATTTGGTCATATATTTGCTCAGTCAGTTAAAATAAAATAAAAAAAAAAAAATTACAAAACTCTCTAACTTCTTTTAAATAAAGCAAATTGTAACTTCCACAATATTACAAGCGCGATGTTGCCAGAAATGGACTCAGTGAACATAATTTCACATCCCAGAATCATTCTTTTTCCTCTCATTTCAGGCTGAGGTTATGATAAAGTTTCATAGAGAATCTCAACTACATTGTAACAGTCTTTCAGACAGAAGGTGAAAAGGAACATTTATTCTTTCTAATAGTTAAACTTTAATGTGACTGAACATTCGACAGCATCAACTTCCCTACATACATTTAGCATGTATGGCTAAATCTTACTTTCCGACACAAACAGTTTACTGATTTTTAACTCATAGGTAAGAGCCAATGTGACATTAAAGTTGCACTATCGAATGCCAAGGTTTACACCTGGTATTAAAAAAAGAAGCAATGAAGCAGAAGAGTTAAGAATGACAATCAGCTATGACAAAAACATTTACATTACTCTACACACTTCTGTCAGCTTTGAAGTTACCAAATCAAATATAGCAGAAATAATTAAGTAAGGGAAGACTGCCAAAAATACGAAAAGAAACCATGATCCAAACCCCCAGCACTTCCTTGCTCTAAATACAGAATAATCTCAGTGATACTGTAATAGAACAGAACAAGCATAAAATGTTGTTTTTCTAATACAAAAGGGACAATATACTTTCAGAACTGAAATCTGCACCAAATTTCAATCTAAATTGCTTACTCGTCTCAAGAAAACATTTATGGCTTTAGTTCAAAGGGCTGTAAAATGATGAGTTAATTCAGAGACTTGACGTAAGCCTAAAATGCCTACTCCGCAAATCTTGATATATAGAATCGAATTGCTGAAGATAAGTACTCAGAAATGCTGTCAACATATAGTCACAATTAAACAACCAAAAGAATTTCATTTTCCACTATATATGTAATCACAGTAGCACTTGGGGAAAAGGACTGTACCCCAATGTCACAAGACAAAGAATCCAGGCAAATCATATTTGCCATCACAGAGTAAGAATTGATGTTTTTACTATCCCTTACAGATTACATCAAGAATGCATTTGGTCTAACATCTGCAAGTGTAGTGAAATGGACTTAATTACGCGGTCACACCTTATTAACCATATTACTGAATTGCAATATAACCACAGATTAGACATTCAAACTTTGGCACCACTTAAAGAACACATAAACACCATTTGGTAATTATGTTTCTCTTTTTGTTTGAGAAGTGAAGGAGAATAGCTTTACTACTTCTGAAGGAGTCATGCTACAGCCCCTGACAAAGTGATGTAGTTTGAGAAACTGAACCCCTCGCAAAGCATGCTTCACAAAGCACGATGCATAAAAGGTGATTTCTTCCCTCTGGTCAGCATCACAGCAGACAGCATGGAATGAGATAAATCACATGAAAGAAGACAAGATGACCGCAAGATTTTTGCCAGCAGTATTAAGTGGACATGAAAAATACAGTAAGAATTAACAAATTATTATTGGGCAGCAAGTAAGAAAAATAAAGAGAACAGAACAACCTACAAGAAGGGGAAGGGAGAAACAAATGGCAAAAGGCTCTTTGCAGGGAACAGATGACAAAATTGTAAATGATGCAAAAAAGGAATACACGTTTCCTATCTATTTTTTCTTTATATGTTTAAATATCACAGACAAATACAAGAACAACATAAAATAGAAATTAGATTATCGGGACTAAGATTGTATGTCTAGCTCCAATATTCACATAACAGCAAGATATGGAAATTATTTTCAAAGGACAATAAAATTATTTAAGAATAGATGACCTACAGAAATTAATATCCTCAGGAATGACTAAGAAATGGACACTAAATGTAAGTATTTATACATGGAAGAAATATAAACATATTAACATATTAATATAGAGCAACCTTTCTGACAAAGAAATACCAGATGAACCAATTCCTGACGGTTAGATATGCACAGTCTTAAAACAAACTATTATTTTCTACATGCAAGTCAAGTAGTAACGATAAAACAAGAGAAACCCATAGCCAGCAGATGTATAGATAATAAGAAGCTCTTTTAAGTGTATTATGGGTAAAGAATCCTAAGTACAGCTATTCTTAAAGAAAGGCAGAAATATCCCACAAGTATTTGTTCTTTGTTTTGGGAAAAAGCTACTGAGGCCATACTACCACATGACGCCAATGAGATGCCCTCCTTGCCAACTCTAAGCAGTTCCCATTTAAAAATTTCCCCAAAGTTACAGTTCATATGCCAACAGCTGATGCTACTAAGACTTCAAGCCTTTATGATGCTTACTAAAGATCTCTTTCTATACATCTCCCTAAGAAACAACAATTAACAGCTTAGATGCATTAAAGACATCTTTTCTGCCAATACTTTCTTAACTAGTGGGGGAACCTTGTGGCATTGAACACTGCAGTCCTATATACTTACTAACCAAAGAACAATAGGACAGTAAAAGGAATTAAAAAATTGACTGTTTAAATGTACTATAAAGAAATATTGTGCATTTAAACCTATTGTATACTTCAATATTTACTACACTACATCAAAATTCACCTGTTGGCCTAAACTTTCATTTAAATTCTGTTCTATGCTAGCCTCTACCATGAGTACTGTTTGATATAGTTTTGTGTAAGTGTGGGCACTTACACATGCCCACGCATTTGAATTTCTTACCAAGTACATGCAATTCATTCATACAAGAATGGACATTTCACAGGTGACAGCACACATTTCTGGATACCAGTGATACGGTTATCCACTGAAGGTATTAATCCCTTTGACAGCAGTTGCATATTCACATCTTGCTGGTCCCAATGCTGTGGCTAGTTTTTGTAGAAGTCATTTTAAAATATCAACTTGCTAAACTGCATGCAGAGCACATTGGAATAGTTTTTGCAGAGCAGAATAAGACTGATGGCAATTTCACTCCTTTTGGCACAGAAAAGTCAGCAGCAATGAACAGTGATATTACCCACTATATTGTATAGGTACATATAAGTGACATGCCCATCAATGTAATTTCTGGAAGCAATCTGATCAAAGGTCTGGCAGACATTCAAGCTCAGAAGAGACTGTAGACAGCTATGCCCCTTTGAACGATATTTAGAGCTACCACCTTTCTCCTGATAGCAAAACCCACTAATGCCATCACATCCCAGAAAGAGCACCAAGCAAACATCAATTCAACAGTGCAGGCTACGTTATTAGCATCCGTGAATGTTGTTGGAACCTCCACTCTGACTTTTTGATCTGAGAGACCGCAGTATTTTTTTTCCCCAGGAGGAAACCATATACTTTGACCCACTGTTTCTTTTTATCTGTCTCAAATACTTGACTTCTCCCCCCCCCCCCCCTTTTTTTGGGGTGCAATCTTCTGTAAGAAACTGCCACGGTTCTTGGAAATCAAAACCTAGGAGTTAAACCACTTACATAATCTGACACACTTTAAAGAAGTCTAGTACATTAATGAGGCAGTTTGCCTTTGGAAAAAAAAAATAAGACTACCATACTAGATTTATAAAAGTATCTTTTATAAACATATCTTTATTCAATCAATGGATTGCTGTCAGAATGAAAACTTCCTGAGCTGCAGTCCCACATTTTTGTAAATATGTAAAACACCTGCTACTCTCCAAGCGTTTTAGCTGAAGGTTGTACCACTACATCCTAAAGAACATGCCAACTTCCGGATCCTTTAATTTGCTCCCTTGCCTTCCATGGGAAAGGCTAGTACAGGAAGAGACACAGCAGGGGAAAAAAATCCAGAACTTTAAGCAGAGGTCAAGTCCTTGCTTTTTGTTTTTGTTTTAAATAAGAAGCACTCTTCAAAGTTAATATTTTATAATATACAGTCAGCAACATGGCAATCTTAGAGACGCTCCCTGACAAAAGTCTGTCAGAGCATGAATTACCAAGGAATTATATTTTCCTTTGGAGCAAGAGCTGACTCCAGGCAGCAGTACCCCAAAGTGTACTCGCTCTTTTTCCTGGTCAGCAAGGACACCTCCACCTTAACAATGACGACAACAATAATCTTCACTTGTCTTTGCTTTGATTTACTTGGCTGTTAAAAGTAAACAACATTTCCCTTTCTCAAATTCTGATATTGGAGTTCAATTTCAGCACGGCAGTTACACTGAAACTAAACAACTCCAATGTTTTCATTGTCATTTCAGCTACTTTCATTCAGCTGTGTGTATGTACTACTACTGGATGTTAACTGGTATGAGTAAGAGAAGAATTATTTTTCTTTTATCTGTTTGACTTGGAGGGAAAACTTGAAGCAATTGTGCAATACAGGGCAGCCGATCATTTTACTGAAATGTTTTAGAATTTGATTATAATGCAACAACAACATGGCACTAAAGAGCAGTGAGCACGAAAAAACAGGTACAACCAAGTAAGCTTGAGGGTGATGTATTTCATCAGACTGCCATCCTGCTTCACTAAGGATAAGCCTCAAAATTACTTTCCTAGTCCACACACTTTCACTTGCATGCTTTTCTTTTGCTCGTGTCTATGCTGTATTTGTATTTGCAAGTCACTTAACATCATTAAACTGCACTCAACTATGCTTCTATTCACCTTGTACATGATTCTATCCAACTTCACCTCCAAAATCCTCATGTAGCTGCAGCAAAGTATATGACATTAGCCAGAAGAAACCTAATTTGTAGGAAAAGATGACTTACAAATAAAGTTCATTCAAGTAATCAAGTAACCAGACTTTAATGATACTCCCATGACTGCCACACAATGTTGCATCAAGGAGTCTTCTACAACTCTGTTTCACTACTTGTAGTGTAATATACTTTGTTCTTGCATTAAAAAAAAGCAGCACTACTACGGCCTCTGCAGACTTGTATGCAAGTTATGGGGAATTTAATGTATTAGCAGTTCACATCTGAATTGTTTCAGATTCAATGATAGCTTCATATGGTTACATACGCTGTCCAGCTATGTGACTGAGGTAGTTACAAAATGCTTATATGACCAGAATAGCTGCATATTCCTTGTGAAACGTTAGAACACATGAACAATTACATTTGTTATGGTTCTTTCTATCTCTTGTTTTTATATAGGTTATTGACTAGCAAAGCTTAGCAGTGAATTTCATTAGCTGTCTTGCAATTTATTTTTTTCTTGAATATAAATACTTTTCTGCGAACAGGAGGAGCAGAAAGTATACACCATTTCACCGAAAAAATTTCCCCAAACACAGCTGGCCTCATCTAACAGTGGCTATCCTATATCATTTGTGAAAGCAACCTTGTGAAAGCAAAGCTGGAACATTCACGCAACTTTTCAGGGAAGAGGTAAACTATTTCATGTATCCTCTGCAGGAAGTTCATGAGCAATTTATTTAATCAAAGAGAATTTTATAGAACCTCTGTACAGTCAACAGTCTAAGACAGTCTTTATTATCTCTTTAGACAGTATTTGTGCACACCCTGTTCATCCCCATAGTCCTTCAAATGTGGATGTTCACATGTAAACACTGTCTAGCTTTGGAAGAACCGGACTATCCTTCACACTTTCAATGTTTCCTGTATTTACCACCTCTGACAAACTGCAAACAAACACTTAATCACATTTAAAAAAAAAATCAGCTACAGTTTGGGGGTATAAAGAATAAGATTCTACTAGAATTCAAAATGATTTAGAATAATTTATTAAATTGGAATAACCTTGAATGTGGAAATCAGGCTACTACTCCAAAGCTTCTGTGTGAGACACTGTTATGCTAAGTACGGAGAGATTTCTACACAAACTGCTGCTGTGTTTGTTCAGCAAAGAACATCCTGGCAAGTGAAAAACACAAGCACATAATGAAAGATTCGTGAAAACAAGACTGGAAGCAGCCAGCTCAGTTTCATACTGCAAATTTTTGGCAGACTTTCAACTCCTTCTGCTGTTTTTCTCACAAGCACATCTATCTGTGTGATGTCACCAGATTCAGTGAGGGAGAGAGCCAGAACAAATTGGACCGACAGTGTCTTAGAACCTGCCAGCCTCTCAGCACATGATGTTACTATACAAAGGATGTCTAGAAACCAAACATGCTCTACAGATCCACAGACTGTACCCTCTCTCTTGAAGGCGACTACGGAGAAGTGCCTATGGGGGGGAAGGGGAGGGGGTGTGTGTGAGATTTAAAAGCCAATCCATCTGCTTTGCGGTCTTCTTAATTTAGGAAAAGCAAGGTAGGAAACTCCTCAAAACTCACAGCCACCTCTGTAGCCCACACTGTCACAGTGGTCACTGTCAGTAACCCGAATGCACTTTACTTCCTGCAGACGTTTTAACACCATCAGAGGCTCACTAGATACCAGGACTGTCTTTGCTCCATCATCACACATCTGCTTGTAGTAGTCATTGTAGTTGGAATAGAGTAGGTGTAAAATTAAAACTAGTGAAAACAAAACACACACACTCACATCAACTTTTTTTTTCTTTGCTCTTTAAGATATCCTGAATGTGAGCCCTCCAGAGAGAGAATCTACCACAACTAGTATTTACAGAACCATCCCCACTACAGTACATTTATTTCTCAGCTAGGAAGTTGTCAGCCAGGAGCACTGATAGATGGCTTCTGAGAATTCATGCTAGGTAATGTGGGTTTTTGTGTGTCTGTTTTTAAACAAGTGACAAACCATTACTCCTCAGTTCAAATAGCCCATGCTGTTGCAAAGGTCTGCCTCAAATGCTGAAGCTACTGGAAAGAGTAGATGAACCAGAAAAGCCAGAGGGGAAGTACAACCTACACCACGTGAAGAAAATGATTTAAAACATGAGGAAACATGTTTCAGTGAGCAGGGCATCACAAAGCCTGGATTCCATGCCTTCTGAATTAGTGGCTGGGGAAGAAAATTGCTTCAGTTCCATGCCTCAATAAAATCAGAACTGATGAATTTTGTATTACCAAAGTCATTCTACAAATAATGTGGTTTTGTTTTATATAGGGAAAACAGCATAATTTGGGAAATACTATTCAGTAATACCAACTTGTGGCAGCAATGGGTTCAGTTTTTTTAACCTGGTGAACGACTCACCCTTCTTCTTCCGAGTTACCAAATCATAATTCCTAATGTTCACTCCAGACAGTATGGTGAAGAAAAAAAATATGAAGCAACTGAGAGTAAAGACAAATTCCTTAAAATACTCTTTGTGCTCAAGAAAACAATGCTAAATATATTTTAATAGACACATGAAAAACTATTACAGTAACACAGGTATGTATGTTTGCCTGTGTCAACGGATATTTTGTCTCCAATTCACTTAATTGAGTCTCACTTGAAAGAAAGAAGCATATTTATACCATAGAATGATGGCCTAAAACATGAGGCTACACTAAAACAAGTGTAAGGGAGAAAGGATAAAAAAGTATATGGAAGAAACAAGAAGCATGAAATACATACCTCCTCCTAAGAGAAACATAAAAGGGTCACTTAAAAAGAAAAATCAAAGGACATTCAAAGTAAGTGCTGCTGTTTGAGGAAGGACTATTACAATGGAGAGGACACCTGAAATGCTGCTACAAGAGTAAAGTGAAGTGTGAAGGTTAATAGCTTAGATATTAGTGCAGTATATACAGGGTGAATTCTATGCAGTGTTTATGACATCTGGAAACCTATGAAAAAAAGCAATGTGGATACTTCTTAGGGCTGACATTCAAACTGAAGAAACTGCCTTACTATTAGACATGCACATTATAAGAACTTTACAGAATGTCAACTGGAAATATTTAGACAGTCAATCGTTAAATAACCTTCCCAGAGCTAACAAGTCCTCTAATCAGTGGATTAAAACAAGTCAAGATTTGTATGTCACAATCAGAATCACATGCCAGGACTTCCTGCCTGCAAACGGGGGGGGGGGGCGGCTCTAATTTCTTTATTTGCAATATAAAGAAACTCCCTTCGTTTGACACTGATTCAGGAACCTGGCAGTTCAAGTTACTGAAGTTTTCTTTACCTGAAGCTATATCCTGTAAGATCTCTCCTATACTTTGTCCCAGCTTCCTAATTTTCAAGAAAATAAAGGATGCTGTCTTAGGAGCAACACATGATTAGATCACTCAATTGTAGATGAAATGGTATTTCTAAGAAGTCATAGACTTTCACAGCTGCAAAAGCAAAACACACCCCTGAAATCAACAGCGAACTAAAATCTTAACTCCTCTCATTGGAAACAGTTTCCATTCCATGATACTTTGGTTTTCACAAAAAATAAAGAACTTCAATATGGACTTCGATTTTAAAAGTAACAAATTACTTTGAGGAAGAGACTTTTGTAAACACCTACGTAATTTCTGTGCATATAGGTAATTATTCCATCTTTAAATACCGTACACTGCTTTACTTCAACATTAACTGCATCCCTAAAAGAAGGGAAAATACTTCAGTTAGAAAACAAACATGAATGAACAAAATATTTAACACAATGCAGGGGCCCACATAAACATGACAACAGAGAAGGCACAAAAGGAACTGTGAATGAGAATGTAGTGCACATTAAAAATATCTAACTGATACAAGGCTGCTACTTGTAGTTTACCCTGGATATCCACACAAGTGCTACTGTGGGACCAAATCCTACTAATTTTTTTAAGCTCTACCACCTTGAACACAAGATGGGAGAAAAGAAAATAAACACTCCGCATATAATTCTTCACTATCAAAATCCACTGCTCAATATAACACTCTTGACAGCAAGGTTTAACAAAGTCCCATGTTCTTGACCCACAGTCCTCATTCAGTGCTGTTCTCCTTCCCCGCACCCTGTGCAGTCTGCAGAAGCATAGATCATTCCCACATGAGCAGCCTTGTACAGCAAGTGTTGCAAAAACCCAAACAGGCGCAGATAAAACCTTTTCCAAACAGGTCTGCTGCTGAGGGACTGCCCATACAAAGGTATCCTGAATTTGTAAAGCCAGGTGAAGTCTGTGCTGAAGTAAGGCAGTCAGTCACTGTATTTTTACGGATGTGTATTTAAAAACAAAACAAAACTAGCAGCACAAAGCGAGTGCATCTACTTTTTCCTAAGATTGCTCTAAAGATTTTGCACGCATCTTAACGATTAGCAGCTTCTGAAGCTTAGTCATTGTAACACCGAGCAGCAGAATTACTTACTTTCCTTCCACACACACCTTCAAGGAATTCACTATGAGTCCAGACAAGTTCAGAGATCCAGCACTCCAATCAAAACACTTCATTACTAAATATCCAGGATTGAGTCTCAAAGGCTGAGGAGAAACCTAACGCCTGGGAGAGGCTGTATATTGTTGAAGGATTTTAAATGAAGTCAAACCTACACACACACACACACATCTAAAAGCTGTATCCGTCACCAATTTTTATGGACTTTTAAGATCAGATCGGACAGTTTAACAGAAATGGGAAGTATGTAGAAATGGTGATTTCCTTTATAATTCAGAACACCTTTAGTTTTGCCGTAATTTCCATTTTATACATGCATAAATGGAGACAGAATGGTGACTCAACTTGCTGATGAAGATTTAAAAAGCAAAGATTCCAGAAAAGGAGGAGCTCCTTTCTCATATTTTTAATAACACTTGTGCAAGTATTTCGCTGTGTACCAAGATCCATAATTTGTTCTATCCAATTTTCAGAAATACAGTGAACTGATAGAGGTATTGATAATTAAAAGTTTTAGTAATTCATAGGTCTTCATAGAAACATGCTTGGAAGATTCAGTATTTTCAACCCAGAATTCATTGTTCATGCATGGGTCCGCAAACCGGTTAACTGGCCTTCAAAAGTAACTCAAAACAAGCAAATAAATTATCAATGGGATTCTGTTTGCTATGCAAGGGTCATTCTTCTTGGACACCCTTCTCCCTCCTTTCTTTTCACTCTCACTACAAGTCCAGATTTACCACAACAGCAGTAACAATGGAAAGACTGCCAGATTCTTGGACAATGAAACAAGCAATGAGCTACAATTTCTCATCCAATGCCTGAAGCAGTATTAGTAGCTGTTCCAAGGAAAGGTGTTCACACAGTCAGAAAAAATTGGTGAGGACAGAAAAATTAAGTCAGATTTACACAACAAATAAAGAGAAAACCTAAGTAGGTGGAATGAAGACTAACATGGCTTATCACAACTCATTAGGATAAATTTAGTTTGAAACCCTTTAACGAGGCAAGTAGGAATAAAATGTATCTAGCCACCTACTCCACAGATGACAGAGGTCAAAGGACTCAGCAGTCTGTCACACATAGGATTTGTTTACCAGATTTTCTGTTGATTGCATATTTGTACTTATTTTAAGAACATGGAACCTATCTTTCAACTAAAATGACATTGCTTCATTTAATATTTATACCCTTTTAATTGTTTTTCCCACCACCACTATGACTTAAGATAAAATTGCTGTGATACTAGGGGAAGGGCAGGGACAGAATTACCTGCCCTCATTCTCTCTGCTGTTTCTTCCCTTGCTACCTAACAAAGCTAACACTGGAATCAAGCTGTGGTTTATTTAGCAATGTTCTCCATCATCCACCCTCCTTCCCTGTCTGGCTATGCTTTAAAGCTCTGTAGTAAATAAAGTTCCTTTATTAACCAAACTTCAGAGATGTGTTATTCCATATCTGTCAACAACCTCCAGGACAGAAAGGACTAACAACAGGGATCCAGCCAACCTATTGGACTAGTCTCCTCCCTTTTAACCAGCTATCCTATACTCAGCTTCTGCTGAAACTGTGTCAGAGAATGCCATTAGAAACACTTCCTCCACAGTAGTACCCCACTGACGCAGGTACTCATCACAACATCTGATGTCTTCCCACAGTCACAAACTTTGCCTTTAAGTTAACATTACTCCAAATGATGTCAGAGCCCCTCTTGGCATCACTCTGCACCATTTCACCCTAAATGCACTGTCTCACAACATCCATTCTTAGCCGTCCATGACAGTAACATTTCTGACACGCTTACATTTGCTCTATTACCAAGAGCTACTTCACCTGTTCAACTAATCAAGCAAATCCAGTTCGAAATAATTTTTTAGCACTTGAGTTTCCAGAGTTACACAGAGTACAGATGGAGGCCATCTGTTATCAACCACGATTTTTTTTTAGACAGAACTACAGCCTTCTCTTCCACAGAACCAGCTGGAAGAGCATGAATCCTAATCCTCCTCCAGCTGGGAGCCAAAGCTTGAAGAGTGCCCTTGGAGAGCAAGGGTGAGCTCTCAAAATCTAACTACAATGCTCTGGTTGCAGATCATTTATGTACTCTACCCAAAACAAACCAATCCACAAATAACTTCCTTACCAGTAATGGGACAGTCCTTTGCTTTAAGACATGGAATTAACAGTTATTAACCTAAACCAGGCACAATATAGCAACAGCTACTGTATGCTTAAAGGCCTTCAAAACAACTATGATGCCCTCAAAGCATATGAACTTTCTGAAAAGATACGAGAAGTTTGGCTTCATGTGATAAACATGAGTGCACGCTGGGATCTAGAACTATTATTTGCAATATAATAGCCCACAGTTAAAGTGATTGATAAGTACCAACAGATAGAAATAGCAACACAAAACTAGGAAACAGACATGCTAGAAGGAACACATGAGACAGCAGCACAGAGAATCTGCTTTAAATATTCCTCCTATTTTTCAGCCACAGAAGTTTCCCCCATTTTTTTCAGGAAGTACGTTCAGAATTTTGGTTTTATACTCTCAGCTGCACTGCAGGACAATATTAAGATATTCACTTAAAGGTTGCTACAGCCATATCTAGTTTTAACTGGCATAAAAGACAGTTTCAAGGAGAGTGCAAATGGAGATCAATTAATACCATCTGTATTTTCCTTTTAATTGTGGAAGAAACAGTCCTACTATTGTCCTGAGATCAAATTTCAAATGCTCTGCAAAGATCCAACATGTACATCAATTATTTCAACTTCTCCTTCAGTTAGCCGATGTGTTAACATATTATTTTTTTAAATAATAACCATTTTACAAAAATTCTTACAGCCTTTTAACCTGTGTTCTGTAACAAGTAACAAAACAAAAGCAGAGCAAGCTGTCTTTATCTACAGCTTCCAGCCTTACGACCTGCATCTTACTATAGCTTAGTTCCTCACGACAACGTAACAGGAAAGAGCTCTTTGCTCTTAAACAGTACTAAATATTACTGTATTGTAGTAGTCTTGTAGTAGTGCAGTAATTCTTGCATTGTAGTCATACTATATTAACTATTAAGCAGTACTTCTTAATTGTAGTCATACTGCAAAAGAAAATCATGCATAGACCACACAAATGGTAAATTTTACTCCTGTTTGTTAAATACATTATTCCTATTTTTGTTGACAGTGAACAGATGAACAGAACATGCAGGGTAGTGAAACAATACACTTTAGCATTCTGGGGATAATAGCTTTAGCATTTCTCACACACTGCTGCATTAATAAAGTAACACAGTTTGCCTGGACTTTTATACAAGTACTACATTCTGATCTCCCACATCTTCATCTGTTTTTGACCAAAGCTAGTATTCAAGCTGTAGCTGGGTTCCTCCTTCTAGCTTGACCATCATACTACACAATTTTAAAAGTCATGCTAAACAATTCCAAAGGAAGATAACCCTGCAGTAAGTACTGCCATAATACACAGTCATAATTTTTTGCAATCTCAAAACCATGAATGCATTTGTTTTGTAATGACTAAAAGACATGATTAAAATTTTCAGCATATAGCTAATATACCATGACCTTTATTTGTTATATATAGTATTATCTTGTGCTCTCTATCTCATGAGTATTGTCTTATTTCACACTAAATGCCAACTTTCTAAAACAAGATGCTTTTCCATTATGCTCTTGTACAGTGCCAACACAATATGACTTGACCTACTAGGTGCCATAGCCCTACAAACAAAGGCTACTTTATTACCAATGAGAACTGTTCAGGAAGACAACCCAGGGCTTTCCAGACCAACATAGGTTCAGTGAGCATTTCTGTTTCAACAAAACAGAAAAAAAGAAAAAGGAAAAAGAAAAAAAAAAGGCACAAAATTACCTATTTCAAAGTTTCTGATCAAAAAAAGACTCAAAGTATGGCAACCTGCAATGATTTCCCCAGCATTCTAAAGATGCAGCACACAACTGCATAAGAAGTTTCTCACAATTAAATATATAATATGCATTTGACAGCTGTACATAAGTATCAGATACTCGTTACTTTTCGGGCTTCAAATATACAAATAGAGTATTTCAAACTAAGTGCTTATAAGAGAGAGAAATCATTCTTTTTTGTCTGCAAATGGAACCCACCTTTTGTGCCAAAAAGTAAGCAAAGAAATAAAGGTATCAGTGGTACAGATAAAACAAAGGTATAGCAGGTAGGATGGTCAACTCAATAGCATGCAACCCAGGCCTCTGATGATGTGCCAGTTCACAATAGAGATGATTAAAGAGGCTACCGCTCTGTGCTGCCCTCTCTGTCCCTTCATCCGAGATTCTCTCCCTCCAGCAGCAGCTGAATTTCACAACACAGAATATTAACTTAAACCAACAATTTAATTTAATAGTAATAAACTGGGCTACAAACCGCAACAGTTGAGGAGCAAAACACCACTTGCTTTATCTTTGCAATGGCTGTGGTAACCTCTGGCAGAGATGCAAGGTGTCAATACAAGTAAGATTAACTTCCTAAATCATCTCTACAGTACCTGCCCCAATCATGAACAAAAAAACCCCACCCCCAAAACTAAAAACCCAATCAAGTGGCGGTGAAATATCCCAGAAAATTTCATCAAGATACTCTCCAAGTTTTTTCTGTGTACTCGTGTCAAGCCTTTCTATTCCCAAAGACATCTCAATAGCCAATATACGTTAAAACAGTATCATTGTTTATTCTGTTTAGGTTTTATAAAGATGACAAAAAAATTCTGCCCTCAGCTATCTAAAAGATACATGGCATTCATTTAAAGATAAGTTATGGTTTCCAAAGCAGCGCTGAAGAATTTTTTCTCCCACCTTAGAAAAAGCATTTTTAAAAATAATAATTAGTAGGAAGTTTCAAGAAATAAAACTGTTCCTCTGAGCAAATACTAGCATACAGCAATTTTTCCTGAAGAAAAAAAATACTTTAAAAAGTAAGAATCTTGTTTCAGTCTGCAAGTATACTAATTACACATGAAACAGAAGTGACAGTTATACTTTAAAGAAATCTTTCACGTATATTTAATCAGACCTTTACTGTAGAAATTGCGCTGTAACAGAGGGATTACTTATTTTAGAGTGAAGCTTGCACAGTATTGCTACAGATGTCACTGATGGATGGTGGACTCAGTGCCGAACGTTCTTTGCTCCACGCTTATCACCTCTTTGGCTGACCTAATGTGGGAGGCCTGACATCTACACTTCCTCACTTCCATCTATGTTGAAGGAATAGTGCTTGCCTGATACTTACCCAAGAGGTAGCAACTCAACCGTCTTCCCTTTCATTACAATTTCAGTATGAACTCCCTTCACTTTTAGGTATTGCAACAATTTGCCACCACCCCCCTCTTCTGTCTTTCCACAACAGGGGTAGGTATTGTGAATCTTACCACTGTCACCTACCACAGAAACAACACCAAAGTCAAGTCCAGCGTCTAGTAAGGAATGCAAAAATAGCTCTTAACTGCAATTCCCATTTTAGCTTCTAAACTACAGGAAACTGAAAAGAAAGAAAAGGTCACTTCCCTAAAGCCCACACATGAGTGAAGGCACACATAGTGCTTAAAACTGAAATTAAAGACAACTCCTCTTTTGTCAGCCATTGTGACTAACAGATAAGCAAATTTCAGCACTGAGCTGTGCCCATCAGCAGGTGTGGGTTTTGTTTTGTTTTTTTCCTGTTTGCTTGTTTTCATCCAAGTAGTGTTTTTAGACCAGGGATTTCAAAACCATAACGTCAGCAGCATATCATCAAGGAAGAGAAGACTGAGAGGGGACCTCATCAACGCTTAGGAATATCTCAAGGGCAGGTGTCAAGAGGACGGGGCCAGACTCTTTTCAGTGGTGCCCAGCGACAGGACAAGGGGCAACAGGCACAAACTGGAACACGGGAAGTTCCATCTGAATATGCGGAAAAACTTCTTCACTGTGAGGGTGACAGAGCACTGGCACAGGCTGCCCAGGGAGGGCGTGGAGTCTCCTTCTCTGGAGATATTCAAACCCGCCTGGACGCAATCCTGAGCAGCCTGCGCTGGGTGACCCTGCTCTGGCAGGGGGTTGGGCTGGATGATCTCCAGAGGTCCCTTCCAGCCCCTACCATTCTGTGATTCTGTGATTACTACCTGGTAAACCGTGATAACTTGCTATTTTTTTTGCCCTTGAACACTACAATGTGGTATTCACAGAACACTGAGATAAAAAATAAGATCTGAAAAAAGGCAAATAATATTTACTAAACAAAGCTTCTGTAGTGCTGCTTTATGTTTATTTCGTTTAAAAAAATTAAGCCTCAATTTTCAGAGACCTCCTGCAAGACACTCAGTTTCATATTACACAGGAAAATATCCAGAATTTAATGTTCACTTCCAGGCATCTAAACAAAATGACACTACTACCAAACAGACAGGTAAGCACTTGCAGCTGACTGGAAGCTACATTTGGACAAACAAAAGGAAGAAATATTACACCTTTAAGATTCATAAATTTGGATCATATGATGTATGGAGAGTTCTTGAATGGATGTTAAAGAGCAAACAGTGTAAGGATAAAAGACTAGCAAGAGCGAACAAGAGACAGGTCATTAGGATTTCTCAGGTTTTGGAGGTTGAGGTTTTGTTCATGATTCTTAGAAGAGCCTTGGCAACAAGAAGAGAAACATTGTCACAATAATCCCAAAGAATCTCTACTGAATAATTCTATTAAAGAAAACAAACAAACAAACACACCCCCCTCCCAAAAATCCCTTACCACTCTCAAGCACCCAGTAAGTCAAGAAAATTACTACAGCATAGTAAGCCTTTTGCACCTGCATAACTGGTTGAGATTTAACACAAAACAGTAAAGGAAGATTATCACATAGTGTCTGCATTAAAAAAAACCAAACCAAACCAACACCAACTGTCTTAAAAATCCCGTAGAACGGCAACTGATCTTTTGGCTTCCACTGACTCACCAGTCAATTAATGCTGGCAGAATCTACATACACGTTTTAATATCATATCTTCAAAATTACTTCAGAAACTAGTATGAAACTCAGCATGGGTTACACAGCACAGAGATGGTAAGAACAGAAACCTAGGATGTTAGTTTAAAATACACACACACACACACACAAAATCAGATGAATTTATTGAAGAAATCCCTTGCAAAATTTCTACTATAGCTACTGTGCATTCTAATGTTACTAACAATCCTTTTAGCATTCAAGCTGCTCAGACCTGAGCAGGTGGAAAGGAATTAAGGAGTGTATCTAACAGCCCAAAACCACACATACATATACACATGCATGTGTTTATACTTATGCACACAAGCACACACAAGAACTTGATATACGTATTTTTCCAGGGGACAAAAAACAAACCCCAGACCAAATTCAGTATTTATAGTAGCCCATATTATCATTCACCACTCTGATATATCCCATTTTAAGGAAACCCCAGGGAACACTTCATCTGAAAGAATATCAAGCTGGTCCTGAGTTTTGGCACATTACAAGAAGACTGAATAGGCTGAGAAACATACTGTGTTAATAATAATATGCACAGCTAATATTTTCCACTGTTACTACCGCTCTCAATCCAGCTGCCTCATGTGCCAGGCTTGTTTACATCCAGTTTTCATACCGTTTTACAGCTATACTGATTTCATTACTGATATAGTTAGAGAAGTACATAGGAAACATTTGTAGACAGAACATTTGGAAAAAAAAAAAAAAGGGTAAAGGAAGCTGCTGGAATTTTCAGCATAGTAATATTTACTTCCTATATTCCACCAGCCTGCAACACAACGCTCTGACTAGTTAAGCACTGCATCCACAGCAGAGCTCCCACAGTTAAATTAGAACTTCAGAGAAACTTTACTGGTGATAAAGCAGCCCTGCAGACTTTTATTTTTTTTTTTTTTAGGAAGACGCTACAGTAGTTTTAAGTCTTCAAACCCTAATAGATCATAAAGCAGCCCTCTCACCAGAGAGTGAAGCTAACTTGAAAAAACATGAGCAGCACACACTCAAAGAACTCATCCCTGAAGAGGGTATTTCCAACAACAAAACATTTCCAACACTGCTGAAAAAATGTATCTATTATGGATAGAAAAAATAATTTTCACATTCTAGAAGTCCTGGAGACTAGTAGTGCAAAGATATGAATTACTGGCAAATTGGCCTTCAATAAACAAAGACAGACTTCCGTTTTACTCTGCTTCCACAGTAGCACAAGGACAGGAAAGATACTGACTAGGTACAAATTTCACTCCAACAACTTAATCTTGAGGCTGAAGTGGAGGGTCAAAGACCTTAGGCAGGCAGAAGGATTGAAGAAAGGAGGGGAAAAAAGCATAAAAATAAGAGAAAACAATAGAAAAATAATTTGGTTTGTATAATGATCTATATTTAAGAAGGGTGCAGGGAGGCACACAAAAGGGAACAGAAGTCCATGAGTGTTCATTCCAGCATTTCCATGCTCTCTACATCCTTTGATTTCACTCTTCTTGCAACTTTTATATCCTATATACCTTTTCTTCCTATTTCACAACAAAGCTGTTCTGGGACAGAAAGTGATTTTTTCACTGTGAACAAAGAAAGCCTCTAGGACAGCATTAGGTGGCAACTGCTAATCAGCACTTCACTATGTTATCTGTATTCAAATAAGAAGCCAAACTGGCAGTCAAATAAAAATGTGAAAATAAGAGATGATCTCAAGTTTGCTTTGCAAATCCACCTCACCTTGAAGTGAGGAGGCTTACTTCCTATGTTTTGCTAACATAGCTATAGTAAGCCTGTTATCATACATTCAATTCCGCCGTACAGAAGCGTTAAGAGGTAAATTCCCCACAGTAGTTCATTTGCAGTTTTCAGGTCCAAAGTACAAATTACCATCTATTACACTTCCTCTGATCACACTTAGAAATTTGAACACAGTAGTATCCTAAATGCATATTAGTCATTTCTAACTTACAAGATGCAAGTTAAACAAATCATTGACCTCAAATTGCAACTCTGTATTGACACATTTCATCAATCACAAAAAAATGCCCATGCAAACTGGGTCTTACCTTATCCTTTTCATGGGGAAGGAGACACACTGGAGGGAGACAGGAAAGAGACTCAAAACTCTCCTTCCCATCAGCATTAGTGGTTGCTTTAGTGTTGAGTTGGTACAGAGGTCCATCTTTAAGGAGCCTACCATGGCCAACAGCACGTTTGACAGCTAATCGTAATTGCTGGTGAAAAATGGAAGCAGCACTACCTCCAAATAATGCAGACACATCTTTCTGACCTTTCAGAAAGCGCTCAATGTTCTTCAAGGATGAGCCACTAGACTCAGCCAAGCCCTCAATTGCCCGTTTGATAAGTTTATTCCAGTCCACGTTTGGTTTACCATCCAACTTGCCATGGTTCCGAGGCTTTGGAAGTGCTATTCTCCCAGGATTATCAGGATCCTTGTAGGAGTTGAGACCCTTGTTGGAGACTTTTAAAATAGTTCCATCTTTAACACTCAACTCTAACTGTTCCAGAACAGTTTTGCGGTCCAAACCGTGTGAAGACGACACTGCATTGCATATCCTCTCCTCTGAAGGACGCTGTTTTTGCTTCTTTACCTTTTTGATTGCCTCCAAAATCCACTCTGTATACAGCGGGTTGGCGAGTTTTACCATGGTGAAGAATTCTGTATATCCATAGAGTCGTTATCCTTTATCCCGATGCTGAACAAGTTTCACACGATGAGAAAACAGATTCTCGAATGATAGGAACCAGCTAACCATAGCATACACGTTTTCTGTTCTGAATTACTCCTCCTTTCTCAAACATTATTTGTTTTCACACTGAAGAGAGGAAAGCAAAACAATTAGAAATTTCCTCATTCTTTCCAATAAATCCCCTAACAGCTTCAGAGAAAGTTTTTCCACAAAGGTATAAAGATTTCAGCATATCTCACCTCAGCTTCTGGTCTGCACGCTCACAATCAGAAGAACTGTAACATTAGGCCTGGAAGAAAACAAGAAGAGAGATATTTCCAAAGAACAGTTAGAAAAAAAAGAAAAAAAAGATTAGCAGCCAACATTAATTCATTAAACAAATAGCAGAGTTTTAATCCACCACTACAGTTCTGAAACACTGAAGTAATACTTGAGGTTTTATCTTCGCTACTAATGAAAGCATTCTTTAACACTGAAATAACTCCATACAACCTAAAGAAAAAAGTATGCCCTTTTTATTTCAATCCGTAAGTCAGTATAAATTCTATACCAAGTTTTGTATCATTGCTGAGCACAATCTAAATTAATATTTGGGGTGAAAAAAAAAAACCCACAACAAAGATCTTAAAAAAGCAGCAGCCGTCTTCATTTTTGCACATGCAAGACACTGCCTCAAACTTCAATAGGAAGTAGTAGGAATAGCCAAGAGTCTTGAGCAAACAGCAAGAAACTTTCATAGCTCTTCCAGGAGCATAATCATAGGTCCGATTCCCTCCTGCTAAGAAATGCTATGACAGTTGCTCCATCAAGAAAAAAAAAGTGAAGAAACGCAGCTGGAGATTGTAATTAAATGTTCCGCTTTCAGAGACCATAGAAGAGAAGAATACAACATTATAATCTTCAGTATAGATGAGGCACACTGAAAACACTTGAGGACAAAGTAACAGGTGACCATACACAATGAAGAAGGAATGCTTATGACACTGCTAATTAAAGATGCAGATAGAAGGGTATGAGGCTCTACTTCACAGCCTTTAGTTGTCTTTAACAAAGACTTTTTCTAAGTGTGATAAAAGTATGTTGTGCTGAAGTTCTACTGCAGAAGTACACTAACCGAGAGGGATTTATAAACCATTTATTACAAGGAATACTGATTTTCTGCACGGGAAGTTTTAGTCACAAGCTAGTCATCAACACAGTTCTCCTATTCTGCTTTCTAGTAAGTACCGAACAAGTTATCAACACACAGAACACATTTGCATACAGGCATCAGACTCACTTGCACAGCTTCATGCAGCCAGTACTGGAAAGATTCAGAACTACTGTTTAGACCAGAAAAGACGCAGTGCTTGCCTAGAGTTCTTTTACCCCACAAACAACAGATGTAAAGAGAAATATGGTCCCCAAGACCTGCCTGCCTGGCAAAGCGAAGCTGTGCTCCCGGGGTGCCCCGGCACGCTAGGATTCCGGGGCCAAGCAGGACGCACTGCTCTGTCCCCAGCAGAGCTCCGTGCGCAGGACGTTACGTAACCGCCTGGCCAGGCTGGGGCGATACCGGGACGGTCCCAACGCCGGGTCGCTCACTCGCTCGCTATCTGCGTGACAAGCGGCCCCTGCACCTGCTACCGCTTGTCCCCATCCCTATCCCGGACAGGCCCCGCACACGGCGCCCCGAGGGGCGCACTGCCTCAGTCGAGGGACCCGCACCAGCGGAATCAGGAGAAACGGGGCGCAGGCCGCAGCCCCGACAGCCGGCCGGGCCCCACACCGTTCTTCACCCCCACGGAGACAGGTAGTGCAGCCCGGCTCCTCGTACCGGTTCGGCCGGGCCCGCGCCCGCGCCCGCCTCAGCCACGCTCTCTCGCGCCAGGCACAGAAAGGAGCTCAGCCCACGACCCCCCGGCCTGCACCGCCTGCCTCATCCGCGCCGTGCCATGGCCGCCGCCTCCCCAAGGTGTAGGCCCAGCGGGCCCCATGGGAGCGGGCGGCCGGGTCCGGGCCTGGCGCAGAGCGGCGGCGGGGCCGGAACAGGCCGCGAGCCTGGAGCGCCCAGGAGGCCTTCCCCTTCCCCAGGCCACGGAGCTCGCCAGCCGCCTGTCTCCGAGTTCCCCGGCACCGGGCACCCGAGCCAGAGTGGTCCCGCCAGCGCTACTTACCGAGGCCCGCGAGAGACGGGAACCGAAAGGCAAAGGCCGGACGGCGGCGAAGCCCGAAACTGACACGGCGGCCATCTTGGGTCCGGAGCTCTGCGGCGGGGGGAGGGGGCGTGGTAGGGGAACAGCCCGCGGCGGGCGGGGGCGCGCGCGGGGAACAGCGCGGTGGGGCGGGAGCGGCCGCCGCCGGGAGGAGCCGCCGAGACGGGGGCTGCGGCAGGCCGGGTCCTGGCGGGAGCGCGCGGCGGTGAGAGGCGGGGCCGCTCCGAGGGCAGCCGGAGCGGCCAGGCCGCCGTCCCGGGGCCAGCTGCCGGGGGCGGCCTGCGGCGCCATGTGGGTAGAGCGTGCGGGGCCGGGGCGGGAAGGCGGCGGCGCTCGGTGGCGGCTGACTGGAAACAGCACTTGGGTGGGAGCTGCGAGAGCAGCTGCTGACGGGGACGTCTCACCACGGCTGTGGGAAGCCTCCGCGCTCTGAAACCGCGAGGCTGCGGCCAAGAGTATGGCTACCGGCTGCTCCGACCGCCGAGAACCAGGCGGGAACGGCTGGGCGGCGGGAGGGCTTGGGCTAACGATCGTACTCTGGTAATAGATGATTATAACCTGTAAGGTAGGAAATCTACTCTTAGGCTTAATTAAGTTTGCGCTTGGAACAGTGACTCTGGGTTTTTATGACTTAAAGGTACCGAAGTGATGTAGAATTCTGAAATAACGATACCGTTTAGCTTGGAGAGCGAGCGTGCCTTGCCTGTACCTCTCAGCTGCGCGCGTTTAAAGACTGCTCTATCCTTAGGCATCTTTGTGAGGTAATTTGTGTAACTTTCTGACATCTTTGATACATTTCAGTTTGTAGAGTAAAAATATACCGCCAAAACATTAGCTGTTCTACACGGAAATAACTTGGGAGCTATCTAGGTACTTTGGTCTTGGCTCCACAGAGCTGTCTGTTTGTCACTGAAATCCAAAGGGGTCTGTCCGAGAACAGAGGTCCACCCTTGGCTAATTTATAGAGCAGCACAGTTGTGTTCTGCTCTGCAAAGGTATGACGTTGGACTAGCATGTGCTGAAAGTTGGCAGAAATGAGCAAAGAGCAAATTCTCATTTTGCAGCGTTCTCTCCTAGGTTATAGTTGATTGAAAGAATCTTATTTTGTTATCCATCCTGAATGGCTATGTGCTGCATGCAATTCTCTAACCTTTTCTAACCTCTGGCTCAGTTTACCAGTTGTGTGTACACATTATAAAGTAGGCATTTTTCACCATTGCCTTAAAGGGCAACTATTGTGTAAAGTTTCCTGCGAGCTTCCCTTTTTAGAAAAGAAAAAATAAAATCTTAAGAAACCTTGTGGAGACAGAGTTAATAAAGCAAACTTGTGATGTTTTCTGAATGGCTTTGTTTAGTGTCTTAGGTGAGAAATTTCTCTTTTGAGCAAGAAGAACTCTTTTGATGTTTTACCAGAACAGATTTTTCGGTGCAAAAGTTAAATGTTCTGAGTTACTTATTACCTGAAGCCAATGGAGTTTGAGATGCTATTGTACAAGGTACTGTATCAGCAGTTCTGTTTCTGCTATGTAGACTATAGAGATTTGGCCTTGTCTTGTCAGAGTTGGATTCTCCCTACAAATTAATCTCTTCTCCCACCTCTTCCTGAGTCTTCAAAATGCGTGTGGTTCTATGCTGCGTGGCTTCCAGTGCCTTAAATTGCAAGGCTGTGGTGCTATATTCAGACAAGCTAATGGAGATAGAAATATAATTTCCAGATAACAAAGTAAAGCAAGACTAAGAGGATTCAGTACATAACAGTGAAACCCAATTTTGTTCCTACAACACAGAGTATCAGTCTGTAGACTCTATTCCGTTTCAAAATTGCCAGTAGGTTATTATTAGCACCCTTACAAAATTAATTGTTTTGGTTGGCTATTATAAGTAAAAAAGGGGCCTGTTTTCTTCTACTCTCTTTTTTTATTTTCACAGCACAGGCTAACAGTTAAATCATCAGAATTTCTGCATATGGCAAACTACAGATGGTAAGGAATTGTTTTATTATAAAGACAGTGCACGGTTTGGCAACACCATTTTGTAGCACTGCTCTTTGGCTGTGCTTAAGTTTCTCTGGGGGTTCATGTACTGTAACTGAAGTATAGTACCCTTCAATGAGCAGTTTTCAGGCTGTCAGTAAATTAACCAGCAAAATGAAATTCTGTTCTGGCAGCATTTTCTGCCGTGTTCTCCTTTTAGGTTCCAGTTTATATAAGCTCCTGAGCCACTGTGGAGACTGACTTTCAGAACAAAACATCATCTTTGTGCTAACAGTTTGGAAGCAGCCAGGCAGCATTTCTGCAGCAGTAAACAGTGGTGTAACTACAAATTGTTCTCTGCAGGTGCCAGCAAGATACTTTAATAAACCTGCCTGATTTTAAAGCAGAAACGTATTTCCCCTTTTGCCTCAACAACTTTTTCCTTTGGTGTGCAGAAATAATTAATTACTCTATGGTTGCTTTTGTATTGGCACCAATGTTCTTGATGGTTAAAGAAACTGAAGTAGCCGTAGGAAAAATACAGAAGTGGCAACATCATGAACTGGGTAAAATACTAACAATTTTGATGATGGGTGCAAGCAGTCAGAGGGAAATGGCAGTTTTTAAACAATGTATAATTCAGTCAAGACTGAATTGCGTTTCATGAGACAAAAAAGAAATGTCTGTATTGAAAAGACATGTCCCATGACTGTTGATTTTAAGGTCCAGATTAAAAGCAGAAAGGTTTGAGTTTCTCAGAGAACCAAGTGTATAAAGGCTTTATGTTGTTGGTCAATTTAACTATGTGCTGCTGCTTTCTGTCAGTGATACCTATATGACTCCCATTAATACAGTCTCCGAGAGCCTCATAGACCGATACAATAATCTTTACAATACCTTTGTGTTAAAAGTAGTGATTATATTAAAATCATAAATAATGATTTTAAATTTAGAAGTGGTGTAATTAAATGACAAATTATTACCCCTTTGTTGCTCTCAAATGTGTAATTCATTACTGTAATTTGAATTAGACATTTAAAAAACATTATTTGATGCTTGAAAAATGCATTTGATACAAATCAGGACCGTAAAAGAGAAATTAATATATAGGTTATTTCTCCTTCATTATTTTCTGCAATAGCGATAAGCTCATCTAGTGCATGTTGAATTATCTAATACTTTAAATAAGGATGTATGCATACAGTAGTATTAAAAGGTAACATCAGAGTAAATAAATTGACTTCTGCCCCATTTGAGGGAAAAAATAGCAAGAATGTATCAATAGAAAATAAGATCAAATAGAAACTCTAAACTGTGCCCTTTTTTGCATTCTGACATAATCAGTCCATTCAGCTTACTCATCTTCCTAACTTGGTGATATCACCACTTAAAAGATTTGCCCGAAATCATGAGGCATAGTCAGGTGTAAAGACTTGGACCCGAGTCTTTCAGTGCTTATGGTAGGCAGTCACCTTCCTTCCCGTGTAATAAAGGTTGTATGCTTAGACAGCTTATTTAATGGGGTAGAAAGGACTTCTTTTTCATTGTTCTTGTATTTATGTTTGTTCCCAGCGGAGCAGTAAAATTGGAAAATTACTTGTAATGGCATCTGCCTGACTCAGAAGTCCAGAGATCTGCTGTATGAACATGAAACACCTGTTCTAATTATGTAAAGGAATCAGTTCGCATAGAGTTTAGATGATTTTGCATGACAATTGTCATTTTCAGGCCAGCTGGATTGTGTTTTCAGTAGTGTGAAACTTTGTGAACAAACTAGCAAAGTAATACGGTGGAAAAAATCGAATAGCTGCTCCTCACTGTAGAAACTGGGTTACTTTACAGTTTATACTAAGATGTTTACCTTAAAAAAGAGTAGCCTTAAAAAAAAAAAAAAAAAAAATTAGAAGCAGACATCGGTTTTAAGGCCGCAGGCTCTGTTATCTCCAACATCGAGTGCGGTTCTGACCACCCCATCTGGAAAGCTTGAGCGAGCACCTCAAACTGGGGAGAAGGGGGACGTGCAGCAGCCTCCATATGCGAGGAGCCTGGACTGTTAACTCTCCTAAGCAGTCTACGGCTTTGAAAGCACGGGGAGGCGAGGAGCGGGCGTCCGCCGCGTTGCACTGCGCGGCACGGCGGCAGGCAGGGCTCGCCGGAGCCCGCTACCGCAGTCCCGGCCCAGCGGGTCCCCGCGCGGGCGCGCGCCGCCCGCCGGGCCACGGCGGGTGACGTGTGCTGCCTGCGAGCGGGGAGGCGGGGCTCACCGCGCGCTCTGAGGCGGTCCGCCCCTTCCGGGGGCCTCAGCTGGGGGGCGTTGCTGGGCGCTTTCCCGAACTCGTCGGGCTGGCTGCTGCCCCAATCGGAGCTGAGCGCCGCGTGCCGTTCTTCTGCGTCATCATCCGCACGCCTCTCCTCGGCCTATCGGGCGTGGTTGTTAGTGGATCACCCAATCAGGGTGCTCGCTGCCAAACCCCACCCGGAGAGGTCAGGGGGAGTTTTTCGTGCTGCCAATCCGCGCCCCGGGGGGTGGAGCTTGTGGCGGCAAGGACGCGGGCGCGAGGGGGTGAGGCTCGTGAGGCGGCGAGGGGAGGCTTTGCTTCGGCTCCCGCTGCAGGACGGCCCTGCCGTGTGGCCCGCCCGGCGCAGTCATGATCCATAGCCTGTTCCTCATCAACGCCTCCGGGGACATCTTCCTGGAGAAGCACTGGAAGAGCGTCGTCAGCCGCTCCGTCTGTGACTATTTCTTCGAGGCGCAGGAGAGGGCCTCGGAGGCGGAGAACGTGCCGCCGGTGATCCCCACGCCGCACCACTACCTCCTCAGCGTCTACCGCCACAAGATTTTCTTCGTGGCCGTTATCCAGAGCGAGGTGCCACCTCTCTTCGTCATCGAGTTCTTGCACCGCGTCGTTGATACCTTCCAGGTACGGCTCGCGCGGCCGGCGGGGCGAGGGCTGCGTGGCGCGGAGAGGCTCTCTGCTTCTGCTTTAGCTGACGGGTGAGTTGATGAGTGCCGAGGAGGTTAGGAGAGGAAGAGCTCCAGGTCACTGCCGCGTTGTAAAGGAGAGCGGGGCGGGGAGGAGAAAAGGGAGCCCCTCAAGTTAGCAGCAGTTAGTTTTCTCTTTTTCGTGTCTCTTAATTCTCATCCTGCACCTGCGAGGATCTAGAGTGGGTCTCTAGGGTTTGCGGTGGTTAGGAATGTACTGTGTAGGATGACGATGAATTCAAGATCAGCCTATGCTCCCAGGAAGGACCTTTCAGCAATCAAGACATATTTCTGTTTTGCGGCCCTGTCTCTTCTAGGAGCTGTGAACTAAGACCAAGCTAGCCTTGTTCTCGCAAGGAGTTTTTGCGATTCATAGCCATGTGCTTTAGTCGATTAGTAACAACCTACCTATGTGCTTACATCTAGTGGTATTTCTTGGAAGTGTATTTGCTTCCTAAAGAAGTGAGGCACAGGAGTTGCCCCAGAGCAGCCATATTCCCTCTGTGCTATGGCTGACATGACTGCCGGTCAGTTTAGGGAAATAGTGAAGATGTCTGTCTTCTGCCTGCGAACGACTGGATCGTGTAGTCTGGATTTGAAATGTCTTGTGACCAGCATCCTACCAGAATACAGGAAATGTGGGTGCTTGGTTAAACAAGTATCGTGAGCTTTTGCTTCCAGGTGCCAATCAGAACCTGAGTGTAGGCTGAGTTATGTTTCACTGAGCTGAGGGAGTGGATTGGCTGTTCAGGCCAAAAATGTCCTATGTCAGTCACTTAAGTCTTGGTTTTTGTGAGGGGACGAGGCATGAGTGTGTCTTCACTGGCTTGGCTGTATGTTAAAATCTGACATGTCTGAAAAAGAAATAGTGTTTGTAGTGCAGGACTAGGAGTTCTCTACCATCACAGTTTATGTATACTCATGCTTTGTGCAGAATGCCTCATCTCTTTAATTGCTCTAAGTAACTAGAAGCTCAGGTTTGTGTTTGCGTGCACGTGCTTGCTCTCTCTCCAGAAAGATGCATGAAGTCCCCATAGAATAAAACTATGAGTAAATTAAATGTTTGGTTTTAAAAATTGCTGAACTATTGGGACAGCTTCCTATAACATATGCTGAATCTTGAATGATCTTCACTTAATTTTCTATACCTACATTCTGTTACAGGTTTACAGTTCGACTTGGTATATTTTCACTGCAAACTTTATTATTGCTAATTATTGTTTTGGAGTAGGAGCTGAAGAAACAGTAGAGGAATCAAGCTGGGGAATAAAATGGTCTGTGGATCTTTTATGATTCACATTCTAAGGTTCTCCTTTACACACCTCTTAAATTATGAGGAAGGAGGGTTTTGTTACATGGATAGAATTATTTTTCAGACTTTTCAGAATACTAGACTTCTGCTATTAGTCTAATACATCTTAGGATATGTAAGCAGTCTGTACACCCCAAGCGGTATCAGAATAAAAAAACACAGGTAGTGTCTTAGACGGACTTCAGAAATGTTCTCCTATAAAACAAACATGGACTTAGGCAGAATACGCAGAGAGTTTGAAGCTGTGCTTCTCCTACATTCTACATCAAAATAAATTCTAAAAAAATGCTTACAGAATTGAAGTTAATAATTATATTATTGCCTATATGTATGCGAGCATTATAACAAAAGTAAATTAAAAGCTTTGATTAGGAGAGGTTGAATTTCTTGAAGAGCGGTGCTGCGCAGTTAAAATATCGAGAGTACTGTAGGTAAAGACTAGGGCAGCTGAGGAAGGATATATAATACTGGAGCTTAACGAAAGGCATCGCTGCACGCAAGTCAGTAGTGGCCGCAGGAAGTAAGTTTTTCTTAATAACGTTGCCGCTTAATCAGTTGCGATTGAGCCACTTTGAAGTGCTAATTAAAAAAAATCTCTGAGCTATCAAAGGGAATCTTGTTCTATAGAAAGGAAATAAGAGCATATGATGATGCGGTGATTTGTCAGCTTGCTGGGGCGGTGGCAGAGGTATGCTCAGAGTTGTGCATGTCTGTTGGAGTCAGTTTGTCTCATGTGCTTATACTAATACATGGAGTTTCTCATCCAAGAAGAGGCTTAAATTATTTCTGTGTGGGACACTGAACTGAATGATCGCTAAGACTCTCTTTCAGAGATTGTTGAGTAATTATTTCTTTTGCACAGGATTATTTTGGTGTCTGTTCAGAGGTGATGATCAAGGACAATGTTGTGGTGGTTTATGAGGTGCTGGAGGAGATGCTGGACAATGGCTTTCCATTGGCAACAGAGTCTAATATTCTTAAGGAACTGATAAAACCTCCCACTATCCTGCGAACAGTTGTCAACACCATCACAGGTACAGGGAAACAAAAAGTAGATAAACGGGAGGCCATGTGGCAATATTCCTGCATATGTAAATTAGCACACGGGTGAAGAAAATCTGTGTTGTCCCATACCATTCTAAACCCCAGCATACGTGTGTTTAGGGAGTCCTGTGTTAGTGCTTTGCTTTGAGGTTCCTTCCAGTTCCAGCACCAGCTGCACTTTTTTTTTTTTTTTTTTAACCAAAACATGTAGACTACATTTCTGGTTACAGCCATGACGTGACTTCCTGGATGAGTTAGTTTGGTGTGGGTTTTTCGTTGGGGTGGCTTTTTGTTTTGTTTTTTTAGTTACACTTCCCCATGCCTTATTGTGATATGTTTTAGAGTTGGATGTAAGAGAGATGTAGATTGTAGAATACAAACGGTGAGTCTGGAAGAGTAATTGCTCTCCTACAAAGACATAGAGGTTCTCGGGGATTAATTACAATTAAGTTATATGGGGCCAAGGACTTGTTCTGGAGCATTGTCTAACTTCTGTGGTTGTTGTGATTGCCTTTCTTTTTCCAGGAAGCACTAATGTGGGTGACCAGCTTCCTACTGGACAGCTATCTGTGGTGCCTTGGAGACGTACTGGTGTAAAATATACCAACAATGAGGCGTATTTTGATGTGATTGAGGAGATAGATGCAATCATTGACAAATCGGGTATGGAAGTTGCTTCTGGCTAAGACAAGAATAACTTGTCCTGATAGTGCCTGAAGAGAGATTTAGATTTTCAAAGAGGAGCTCCCTCATCTAAGTCTGGGAAGCTCTATTCCTGTTCTTACTCTGGAATGTTGCCAACTTGTAGGTGCTATTCAGTCAAAAATTTTAGAGAGGTACCAAGGTTTTCACTTGTCCTTGTTCCTGAGGTCTTGTAAGCAATTCTATATTGGGAAAATAGTGCTATGCACAATTTTCACTCATCTTCTATCTCCTTACATTTTGTGCATTTTTGTCTTGTTAGAGTTGGGAGCTATTGCCATTGGCCATTAAAATGGACATTGCTGGTGTCAGTGGTTCTTATTTCTATGCATCTTCTGTAGAAGTTGTTGGGAATGAGAAAAATGTTGAGCAGGCAACATAATGAGCCATGACATTTCATAAAGATAATAAATTTCCTTCCTCCCCACTGATAGTTTTTCCACACTGGGATTTTTTTGATCAAGTTCACATAACCTCCCATGTTTACTTTATTGTTGTAGGTTCCACGATTACTGCTGAAATCCAAGGGGTGATTGATGCTTGTGTCAAGCTGACTGGGATGCCAGACCTTACCCTCTCCTTTATGGTAAAGCTCAAGGATGTATCTTTATTTAAGTATTTTGAAAAGGGTTTCCCAGCCCTGCTACTGGGATCTCAGTCTCACGCTCATGGATTCCAGTAGATCAGAACCTGGGTATGCCAAACAAAAAGAGAAAGAACTGACAATGGAAACTCATAGTGAGCTTCAGCAACTTAAAGCCTAAAGGTTTTATTTTCGTATTCTTTCTTAAAAGTACTGTTAATGTGTGCTGTGACTAAGTTTCTGAGATACATTGGTACTTTAGGCAGATATCCTAAAGGGCCATCTTTTTTATGAGTATGCATCAATGTAATTATTTGACATGACTAAATTTTCTAAAATAGGATAGAGGTAATTGAGTACTGCTATCGCATAGATGTAACAGCATCAAAAAGCTCAACATGTCTGAATGTAGATACCTTCAAGTGGGCAGAGTGCGTCAAATGGTAGGCCCTTCATGAATAAAAGACTGAGAAGAAGAGGAGGTTATTTTAAGTAGTACTGCCTTCACTAATGTTGTGACTTTCTTTTATTTCAGAACCCTCGGTTATTGGATGATGTCAGCTTTCATCCATGTGTGCGTTTTAAGCGCTGGGAGTCAGAGAGAATACTCTCCTTCATTCCACCTGATGGAAATTTTCGCTTGCTTTCCTACCATGTCAGTGCTCAGAAGTAGGTGATGAATGTAGTGCTGTGAATTATGAAATTTGGATCTTCCTGGCTGGGGGGGTGGGGGATTGCTTTTGAAGATCAGGTGGCATGTTGTGCCAAATGAAGTAGAGGTGCATGGTAACTTGCACTTTCCCTTTTTTCAAAACACGTTTTCTCCTTGTTTGGAGCAGTGATTCTGTAATTTCTTTTTGGTCAGCCAGCATTTTTCAAAGACTAGTAGCAGATGAACAAACTAGAGAGGGAAAGGAGTAATCAAGCTGTTGATTTCATATGTTTATAAAAAACTTTTAGAATAAAACAAGATGGTTTGGTAATCTTGTTCTTTTTTTGACATCTCTTTTAATAGAACTACAAGTTCTTGTCCACTGTTTGCGCTCTTTTCTAGAAGCAGCTTACCAAGTACTGTTATATTAGATGTAGTTACCTGTCCTGTAGAGAGGTAGAAAACTAAGATACGGCAAGCTTGATTAAAAAAAGCGTAATTAAGACTTGAGAACAGGATTCTGACTTTGCTCTTAGATTGAACAAATGAGCGTAGGATTTCCTTCTCTTTTAAGGAGACTGGTTGCCAATGTTTTCAGTATAGAAGGCGAGGACTGCATCAGGAGAAGCAAAGATGAAGGCAAGAGACTGACAAGGACTTTCTGTTCATGTCTTTATTCTAGTCTTGTGGCAATTCCTGTCTACGTTAAACACAACATCAGTTTCCGTGATAGCAGCTCACTAGGACGTTTTGAGATCACAGTGGGGCCAAAGCAGACTATGGGGAAGACTGTAGAGGGAGTGATGGTCACTAGCCAGATGCCAAAAAGTGTCTTAAATATGACCCTCACACCTTCTCAGGGAACACATATCTTCGATCCAGTTACAAAGGTGAGAGGAAAGAGAGAAATTAGATTTTTTTTTTTTTTTTTTAAATCTTTTTTACCTTTCAGCAAATGAAATTGAGCTGTTCATGCTTACATGAATATCCCCTTGAACATTGCTTTTCTGAAGGCAGTATCTTTTCTCGGGGTGAGAACTTTTTCTGGACAATTGCATACAAGAAGTTGTCTTAATCCCCACAACAAATAGCTCAGCGTCTGAGTGGATTGTAGTTCTGGTTGCTTGGCATTTGCAGAAAATCCAAGAACTGGTATTGTATGATGAGGCATTAAGTCTGGTGGATGCTTTACAAACTTCTGCATATCTAGTTGTCATGCCTAGTACTGCACGTTAGACTTGGTCCTTTGCAAACACTGAGGACTTGGGTTGGTTAGTGGGTTTTGATTTGGTTTTGGGGTGTTCTGGTTTTGTTGTTTGGTCCCCCCCACCTCCCCGGAGTTCACTTTTTTTTTTTTCTTATTGCAAACTTAAATTTGATGGTTTACCCACAGTAGAGCCTCAAGCAACACTGCTTCAGCCACTTGGAAAGGAGGCAATTCTGCATTATTTCTGTCACTGTTATATGTAGGAAATGGGGCCTGTAGTACAAGTAGTGGAAGTATCATTCATGGTAGGCTTTTGGGGAACCGCATGGAAAGAGAGAGGGAGAACAAAGGTCTGAGGCAGCTGCTCCTTAAGCCTGTACTGTGGCTCTCCAATATGAAAGGCAAGATACTAAGACAAAGACCTTTTCCATAAAGAAACATTAAAAGCTGTCGGTGGAAGGGGACTCTTCTTTAGAGGGTGTTACAGCATTTCTGTTTCACTGCTGCATTTTCTGTTCCTTGAAGTTGCTGTCATGGGATGTGGGGAAAATAAACCCCCAGAAGCTGCCAAGCCTGAGGGGGAGTGTGAGCCTGCAAGCTGGGACATCAAAACCAGATGAAAACCCCACCATTAACCTGCAGTTTAAAATTCAGCAGCTGGCTATATCTGGTAAGTCACTGTCAGGTAAAGAAGCTGAATATTCTCTGCTGTGTCGGTGCTCACTCTGCACATAGCTGAAGTAGCTCTGCAGGCCTTCTGAAGTACATTCTATCTGAAACATGTTCTTCAAGAAAAAAAATCATGTACTTTGGACTACAGATACATGGATTTGTTCTCTCTGATGCTCTGTGAAACAGCCTATCTACATTTCCTTGCATCTCATGCTTACAGACCTATAAAGAATTTTAGGGTATGGATGTGTTTTTAAAGAATAATTCCAACAATTAGCAGTTGTCAGCTTTTCTCTGTTCTGTTTACTGCTTGCTAAAACTTCCCCTATGCTTTCTGCACCTCTAGTATGATCTTCTGTTCCTTTATCCTGAAGGCCTATCTGCTTTGTTTGTGGCAGCAGTCAGTCTTATGCTGTGTTTGTTTGCCTTTAGGACTGAAGGTGAATCGCTTGGACATGTATGGGGAGAAGTACAAGCCCTTCAAGGGGATAAAATACATGACTAAGGCTGGCAAGTTCCAAGTCCGAACCTAGAGGATCCTAATAGTGAGGAAGAGCACTTTCCTGTTTCTCCTGTCTCTGGCTGTCGGATGCAGCCTCTTACTCCATCCATCTGTTTAGGGTTGCTCCCTTGCCTGTAGTAGCATGAGCAGGAGAGCCAGTGCTTAGGGTGCTGGGGAGCAGGGCAAAGTAAGGTTGACCTGAAACCATCTCATCCCTATCTGAGTCTGAAGTATTTGAAACAATGGCAGATGGGAGAGGTGTTCAGGTCCCTTGGGATTAGTGAGTCAGCTATATAAGCTTGTATCACCTTCATTTTGCCATCTTAAGGAAATTCTAGGGATTTATTGCATTTTGTAACTCCTCCTCCTTATATTTTGGTTGGCTTTTATCCCTTTGTAGATGATACAAAGTTGAATTTCCACAAAGTTCAACTCCAGTGTGATGGTCTGGCATCTGCCCTTCTCCATCACTGGGCATTAGGGTGGAGAGCTGTATAGTTCTTGGCAGCAGAGAGATCATCTTGCCGTTCTGTCTCAAAGGGACTGGAAGAAGTGGAAAGCTATATTGTCCCACCCAGGATGGGAAGTTAAGAAGCCTGAGATTGGGGATGGTGCCACAGAGGGAGGAAGGGAAGAAGCGGATGCTTTTTCTAGATATTTCATAAGCCATCTTGGTCATCAAGTATCTTGAATCTCTGGAGACAGACTGGAAACCCATCAAAATCTTAGTATGGTATCCTATGAAGGGCTGGCTGTAGCACATGTGATCTTGTAACTGATGGGTAGTGACATCTGAATGTAAGTCTGCTCCCCTTCTTATTTCGTCAGTATTTGAACGTAGGGATTCCCCTAGTTTCTTTGGGGAGTCAGGGAAGAGACAGAGAGGCAGAAGAATTTTTGTGGAGACAGCACTCTGAAGCTGTGGCTAAATGAAGACAATCACTATCCTAGTTACTTGTTGGAACCTCTTTTTGTCTCTGCCTGCTTATTACAAATGAAGGTGATACGGCTGTTCTCCTGCTCACTAATGTCTGTCTTTGAGATAATTATGTCCTGGTACCTTTGTAGTGTTTCTGGCTGTCCTACCTCATTCCAGTTCCTGTACCAATCAGCTGCTGTGCAGGTGGATTCAAGCCTACGCTGGATTTTTCACTGGGACCATCTCTTCTGCAGGAGCTGTTGCTGCATCTGCCCATTTCAGTCTGTGCTGCATCTCTCTGTACAGCATAAATATGAAATGAGAGGCATCTGCACTGGTCCGTATTGTCTGTAATGTGCTCTTTGGCCACTAGATGCCAATGTGTTTTCTCTGTGGTAGCAGAACTTGTCCCTAAGCTGCTGTACATGTGACTACAGCATCTGTCAGGTGGTTGTGGAGTCCAGCATGTACAGTTCACGCGAACAGAACGAGGTGACCCTAAACGAAGGATAACATACATTCTGGTTTGCATGCGATGGATACTTGCAGTGGATGAGTGGCATCTTGGTTGTGGAATTGCAAGTTCCAGTGCAACTGATGAATGCCATAGCAGGTGGCGTTACTGCTGAGCATGTGCAGTGCAAATATAACCTTCAGCAAAGGCATCAATAAAATTCATTTTTACATGTCATCTGTGTCATTTCAGAGTGGTTTGTGTGGGCTTTACAAGAAATACAGTTGGTAATTGAGGAGGAAGGTAAATTATGCCAATTGGATTATGGATAGTGGGCGCCTTAGGGAGATAAATGTCTTTGTGCAATTGGGATTGTAAGCCGGAGACTAAGTCACCGTCTGAAAAGCTAAAATTAATTACTTTCTTGGTAATTTTTCTTAGTGTTTCCCAAAAGGAGTGCTGAGCTCTTCCTAGAACCTCAGTGAAACTGTCTTTAGAAATGCAGCTGAACCATTTTTGTTTACTAGATAGGGTTTTGGGTAGCAGGCTAAGGGCTGTGCTCTAATTATGAAGACAATGAAATACCTTTCCACCTTCCTGCTCCTCAAGTACTGATATTGTCCTTTGGCTTTGTAGCTTTGGTTTTTAAAGTATCTTTTCTTTCCTGCTGAAGTGATTCATGTTACTCGAGATCTTGAAAGGCTTCTTACATGCATAAGGGTGTCTGGTCCTTATGACGAGCTTTCTATGTCAGTCTGAGATGGCTGCAAGTTCCTATGGAGTGAAAGATGAAGCAGAAGGGGGAAGCAGGGAGCAACATCAGTGAGATAACTTGGTAGGTGATGATATAAGGAGTTTTGGGGGAAATGTGAGGTGTAGCTGTGTACTTCAGTACAATAAATGGTGATAATGTTGACTCAGTTTCTGAAAGAACTGGAATATGACGGTATCAACTGCAAAATGAGAAGAATGATGAGGCAAGCAGATGGCAGTCATTATTGTCTTAAGACTTGCACTTGTCTCAAGATGGTGCTACTGTGTGCTGGAAGAGGACAAGTAGGGGAAAAACAGGGTAAGAAGAGGAAAAGCTGATGTCATAGAGATGGAAAACATCTCGGGGATTTTTATCAGGGAGGGACGTAATGGGTAAATAAGGCAGAGTAATGCAGTTAAATGCACTGAGCTTGGTGGCAGCAACTTTGGAGAAAAGAAACGCAAGAAGTTAAAGTAAGGCTGGAGAACCGAAGTTCTAGTTATTGGACTGAGATTTGGTAAATTTCCCAGGTTAAGGATCTATTACAAAATGAGGGATAAAGAAGCATTTGGAAAAAATTGGAATTGAGTCTAGGCCCTTCTTTAAGTCAGCCGCAGAGAAGACATCACAGGAGACAGACCAGGATGGAAGGAAGCAACCAGTGCAGAGATGGCAGCTACAGCTTGTGTAGCTCTCTTGGCACCTTGGATATTTCATATAAGGGTGTTTTCAAGGAGCTGGTAACAGCTGTGATGTAAAACTGTTCTCTGCAACTTACATTTTTGTAGGATGTATTTTTCTAAAAGATACCACTATTAGATGTGGTTCAGTTACATTTTATTGGTGGCTATTAGATCACATCAAGCTCAAATAATGTATTTAATAGACTGTTTGAATTGTAGAACAAAAGTTGCATTCCTGAGGACACTTACCTGTGTTACTCATTGAACAGCTTTGGGTGTTTTACAGGCTGCAAATACTTGGCAGGCTTGTGAATGCCAGGATAGCAAGGCACAGCAGCACTTGGAAATGGGTTTAGGGGAGAGGAATTGAAATTAATTTGTCTTTTTGTCAAGGTTAATATTTAATAAAATGCAATCAACAACAACAACAAAACAAACTGAACTGTGACTCTTTTAATAAACATCTTGTTTCCCCCCCCCCCCCCTCCCTTCACTGGCTAGAATATGGGACTCATTGCTGAAGCTAACTGGACTTACACCACTGTTTCTCTGAGGACATTAGAGAAGATCTCTGAGGTCAGTTTCTAAGCTGGTAGCTAGAAAGACATGGACCATTTGTAAAGCTGCCATTTACAAAACCCATTTGAGGAAGTAATGGGCATCCTTACCAAATTTTTCTTCTGTACTTGCTTATTATATAAGCTTCTCTATTTGACTAGAGGCTGTGCTAGTAGATTATCAGAGAGCTCCTTAAAACTGTGAGAGTAAACGTTTTGAGTTACAATGTTTTGAATTTCCCAAATAGAACAGACTAGTTTTCTAGATACAATGCCTGATTGATACTAAAGCTAAACTCCTTTTGTAGCCTCAATATAATTTTTTTCTTTTGTAAAACAGTAGTCACACCTGCTTTCTCTTACTTTATAAAACAATTGGACAAGAGAGAATCTCCAAGAGGCTTAACTCTTAGGACATGCATAGATAGCACTTAGCATCACATGGCAACTGCGATGCAAGTAAGTAATGATTACTGAGATTCTAGTTCACGGTGACTTGGTTATACCTGTCCTGTCTCCTGTTAAAGGAGAAATGCAGCCTCGTGACATTTGACTTGATCTTTACTTGTGGATGTAAATCTAGCAGGCGCCTAAAACTGCTACCATTACACTTGTCCTTTGTTCTGCCCTGCTGTGCTAAAGAGAGAGAGCTTTTGCTTTCATATCATATGATAATGCATAGAAATTTAATAGTCAAAAAGTAATGTGTTGATTCTGCGGCAGATAAGGCTGGCATTAAGATTTTTACCTATTCCATATTTATTTAAATATTTAGCTCCTACCAGGAGGAAAAGCAAGTGGAAGAATAGAATGTTCTAACAAGCAGGCCATCCTGGATTTGCTGAGAGTTTAAGCTCAGACTCAGTTAATGAATTGGTTCCAAACTGAAAAAACAAGTAGTATATTGATATGGAAATAAGCAGCTGATGCCTACAGCTTTGCTCTTTCTATTGGAGTCAAGCTGAAACCAGCTTAAGCAACCAGAGTAAAATGGTGTGAGGACAGAGTTTAAGCCTGACTGGAATGTCTTCCAAATTTACACCTAAATAAGAAGGAGGGAGATGAAGTTGTCAGGAAATTAAATCTGTCCCCTTTGCCTTCAGTTCACATCCATTCCCAAAACAACATAGCTGTTCATGGGATGCATGATGTTCTCTCTTGGTTTATTGTCTTAGGCCAAAATTTATTTTTAATTGTACTCATGTGATTCGATGCAAGGAGAAAGCTTGAATGTGGGGGGAAAGGAGTGTTAGCTTCCGATAATCTGTAATAAGGAAAGGAGGGTAATTTGAGAATGTGCAGTTTGTCTTCCTCTTGTACTGAAAGTCATAAGCATCTGGACAAACAAGAAGCCCTGTCAGCATCCTTAAAGTACCCAGAAGGAAGCTGCGAGGGCATGGCCACAAGATTGCGGATAGTTCATTTTTCTTTCTCAGGGTTTCATGTTGTCCTGAATCCAGTCAAGATAACGATTCACATTTGTATAAACGCCAGGTATGTCTTTGCGGCCACAGCCTATTCCCCAGCTGATGATTCCAATTAGATACATACGATCATCCTTCATACAGACCAGGGGCCCTCCAGAGTCACCCTACGGAGAAGTAGCAGGTTAGTAACAATCTCCTTTTTTGTTTGCTTGGTTTTGTGTTGTTCCTTCGTGTCGTCGTGTCCGCCCCCCCCGGCTTTAGTGGTGCACTAGTGTCTACAGAAATACCCTATGTAGTGTGCTCAAAAATCAAGAGCTCGTCGTAACAACACTTTCACATAATACTACTTTTGTGTTCCAGACTCCCTCGATGATCCTCTCATGGGGAGAGACCCCCAAAAATCTAACTAACACTAAAGTGTCTAACTTTGTATGGTGTTCATTTATGAAATGGAGGTGAGACGTTGATGAGAACAAAAAGAGGAATGCTCTTATTCAAGATGTAAAGATCCAGGGTGTTTTATGCTGCTGTGTGTAACAGTAAAGCAAAATTATTAAAGAGCTGTATAAACAGAAAGGATGTGGCTTCAATGTGTGCCCTCCTTTTTCCTCGTGTTACAGCTGCTCATTCTCCACCATCTTTTGGCCTTTATTCTTTTCTCCACTTTTCAGTACGGTGGCACCCCCTTCCTCTTACAGAACCTCCTGCTAAGTGTTTTACATGCTCACATAAGAGAAAATATTAGGAAATGCTGCTGAGGTGGAGTTTCCTGCTCAGTTTTGTGGTATTTCCTATATTTAGGATTTTCAGTCTGTATTGTTTTGGTTTTCTTGGTTAAGCGTGGCCTGCTTTCCCAGCTATGAGGGGCAGGGGAAGAAAAAAGAAAGAGGAGCCAGCAGTTCTGTTCTGTTCAACAAAAGTCTACTAGAACTTCCATGTAGCCAAATGCAGAACTTCTTTAAACTATTTCCTGAAGCTTTTTGTTTGATTAGCTCAGACTATCAAGGACAGACCTAAAAAGAAAAGAGGAACAGAATTGGGTTTTTACCTTGCAGGCATCATCAAGGTGCCTTGTGTCTCCTGCACATAACATATTGTCTGTAACTGTCCGGTTGTCTAGATGTTGTGTTGTGCACCGACTGGCTGGAAAAAGTCTGACATGGCCTTCCTTCAGGTGCTCTGAATAGAATGGAGAAACTGGAAGGAAAATGACAATATAAATATGTATATAGGTCTGTGTGTGTATATATATATATTTTTTTTTTTTTTTTTAAATTGCAGTTCAGCTTCTGTAGTTGAGGGGAGAGTAAACAGAAGTAGCTGGGGGCAATAGTTCCTTGCCAAAGGGTCATCTTTTAATTCTTGGGGGTTCTGCTTTGCTAGTGAGAACAGTTTAAATCTAGTTGAGAGAGAATATTGCTTCTTTAGCAAGCTTAAATGCTAAAGAGGTTTTTGTAGGCTCCAAATTAAAGACTGCTGGGTTTCTTGGATGGGTAAGTTGTCTTTGCACAGTTACAGCAATCAAAATGAAGTCACAGGAAGTGCCTATGAAAATCACTAACTGTGTGAAACAAGATCCTGACTTTTTAGTATTAGACTTGCGCTAACAAAAGTCAGATGCCTTGTCATACACAATACTGAGTAACGGGATAGGAATGTACACTTGTGTTATGTTGGAATGGAAGGGATTTGTTTGTTTGTTTTGGGTGTTGGTTTTATTCTCCTGCGTAGCTGCAATTGCACAAAGCTGAAAGTTGGCAGGATTGTTGTTTTTCAGACTAGTTTTGAATTACAGTTGCAGCATCCTTTCCCTCTCAAAAAGTTTATCCTGTACTCCCTGTAAGCAATACTGAGGACTAGCTTTAAAAGCCCTTTAAAAACACTTTATGCCACACTTATATGTTAAATCTTCAAGTCTGTTCCAAAAACCCTATGGGTTCCAATCATGATTAGGTCTTGTTATGATGCATGCTTCACAGTCTCTGTCTCAAAGAGTTTACAAATTAGAGAATAAAAAGAAATTAGTAGAAAGTGCCAGTAAAATAAGAGCTGGGATTTTGTGTTTGTTTTAAATATAGGTCAGCTTGTGTATACTTTCAGACAGATTTTATTCCTGTTTGTTGTAGCTCACTTTAAAAACCATTTAGCCAGCCTTTTAATATATATCCAGGATTGTTATTTCTTTAACTTTTTTTTTTTTGCTAATCACTGCACAGCCAATATACCTTTTAGAATAATGCCAGTACCTGCAACTGTATAGTATATTAAATCTTGACAGAAATGGATTTCTGTCAGAATGACAATGTCTAAATGTACTCAGTACAGCAGAAATGTGGCAGCCTTGATTGCAAATTTTCTGTCTTTCCTACCTCATCCATTGTGTCCTTTTTTTTGTGTGTTTCTACTGTTGGAGAGTATCAAGGAGGACCCTACTAGCCCATGCAGCTGACAGAACTCAGGTGAATGAAATAACTTACAGCAAAACTTGGTTTTGTGCATCTCCCACTTAAGCATACATTTTGTAGTGCTGATATAAGCATATAGAATAATTCAGGGGGTCACACATTAAACGATGCTACAGGCTTGAATTCTTTGAGGGCAGGGGACCCAAACTTTGGACATACTATCTTCTACTTACATGCAAACATGTATCTTCTACTTACATTCTTCATTTCTGCCATAACCAGAGATCTCGCATTCAGTCCAGTCAGGCAGCTGCAGTTCTGGTGTTGGGAGGCAGGCAGCACGGACAGTGTCTGTTTCAATAGCACAGTCTTCTGCATCCGAGTTCAACTGCAACAGAGCTGAAGAGGGAAAAAAATCCCTACATCATTAACCAGAAACTTGAGCCAACCGTGACCTTTCCAGTCACGAGGTCAGAAAAGTTCTTACCAATATCATTGTTGAAATTTTCTGAGTCAAATCTCTGATGCACAGTGTAGTTCTTCACTTGAAACTTTTGTTCATTTTCCTCAGGAGTTGCTCGGGAAGTCCTACCCAGTACAATCTTCAGCTGATTTGTACTAAAGCTGAAGAACAAGAGAGTCTTACTTTCTTCCCGTGTTAACTGGAGCAGACCCTTCCCTTGAAGATGTGCTGTTGGAGCTTCTGCTTTTCTTATTTTAGCACTGTTACTACTTCATTACCAAGGCAGTTTGACCTCAAGTGTCCTATTTGCCTTTGGTTTTGTGCTAATTGCTTACAGCCATCATGGCAAAGCTCCTCTGCCAGCCCCTTGCTGTTCTCAAGTTTCAGATGGCTCTGCATCTGTATTGACAACTTTGTTCTTCAGCTATCTGATATTCTGCTGTGGTACCTTAATGCCATGCTGCTAGTTTGCCCAATAAATGCCTGTCTGTAATGCCCAGCACAATTAACTTTATAATCTTTAGTGTAGAATGATTTACTGGGATAAAGAGTTTTTTTCCAAGTCTTTTACCCTTCCAGTAAGGCTATGCTGGATGCTTCCATTTTCCAGATTTTTTCCCCCAGACAGTACTGAATCCTCAACTTACCCTTCCTCAAAACAGTGAGCAGCTGACAAAACCCAGCAGGAACTGATCAGAATTCCTCCACAGAGGAAGTGCTCTCCAGGTGCTCGGCGATACTTCACAAAGATGGCAGCTTGCCATGGGTGAGCTGCAATGTCTGCATAGGAGCCACCTTTAATCCTGTACTGGTGTACTCTGCGCTGCCGTAAGCCACAGGTGGCTGTGGATGACAAACCCAGAAATAGGCTTTCTGTTCAGGCACTCTTTCTTTGAGTTTGGGTTAAGAGGCCTGTTAGTCGTCAGTGCATGTTGAGGCAGCCTGGCATGAACTGTTTAGTATCTGACTCATTCCTGTTTCCTAGGAAACTTGTATTCTGATTTGAAAAATACAGTAAGGAAACCCTGCCTTTTCTGTCCTCCATTTCTGCAATTTTCCCTTCTGTTAGAGAAAAAGGCACTTCTGGGAGAGTGGAACCACAGAATCTCTTCTACGCCAAAAAGGTTTGGTTTTTTTTTCCCCGCTCTTATTTTACTGTAAGAGGCTTGAGTTTAACACAAATGACATGCAGAACAGTAATGCCTCAAAGAAAGAGAAGAATCAGGAGTGCTAGGATCCTTACAGCAAGTAGGCACATTGCAGTACTCCCATGTGAGTTGATTTCCTTTCAGTACATGGCACCAGGGCTTGCTGTCATTGTCGGGATTCCTGCAGCACAGGAAAGAGAAGAGCTGTTTGTATTATCAGATCTGCAGGGAGTCTGGGGAGACCTAAAGGTGGCAGACTGTGACCTGAGCGTACTCTTTTTGATTTTTCTAGAGATAAAGAGGGCTCTAGGGGCATGTGGAATTTGCATTTATGAAGTCTGATGTTAGAGAAGCATAGATAGGTCAGGTGGAATAAAATGACTATTGTCAGTGAGCTTCAACCCCAGCAGTAATGTATTTCCTGTGCTTTAATAACGCACATAAAAGAGCCCTGCCTCAAGAGTACCACAAAGAAGTCTGGTGGGATTTTTTTAATTCTGTAACTGACTACATACCGGCAGAAATTGTGACTATCAAGGCCCAGCTGGTAAGCATCTCTTCTCCAAGCAGTATATAACTTGTTGACAAGGATTCGAGAATTCCACCTCAAACAGGTAGCTCCAGAACTGGTAACACTGTGGCTGCCTCGGTAATCTGTGCCTCTTCCAGATTTGCAGTTGATGTTCCCAACTTCAATAAGAAAGCTGCACGTTAACCGATGGATGTGAACCTGTCATCTGTTCCTAACTGTGATTTCTGTCAAGGCATCTATATATTAGCTATACTTATCTCAGTCTCTTGGTGTCATAAATATTAAAAGCTTAAACATGATTTAATGTGAGAGCCTCAACTTTTCAGGCTACAGAAATAGCACAAGTCCACAGAGAACCCTTATATATGCAGTGAAACATGGAACCTCTAAAGTCCATTCCCTGTCCCCCTGCAAATACCTTTTGAACAGGAGGGCACACTGCAGTGTTCCCAGATGTACTTTCCCCCTTTATAGATATAGCACCAAGGTCTGGAATCCTCATCTGGGTTTCTGAAAGAGTTATGATATTATGCATCATTACAAAGCTATTGTTATTAGTCCCATGTCTGCCATCTAGTTTGGTAACTTAATCCTGCTCCGCAGTGAAGACGGGGACTGAACCATCAGAAGTCATTTGGATTCCTATTTTAATTATAAAATTGTGGAGTACGTGGAGGTGAGGATGAGACAGCCAGTAGCTAGCAGGAGTGGACAGCTTGTTTGTGCAGTCTAGTTCGTATGCAGGAAGCACTATATTTTTAGAGTTTTGAGCAGGATCTGGAGCTGCAGGAAACTGGCCCACAAAGGGAGTTTTAGGCACTGAGAAGGGACAAGGGAAAGACTATGGGGTGAGAGATGTACGCATTTTGTAGTCTGTCATAAGCATCCAGTCTAGATAGATCTGAAGTTCAGATATGTCTACAGAAGTTGCAATTGCTGCTCATGTGCTGTGCTGTGTTTGCACCTGTGCAGAGTGTTCTCTGCTTGGTATTAGGCTGTTGCAAACAGCCGTTCCTTTGCTCCAAGCTCTCAGAATGGGCTGATTCCTGTGGCTCTGACCTGTCTGCCCTCAGCCCCTCACCTGCAATAGTTGTGATTGCCCAATCCCAGCTCAGCAGCATCCCGTCTTCGGCCGCTGTACGTCCGCTCCATCAAGCCATTGCTATTCCAATTTAAACATTCAGTTCCGCTCTCTGTCATGCTCCATGTACCCCTGTATGTTTCTCCAGCATCTTTGTAGCACTTAACTTCAGTATCTGAACAAAAGGGAACAAAATGGTACTATAAGGACAGCATCCCAAAATCTACTTCCCCAGTCTCTGTTCTGTTTAAACTTGGCTCCCAGATGTCTTGTCTAGCAAGTCAGTGAAAATGCCTTGCCAGGCAGATGGTAAGTATACATGAAGGTCTTCAGCTCCAAAATTCAGAGTTTTATTAAGTCACTGAGAACAGCCCAGGTGTCCTTCTTAAAAGTTCTTTGTAGTATTAGCTTTAGAATAAAAAGAGGAAACTTAACAGAGAGCCTAGTATACAGCAGCAGCTTCTGGGTACCTCATCCTTCTGCACTGCGTAACTAAAACCAGTAGCATTGTTCACAGTAATTGACATGGTATACTCGCCTATTTCACACTGCTTCCCGGAGAAACCTTGGTGGCACTGGCAGATGAAGAGCTGTGGGGAATAATATGCCTGTGAACATTGGCCCCCGTTGTAGCATTTATTTCTAGTGCAGGCTGTGGAATAAGCAAAAGCCAGGAAATACTGTTAGATTTCACAGAAGTAAGAAGCTGGCGATGTATACCCATCTTCCTCTCCTGTCAGTCTCCTTTAGCCTGTTCTGTTTTTCCCTGCCTACCTGTTACTGTCACGTGCTTACAGTCTTTTTGCGTAGTGCTTATGTTCTTCCTTTGCTCCATTCTCTCCACATACACTATTAGGAGCCTTCCTCAGCCCCTTGCCCACTCCCACTTAGTCCTGTCTGAGTTGGTATATATTAGTATTTTCATTTCTATCCTATTCTCTTTCAAGCCAAATTTTCTGCGTGTAACTCCTTCCCTGACAACGGAGTTCTTCTTTAGGATGAATAGATGGACAATCTCTCATCCCCCACCATTTCCTTTCTCTTTTTCTTCTTCATACTCACCTCTGACAGGCACAGTGTGGCAGCGACTCCGACCACTGTCACACCTACAGTATTCTATTCTGCTCCCTGAGAGCCTCAGCCAGGTCCCCCTGTGCTGGTAAATTTCTCCAGATGAATTGTCTGTGCAAATGGCTGTAATTGGAGAAAGGAAATCCTCTTTTAGAGATTCAGGGAAAAGACCTGGCTGAGCAAAAGAACTCCCTTTTCTTTGCAGGAGAAAAGTATCCGTGATGGGAGCATCTGTCTAACGGGCTGCCCTTTTTCCTTCTCAGACCACAATTGTCCCATCTCTCTCACTGCTGTGTTGCTGGATGTACAGTTCCACTATTGACCGGCCTCTTTTTCTTTGAAGAAGAGCAGAGGGAGGGGAAAACCTTGTTCTTTGAGTTGTGGATGGTATTAACAGTCTGGTATTTTGCCTTCTGAATCTCTCATCCAGATAACCATGACAAACAGCTTTCAGGCTCCGTTCCCTCAGCATCATCTGCTTTCCCCTCCTGTGTTCATAAAGCTCCAGGTAACACGGTTGTAGTTTGCCTGGCTTACCTCTAGATCTGGCTCCCCGTTTGAAACGCATGCGTAAGCCCTGCAAGCAAAGAAGGTTAATTCTGTGAGTTACTGCTCTCTTAAGAAAACTGAGAGAACAAGTGCCTCCAAAGAGCCAGTCCTCTTCTTGAGGTCTTGTAAATCGGGGGAGCTCTGAGCAACTGTCTGCCTTCCTTGTCAGACAGTACAGTGAATAGTGCCTTTAGTACCTCAGCATGGGTACTGAGAATTGTAAATCACTGAGTTGCCACACATTACCAGGTGATTGCTTGTCATATGAGTGACGTGAACTTGGGATGTGCTGTGCTCACATCGTGCGTGAAGCGATTATGTGCTCTAGGGGCGTTGCAAGTGCTAACTAAAGCTTGTCAGCTTTCTGCTATTTGAAGGAGGTTCGTGCAAATAATTTCCAAAGAAGTAAATGTGAACAAGCAGTTATTTTTGCTCATTGACATGCAGTTTCCCCATAAGCCTTTGTAGCTTGATTACCTTTGAGAGATATGTCTCCTGCAGCCAGTTAAATAAAATATTTTGGATAAAGGTTTAAGGAAGAAACCAATTTATAAAGCTTCTTTGATCGGGCCACAGGGGAAAGAATAACATAAAAAGAAAGAGGAAGGCTGGGATAGCAATTTTTTTCAGAAAGAGACTAAACATTTTAGAATTGTGTAGGGTTTACTCAAGCTGTGCAATGTGAGGCTTAAAGTGAGGAGACATGGGAACCATCGATATCCAGTTGTAAGCGAGAGTGATGATGAAGGTGATGACAATAGAAAAAAAAATGAAAGGGTGATCACAATTGAACTCTTACAAACAGTGAAAGGTGACAGTGAGCAGATACACCAAGAAGATTTTGAGAAGACTTGCTTACTGAAATGAAAACCAGCCAGGACAACACATTACTGGAAATCCCACCTTAGAGGCAGACTACTTTGTAAGGTTTTCCTTCCTCTGATTTCTAGTGATATAACCAGATTCTCCTTCTGTCTGATGCAGACAGCTGGAGTCGATGGTAAGGAAGTGTTGCTGAAAACGCAGGAGGATGGCAAGAGCATTATTTGATGCATTAGCCTCTTACCTGGCATTGAGCAGTCACGATTGCTCCCACCAGCAGGAGGAGACATGGGAGTTTGCCTTCCATTCTGAGTATTTTCCACATCTCCTCCAAATCTCAAGTTATCTATTGAGACAAAAGAAAAGATAAGGTGTTGAACAAAGGCATTTTACAGTGTGAATGGAGTTCAAGGTCATAAGTTTAAATAAAGGTTTTAAATTATGAAAATTCTTTTTACATTAAAACACACTTTCTACTCTGCAGTTCTCAGCCATCCGGTCTAGCTGTCCTGGTGTCCCTGGACAGGGGAACCTGCCAGGCTGGACCCAGATGTGCTTTTACTTGATAAACTTAGAAAACTGATGAGCTAAAGCCCACCTTTTTAGGCCTGGAGGAAACTCAGAGAGTGTTTCCTGGGGAATAACACTGTTAGAAGTAAATTCCAAGTGCTTTGTCCCAAGGTTGCTGGAAGCCAACAGTGGTGTGTGCATTATTAGAGAGATGGTCTCGTCTAATGAAGGAGTGAGTGTAATGCTGATTGGAAAGTGTTAATTGAGATTCAGGTCACTGAGGCCTACCTGAGAGATCTCTTGTAGGGGCACAAAAATCTGCTGAAGGGTCAGTCTGTGATAATAGTGGTTTAAGAGGATTTCCATTTTCTGCACAGACTGCTTCTCTGGGTGAGAGCGAGGGCTTCTCTCTTGTGTAGCGGATGCATCAGCAAGGAGACTTTGGTTGATGATAGGTGGGGAGAGCACTGCTATGTCTTTGATTTTCAATAGTTCTACAGCTTCTCCCCAGCTGAGCTTTTGGTTTCTACTATTCTCATATGTTTTTGCTAAAAAGGGAGAGTATGGCAATTGGCTGGCAGGCTAGCTTTTGGTCTAGTGTTCTCATTTATTCGTTGCAGCTTTTCTTTCCATGTGTCACTTTATGCAGTCACAACTACATCTTATTCCCGCTAATCCCTTCAGCAGCTTTATACTTCAGACAAAGCCCTCTTCCATCCCACATGAAGAGCTTCTGCTTCCTCCAGACTGATTTACATAGTCTTTCTCCTACAGCAATAGTCTTGGCAGAGAACCTCCAACGATCTCCTGTGGGAGATTGCTGGCTGGTATGGTGTGACTGGGGTTGAGGATGAATCTGGATTTCTGCCTCGATTCATCTCATTTGCTTTGAAAATCTACTTCTCTCTTCACTCATCAGAGGTTAATTTCCTACCTGGTGAAATTGCTGCTCTGACCTGGCCACAGATGGCTATAGAAGGGACATTTGGGTACTGTGATCCATCTGTATTTCTTCCTTCTGTAGCAAAATTTATTTCTGTCCGGCCTTGAGCAGGCAAGTTTCTTGGCAGAAGCATGACTTTAGATTTTCCTAGCCACTGTCTGCAGTGAGATATGCTACCATCTTGTGCCCTGGTTTCCCCTCCCCCGGTTTGTTTCTTGACAAAGGAGGAAAAATGATTTCTTTCACCAAAGCCAAGCACCTTGTGTAAGTGCTGACTGGTTTAGGGCAGCCGCTGGGTGGAGAGAAAATTCTGAACAGCGGGGGGCACGCTCGTAACACCGCATAGTCCTCGAGCATATACAAAATTTTACTGCTGAAATTAAGCAACACAGGTTTTTTCCCTTGCTGTAACTAAACGGCATTTCTAATCTCATCCTCATAGCAGAAAAATACACTGGATGTGACAGAGAAAGGCAGCGAAGGGCTTTCTGAAGCGGTCTGTTGCCTATGAAGGCAATGTGCTTTACTGTGGGCTTCCGGCTCCTCTGTTAATCCCTGTAGGAAAAATCCCCGAGGAGATGTATTCTTCTCATTCTTTTATCTTGGTGACCTTGTAAGTAACTGTAAAAGATCAGGCAAATGTAAAAGAACTCCAATAAAGCCTGACCTTAGCAGCATGAGTTGGGTAGCTAGCAAAGTTCTATTTTATATTTAGAAACACTGCTGAATTCGAGGACTTTAAATGAGGATTTATTGGTACACCAACAGGAGATTCTGTCGGGGGGGAGGAGGCTGTTGTTCATGGCAAAACTTAAATTAGTAAGATGGATACAAATGATTATACAGTGTCAGAAGTTTAGAAACTTAATGCCTATGGGACTTTTTGGAGACATGGCATTAAATAGCAAGGTCCAATACATCTATTAAAAACTGGGAAGGTATTATCGATTTTTCACAGTTGAGTAATAGCTTTTAAAGACTGGAGTTGTCATTATTATGTAATCTGAACTCCTACAATAAGACCAATAACTTTATCACAGGTTTCCTGACTTGAACCCATAATTTTCTTCCTAAAAGTAATAGTTACTCCTGCATGCAGTAATAGTAGCTCTTTTTTACAATTGAATGAGACAGAAGTAATCACCAGTGTGAACAGACTTAGCTTGATCCTCTGCGCTAACCAAGACTGCTATAGCAGTCAGTCTAGATGGCTGAGAAGATGAATCACGAGAGTGTGATGTAGATGGGAACCCCCCCTGCTTTGAACAAGTCCAGCACCAGAGGTCCGTTTTCTCTCTTCCTTTAAAAATATGCTTCCTGTACAATCCAAGAGCTGGGAGTGAGGTAGAGTAGCAGGCAAGAAGATATAATTTCACTCCCAATCTCTAGGATTGCTCTGCAGTTCCAAATCTTTGAAATAATATTCAGGTGCTATCTCCCACGTGATCAGCTTTTTATCATCTACATTTTATGATCCCTGAGCAAGTAGAAAGCTAACCCAATTATTTGAGAAAACTACTACTTCCAGAAATTAGGAGCTCAGACGCTGTTTATATAAAGCCTGAGAAGGCAGCTCGATAATAGCTGGTGAAATTGGAGTATGACAGATGAATGAGTCATAAATTGGGATTCAAGGCTAAAAAAGGGAGAAAGTTTGTGTTTGGTGTGGGTTTGTTTTTTTTTTTTAAGATTTGTTCAAAGAAAAAGCAAAAGGCACAAATATTCCAGTCTCTGAAGCAGAACTGGGAGTACAGCAGGAAAGTTTAGGCTGTGGTTTCTCATCATTAGACTGCACAAAGAGGAGACTTAAGTTGCAAGTCAGACTGAAAAGATTCACAGGAACGGCTTTGGAGAACCTTAGTTACGCCAAGTCTTGTCTTTAGGTCACATCTTGATAATGAGATCCTTGTAATTCAGATTATCTCTTGGGGATTTGTATTAGTTTGCAGATTTTGTAGTATACTTTTTATACACTTTCAAGCCCTTTCTCACCTCTTGGGAAGCATTTTGCATTGTATAGCAAGCCTTTTTAAAAGCTGTAAGAGTGATTTCCAAATAGGCATTGACTTCAATTGGATCTGAACTAAATCAGCAGCATTCCCAAAGCTGAAGTGGATGACCTGAACTGCTGCCCAGAGTCATTTGGTTGCTGCTGTAACCCTGTGTTGTATTATCCATACTCCCTGCAGCTGTAGCTCATTATTGGAGTGATGCAGGCTTGTGTTCTGAATCTCACAGCGGCAAGGTTTTAACTTGCTAGTTGTTAGTACCGCTGGTCATCTTTGTTGCTATCTGTGGAGAAGGCTTGAAGTTCTCACTGACAGCTCTAAGAAATGAGATTCTGCTAGCTAAGACCTCGTTAAGGAAAGGTTCATTCAGTGAAACTACTTACCTGAGTTGAGCGGCTTAGAATTTTTCTCTGGGAAGCACCATAAGGAACTGTTGAGACCTCATTTCTGAGGTACCTGCTAAGATGCCCCTAAAACAAGGCAACACTGGTGAAATCCAATTTTTTAATTATTACTATTTTATTTTATTTTGGTTTTTGCGGGAGGACAGAGTGTCAAAGCTGGTCTAACTAATATCTTGGAGGAAGTCCTAGCTGCCTGAAACCAGCAGGAAACTATAGCTAGTTTTCAGGACGGAGGAGGAAACATCTTTTAATTTTTTTTTTTTTTTTTAAAAAAAAGCAGGCATTTCAGTCTCGGAGACTGACATGAAAGGAAGAGTCCCTATTTAAAAAGCACCTGCACGGCTTAATCAAGTTTATGGTTCTAATCAAATTTATCCCATATAGTCTGCTATACAAGTGGATTCTAGTCTTACACAGAACATGCTCATACTGCAGAACGCGACAGATAGTCTCCCTAAAGTTGTCTTGCATCGGATGCCGCATCCTTTCTTCCTCTTATTTCTGCTGCCCCTGTTCAGACTAGCTTATTTTACAATGCTGCAGCGCTTCCCCCCTCCTTTCCCCCTCTCCATGGGGGCATGCCTGCCCATCCCTTGGTGGATGCTGTCCTGCTGTGCGTTGAAAACTGCTAACAGATGTTGCCAGATGTTTATTTTCAGTTTCGGGAAAGGTACAACTTAGGCCAGTCAATTGGAATGTTCTGAATGATAAGCCCTATCAAACTGAAACCATATGCCTGTTTGAAAAATAGCATGTTTACAAGACTCCAAGCAGAAACCTGCAAGCAATGTGCTTTCTGGTAGGGCTCTTGTAACCAGTTTGTGCCTTCTGCTCTCACCTTTTGCTTCCTCTGTGATCAAAAATACTCTAGCAGTAAGCCAGATGCCTAGATGTGGTATTCTGACATTTTGATTCTACACTTTCAGGCACATTAGGACATAAAGACATATGATACCCTAAATTTCTCTCTCTTTGCTGAAGCATCAGCAGCAGGAATACTTTAAATCCCACATATTAATTTATTATTAATAACAGCCCTTCTAAGCAGTAAGAGTGTGAGTATTATCTTATCGATGTCGAATAAGACCTAAAAAGGGGATGTATCTTACTAAGATTGAACAAAAAGACATTAATAGAAATTAAAAGTAACTTTCCCCGCCGTATGCCTCCCAATAATCTAGTATGTCCATTCCGGAATACTTTGATTCTGAATCTATAGCACTAATAGCTTTCTTGCTGATGAACAGCTATCTCGATCTAGTTCAAGCAAAAGACTGCAGATCGGTGCTGCCTTTTTCTGCCTTCTGGAGAAAGTCCTTCTGTATCCCTTTCCTAAACTGAGCAGATGAATATCAGACTCGTACTATTTCTCTTTAAAATATAACAGTGGACAGACCTCTGCTTTTGGAGAAAGGAATTTAAAAACCAAACCAAACCAAACCAGTAAGGTTCTGTAGTCTTCGAAGGCATCAGAGGAAATGGATATTTCAAACTCCGGCTTCGTTTTAGGAATCATTCTCAGTATTTCCTGTGGTTTTGGCCGCATTTGAAAAGAAGCGTGTTTAGGGAGCACTGAGGAAGACCCGCCCTCCTCCTCTTTGTCCCTCCATTATCCTGGTTGGGAGCCTGGGGTGAAGGGGATAGTCTGATCTCCTCTCAGGAAGACGATAAATTAGCCTTTCACAGCTAGCTCTCTGGGTCTCTCCTTACCATCAAGATATTTGTCTGTAACTCCTCCTTTGTTTTAAGTTCTTTTGCTAATGTTCTTTGTGCAGGAGACTCCTCCCTGCTATAACTGGTCGGAGCCTGAGGCTGTCAGCCCTTTCCCTGGAATAGCTGAAGCTTTCTTGAAAGAACTAAGAGCTAGCAGCTTTACCCAGCATTATGACTCTCTTCAAAAGCTGAAAGGCAATAGCTCAGTTAGTTAACTACCATGGTGCTTCAGTGGGATTTATTAAATAATAATATTTAATAGTATTTAATGACAATGCCATTGATGTCGAAAACGGGAAATGCACTTTTTGAAACAAGTGCAGAGTAGTACCTACCTTTTTGCTTTTTCTCTTCTGTTTTCTGCTGATGATTTCCTTTCCAGACCAGTCTGGTTTTGCGTTTTCCGCGTCTCTGCTCTGATCTCCCTGAACAGCTCCTGTCCTACTTAAAACTCCACTCGAGGGGGTGGAGACTCCAGAGGGCCGTAGGAGGTGCTTTCCCCCACCCCCACCCCTTCCAGAGCATCTGGGGATGATCTAGGATAGGGTGGCTTGTGTCTGGAGTACTAGGGAACGAGTCCGTGCGGGACAGGAGGAAAGCTTGCTTGCTGAAGTGAGTGGGGCGTGATGGATTTTACGGCCAGTTTGTTTTGTTCTTTCTCTTTTCCAGTCAGAGAGCAGATTCAGTCTTCAAAACAATTTTTCCCCATTGCACACCTTAAGCTTCAGTGACAGTGAGAATAGGATGCATCCCTTATGACGAACTGTCCCATCGTGCTTCTAGGAATGTGAGGGGGCCACTGCCCAGCCAGTGCCCCAGGTAAATGCACGGGTGAATTATTTCTAACATGACCAGAGGTCTGCAATCTGTAGACTTAGTCCTAGTACTGAGAAACTCCTGTTTCAAGCAAGAGCATAGCGTGCTGTGCTCTGAATGGCATCCACTGAGAATCTTTGGCAGAGAGGCCCCGACCTGTATGTGGAGCAAAGCATGCCATGAACAGTGCCGCTGTGAGAAGAAATGGTCAGAGAAGCTCTCAAGTTAAGTGGGGACAATGAGCAAAACTTCTAAGGATCCTTAGATAGAAATAAGGAATAGCATGTTGAGGACCAAAGAGTTAAATGTTCACCGATACTGTCCATCCTAGAAAATGAAGATATACTCACCAGGGTGCGGTCATGAGGTACTAGGTTATCAAAGTGTGGCAGACAAATCTGAATGATTGGTTTTAGAGCTGGACTTAGGGCTGGGTGTTGTGGTTTAACCCTAGAAGGTAACTGAAATACCACGCAGCCACTTGCTCACTCCCCCCGCCCCCCGGTGGGGTGGGGAGGAGAATTGGAGAGAAAGGAAAACTCGCGGGTTGAGATAAAAGCAAAGGGAAAAACCTAAAAATATATTAATAATATATATAAGGATAATAGAATATATAAAACGAACAATGCACAATTTCTCACCACCCGACGACCGATACAGCCTGTCCCAAGCAGCAGTCGGGGAGCAGGGGTATCCCCCCCCCAGCTATCCCAGAACAGCAAGTTCCAGAGAGAGCAGGTGAGGGAACGAACAGCCAAACGAGCGAAAAACAAAAAGGAAAAATAGGGAAACAAAAAGCAACCCAAAGGGAAGCTTTCCTTAGAAGTTTTGCTTGTTGTCCCCGCTTAACTTGAGAGCTTCTCTGACCATTTCTTCTCACAGTGGCACTGTTCATGGCATGCTTTGCTCCACATACAGGTCAGGGTCTCTCTGCCAAAGATTCTCAGTGGATGCCATATAGAGCACATGAAAACTGTTGGTGATGCAATTGTTACAGTAATGGATGTGCCCTAACTTTTAGGAACTGATTCACTAGAAACCAGGTTCGTGATACAATTTAATGTAAGCACAGATATAAGAAATGGTGTGTGAGGGACCTCCATCTTCAGGAAGTAGCTGCATAGAGTCCTCAGTTGGGAAACATGGCAACAGTTATTTTGCATATTGGCAAAGATGAAACACTGGTTACTCTGAATGTTTAGCTCTCCTCTGTATGGAAATCTATGTCAAGATTATTGCATGTGTTTCACTGTGAGTCACAGCGCTGGTGGTAACATTACCGCCGTAAATCTGATTTAAGGACAGCTGTGTTTGACTGTTTCCAGAAGGGACTCCCAGTTGTTGAGAAAAAGATGATTGGACACTGCTAAGTGAGCAGGGGCTAATTTATATTATTTTTAAAAATAACAGCTATTTGCTACTCGACCTATTCATTGAAGATGCTAACAAACTAATGGCCCTGGGGGAAGATTTCAGAAGTTATTATTTCCTGGCTTTTCACAGCTTAAGGACAACTATAGCTGTCTAGAGAGTGGGGGGGGGGGGGGGTGCCATTTGTAGTGCTTAACGTATTTTAGGAAAGCCAGCAAGAATAGCGTCTCCTCTCTCAAGCACCATCTACTGGCTTACCTCTAAGCTGATCCTGTCTCAGGATAGAGTTTCGGCAGCACTGTTTAATGTTAGTGATGAAGTGTGTCATCGTGACATCCTACAGCAGGCCCACATCCCCCTAAAGGGACATCTCTGCCTTGGGGCCCTTTGCAGGTTCAGCGCATGCGACCGGCCGTGCTGCAGGTCTAGCTGTGCACCTCCCTCCCTGTGCTGTTGTGCGTCCTTGCAGTGGCATTAAAGTGCTTAACGTCAGCCAACCCAGGAGGAAGCAATATCTAAACTCGATGTAATGCACAGAATAGTGTTTTGGCTTGGGTGGGGAACTGAGATAAACAGTACATTTCAGTACGTTTAGCAGATTTTAAAGACGGCAGCTTTGCTATTATACATAAATAGCCTACGAGTTCTACTCTCCTTTTACCCCGAGTCCCTCACTCAAGGAAGGATGGCGGTCGTGACGGTCGCGACGACGCTGCTCTTCGGCGAAGTCGCATTAGCGACAGGGCCGAGCGCTCCCGCCCCGCGCACCTGCAGCCGCGCCCGGGCAGCGCGGCTCCTTTAAGGGCGGGCGGGCGCGCGGCATGCCGCTCGCGCCGGAGCCGGAAACGCCGAAGGACGCGGCCCAGGTCCTGTGCAGCTGGAGCGCTGTGGCCCCGCCATGAGCCGGCCGCCGGCCCTGCAGGCGCAGACCTGCGGCCCCTGGGAGATGAAGGAGCGCCTCGGCACTGGCGGCTTCGGCAACGTCATTCGCTGGCACAACAAGGTAGGCGGCGGCCGGCCCCCTCGGCCCGGCCCGGCCCGGCCCGGCCCGGCCCGGCCCGGGGCCCGCGCTCAGCCGAGCCCGTGCTGTGTCCGCAGGAGACCGGCGAGCAGGTGGCCATCAAGCAGTGCCGGCAGGAGCTGAGCCCGCGCAACCGCGACCGCTGGGCGCTGGAGATACAGATCATGAAAAGGTGAGGCGGCCCGCCCCGGTGGCGGGCGGGGGCGCTGGCGGCCCTCGGCCTGGCGCTCCCGACCGGGCCGGGCGGAGCCCAGTGCCCACTCGCCGTCGGGGCGGGCCGGGCGGAGTGGCCGCGAGGCGGGGTTGCGTCAGCGCCACCCGGGGCGCGCGAGCGAGGGCGGCCTTCGAGTGCGGATCTAACGGCTGCGCTGAGGTAAATGGTGGGAGAGGCTGTCGGCCGCTCACCGCCTCTTCCGGGAGGGTGCCCGACCCGCTACGAGGCAAGTGCGTAGAGGTTGTCCCATGCAATGCTACAGGCTTGGGGAAGAGCAGCTGAAAAGCTGCCCGGCGGAAAAGGACCTGGGGATGTTGGGTCGGCTGAAGATGAGCCGGCAGTGTGCCCAAGGCGGCCAATAGCATCCTGGCCTGTATCAGAAATAGTGTGGCCAGCAGGACTGGGGTAGTGATCGTCCCCCTGTACTCGGCCCTGGTGAGGCTGCACCTCGAATACTGTGTTCAGTTCTGGGCCCCTCACTCCAAGACAGACATTGAGGTGCTGGAGCGTGGCCAAAGAAGGGCAACGGAGCTGGGGAAGGGTCTGGAGCACAAGTCCTATGAGGAGCGGCTGAGGGAACTGGGGTTGTTTAGCCTGGAGAAAAGGAGGCTGAGGGGAGACCTTGTCGCTCTCTACAACTCCCTGAAAGGAGGTTGGAGCCGGGGGGGGTCGGTCTCTTTTCTCAAGGAACAGGCGATAGGACAAGAGGAAATGGCCTCAAGTTGCGCCAGGGGAGGTTTAGATTGGATATTTGGAAACATTTCTTCACCGAAAGGTGGTCAAGTATTGGAACAGGCCGCCCAGGGAAGCGGTGGAGTCCCCATCCCTGGAGGTATTTAAAAGACGTGTAGATGTGGCGCTTGGGGACATGGGTTAGTGGTGGCCTTGGCAGTGCTGGGTTAACGGTTGGACTTGATGATCTTAAAGGTCTCTTCCAACCTAAACGATTCTATTATTCTATGATTCTAAGTACACGCTGAAGAAAACCTCGGATTGTGTTTGATCAGAGTCTTGGATCTTAGACTTCCTTCTTCAGTGCTTCTGCCACTGCCTTCAGCGTTACAACGATTCTGCTACCTAGCTGCTCTTTCGCCTAGCTTAATGTCTGTGCTGGCTTGTCCTTTGGGGTGTTGGATTGATTTTGTAGGATGCAACGGTCTGATCGTGGTTTGGGTCTTTTCTGGAGGGTGGCAACAGACTGCGTTGCACTCCTTCGCAAGGCACGTTCCTCCTAGGCAGATCTGTTGTGCGTGTGCATTGAAGGAATGTGCTGACTGCACGTGAAATGCAAGGAGTTGGGATGAGTCTAGGTCCACAAAGGACGGATGGATTGCAGACCTTTAGAATTCACTAGTTCAGTTGCTAAAAGGATTAATGTCCTTGTAGCACTTTGCGTGTTGACCGTGAGCACGTGAACCTGCATAACTGTTGCAGAACAATCATCTTTCAGGTGTTACCCTGTTTCCGCTCATCATGTGTACTTGCCTCATTTCCACTCCTCAGGCTGAACCATCCCAATGTGGTGGCTGCCCGTGACGTCCCTGAAGGGATGCAGAAGCTTGCACCAAATGACTTGCCTTTGCTGGCCATGGAGTACTGCCAAGGTGGAGACCTCCGCAAGGTGAGGTCCCTGGGATGGTGGCCAAGGGCTGGATCAGCTTCTCAGCTAATCCTAGGGTTTCTGTTGAAGTTTCCCTGTAAAACCTCTGTTTTCATATCCTGATGCTTCCTAATTCTTGTCATGGCACCAACAGGTTTTGGTGGGTTGGTCCTTGATATTACGTTCAGCTTTTGAAGAGTTAAGTCCTTTCTGAAACTTCTTGTATTTGTTTGGCTGCAAGCGACACTGTGAGGAGTTTGCACGTAGAGGATGAGGGCATGTGTGAGGGATGTGCAACAGGATGTGAGCATGGCCAAGACCGTCGTAGGGCAGGGTACATCTGTGGGCTACTCCCTTCCCAAAAGTAATTAACTCCTATCTGTCATGGGAAAAAATAACACGTTAATTCTAATCTTACTGTTTTTCTAACCTTTGCTATAATCTGCCCATAGATAAAACCCAGAGCTTAGAGCTGAGATTTGAGCCGATACTGCCAGGCACGGGGGAAATGGCTATGAAGGATGGAGCAAGTAGAAGGAAGAGAATGGAGATGACACACTTCTTTCACCACTCTTTTCTCCTCCCATGACATTAGACCAAGGCCTGAAGCTGTAATTGCTGCTACTGGAGGTCACAATCCCATAGAGTTTTGTGCCTCTAGAGAATTTCATTGCTGTTACTGGAACTTCTTGCATCCGTGACGGTTTGTGGGACTGCGAGCCTCACTCAGGATATGGGAGGGAAACACTATATTCTGTATTGTTTTCTTGCAGTACCTGAATCAGCTGGAGAATTGCTGTGGCTTGCGGGAAGAAGCTATTCTCATCTTGTTGTCTGATATTGGTAAGTGGTAGCAAGTACCTTCAGTTGTCTGAACTATGGAAGCCCTTTCAGTGGCGAATCCACTCTTAAGGATATGCGGCAGTGACCTTAATGACTCCATCTAAGACTGACCTATACTTGTTTCCTGTCTCGTTCTGCCAGTCCTCCCTGTGGGAGAGCCAACCTTTGATTTTTGTTCTTGAAAATGTAGAGATGGATTTTCTTGCCCAGCAAAAACGCCACTCCAGATTTCCTGGAAGGTTCTGGATAGCTGAACACTTGCCAAGTGACTCTGGTTTATGTTGCGCATCAGTCTCCACCCTCAGCTTAACAGCTGATCATCAGGACTTCAGAGTGTGTGTGATCAGTGGGTTTCCATTAGCATTTGGGCAACCACTATGTGGAATTTTAGACAGTTCTCGTGCAAAGATTGCCAAGTGCTGTCTAGAGACTGTTGGGGTGGAGTTTTTTGGTCAAGCTATGTCGTGGTCTTACCGAGTTGCAGCTGAGGCAAAACTGGACAGGTGCTAAGGCTTTAGAGAGAAATTTAAGAAGTGCGTTTGGGGCAGATGTCTGCTTAGAAAGTGAGCTTGTGGCAAGAGAATAAATGTGCATTTGTCATCACTTTTACTGCAGGTGTGGCTGTTAGGCATTATCTCCTGTCCTTTGTGTTCCCAGAGCATTTGTATTCTGCTGCCTCATCCTTGTACTCCTTAGTGACCAGGAAATGATACTGAGTGCTGACCAGAGACAATGGCAGATCATGTTTAGAGTGAAGTTTGCGTTCACATGCTTGTGTGAGGGACAGACTCAAATTTTCAATTGCACAATCTGAACTGTAACCAATAAGAAATATTTTTGCCTATTGATATAACTTGTTCTCCTGATCACTTACAGTGCATGCCTAGTTGGTCTTTCTAGGGTTACTGTCCTTCGGACAGTTATATTGTTGATAACTCCTGAAAGTCTAGCTGGATCATTTTGCGCTAAACAAGAGAGCTCTGTCTGGGAATCCAACACTGTCAGAAGGGACACACAGTCTCAGAGAGCAGAAAAGTGAGTCCCTTTAGCTCAGGCCTGGGTCATGGCTGAAAAGCAAAAACCGGAAATGCTGCCAAGTTTTGTTTTTCCTAGCACCATGATTTTTCTTTTTATCCACAGGAGAGGAGATATATTAAGGTATTACCTTGAGCAAGTGTGAGAAAATAGAGGTCATTTATCCTGCCTTTGTGTATTCTTAAGATGAGATTTTTGTCTTTCTACTACTATAGATGGAATTCATCAGTCTGCCAGTTGTGGGGTCTCAGAGGCTCTGAGCAGAGAAAGTATGTTGCATAGAAATTTACTTTGAAGAGTTTTGCAGGTGAAATGGGGAGAAGAACAGCTTGTGGACAAGACAGAACGAAGTGTTTGGCAGAGCAGCTTTTGGATTCTAGGTTAAGACCGTTGAAGAAACGGATAGGTAAAGAAAAGCCGAATATAGCCACTTGATCACCCAGCCAGGATGTTAGCACTGACAAGTTATTCTGTAGGCAATTAGGATAAATTTCTTGATTGGTAGCCCTTGTTCTTATGGGAGATTTCAGCTTCCTAGACATCAAGTGGAACACCATACTGCTGTGACGAGCAGGTCATGGAAATTCTTGAAGTTTGTTGGAGATAACTTCTTGTCACAAGTACTCAGCCAACTAGGAAAGATGGCCTCCTAGACTTGCTATTTGTGAATAGAGAAGGGCTCATGGGAGTTGTGATGGTAGGTGGCTGTCTTGGCCACAGTGATCATGCAGTTGTTGAGTTTAAAATTTTCAGTGTAATGAGAAAAAAGGACAGCAGAGTTGCTATCCTGGACTTCAAGAAAGCAAACTTCAAGCTATTCAGGGAGCTATTTAGCAGAGTACCCTGGGAATCTGCTTTCGAGAGCTTAGGAGTCTATGAGTGCTGGTCAGTTTTTAAGAACCACCTTTTAGAAGCACAGGAGCAGGCAATTCCAGTGAATCTTAAGTCAAGCAAGCGGGGCAAAAGACCAGCTTTGCTGAACAGGGAACTCTTTGTGGAGCTCAAGAGGAAAAAGAAATCGTATGATCTCTGGAAGCAAGGTCTGGCTTTGCAGGAAGATTACAGAGCTGTGGTTCATATATGATATGCGGGGAGAAGACATGAAAGGCCAAAGCTCAATTAGAGTTGAAACTGGTCAGTGTTGCGTCAGACTTGGGCTGCCCGGTCCCCTGAGTCGGAGGACCACGAGTGCGGGAACAGTGACTTCCCATTTATGGATACTGAAATTGTAAGGGGCCAGCTGTATCAGCTGACTGTTCACAAGTCCATGGGGCCTGATGGGGGTTCACCCCAGAGTACTGAAGGAGCTAGCGGATGTTATGGCAGGACCATTCTTGATCATCTACCAAAGGTCTTGGGAGTCTGGGGAGATCCCTGCTGACTGGAAGCTGGCAGCGTTACTCCAATTTGCAAGAAGGGTGTGAGGGAAGACCCAGAGAGCAAACTCTGTTTGTGTCCAGAAGTGTTTGATGCCGACTTTTCCTCTTGCACTTGGTGTTTCATTGTATGTTTGATTGTACAAGATCTGACCCAAAAGCCATGCTTATACTAGGTAGAAATGAATTCTTACTGAGCTCATGCTAGGTATTGTTAGTTATACTCTTACAAGTGGCTTTTTCTGTGTCTCAGCTTCTGCTCTCAGGTACCTTCATGAGAACAGGATCATCCACAGAGACTTGAAACCAGAGAACATTGTGCTGCAGCAAGGAGAGCAAAGGGTAAGCAGGAGCCAGGTGTCTCTGCCTGCATAGACAAGTAAGTGTAAGAAGAACATGCATGTGCTTCGCGCAGTTACCGTGGTCCCTCTGCAAGAGCCCTCAACCCAGGATAACAGCTAGCTCAGATCTGTGTGTCAGGTGAACAGTATTCTGCGTGCAGCTGAGATGAAAGGTTGTATTAGACTTCTGGTAACACCTAACATTTAGACTTTCAACTATTAAGGAAAGAACCAGACTGTACAGATGGACCAAAGATCTGAATTAGCAGTAATGTCTCCAGCTCTGTGTGTATCAAGCCAATGACAGCTTTACATACTTTGTGGTTTTAGGCATCTACAGGAGCCTCCCATTTCCACCTCCATCTCTTTGTTGGCACCTTTCCTGCATACCTTTAAAGAGTTGAATCTTTTCTTTCTCTGCTATATGGTGTACTTTTAACAGGACTTCTCTCTAGTGTTCTTATTCTCTGTTGTGTGTTTCAGTTAATACACAAAATCATTGACCTTGGTTATGCTAAGGAGTTGGATCAGGGTAGCCTATGCACATCCTTTGTGGGGACTCTACAGTACTTGGTAAGGAAGGATTTCAGCTAGAAGAGCAGCTACCATTTTGCAATGGGATAGAGTTAACTGTTATCAGGCTTTGGGCTGGGATGAAGTACATGTCCTGGTATGGGCTGCGTTTGGGGTGCTGCACTTAGCAAAGGTTACTGTTTTTTGCTGACACTGGGTTTTCACAGTGTCTGCTAGCTATGTCTGTTACAAATAAGAAGTCAGGAGTGCCAATAACCTCTGCTGTTCACCGTGAGAGGATCTCAAAGCTGGTGAGAGGCAGAGCGTTCAGCACTGTCTTCAATCTGTTGTACAAACGTTAATGAGCTCTTAAGGGATAGAAAGAGCTAAGACATGGGTGGCTTTGTCTCATGTGTGTGTAAACTGCCTCAGGCTCCAGAGCTGCTGGAACAGCAGAAGTATACGGTGACGGTGGATTACTGGAGCTTTGGCACGCTGGCCTTTGAGTGCATTACAGGCTTCCGACCATTCCTACCCAACTGGCAGCCAGTGCAATGGTGAGTGAGCTGGGGCCAGCTGATAAGAAGGGTGCGTGCAATGCGACTGTCCTGTTTACAGGAAGTAGAAGTGTGGTCCCTTGATTCTTAGGATAATATCCCTATGTTCCTTGCCCTTACGGAGACTGACTCCCTTCACAGGAGTTTGACCTATCTGAGCAAGTTCAGTATTCCTGATACTTACTCTTTGGGATCAGGACTGACTCCTGCAGGGCAGGCAGCAGAAACCAAAGCAGCATCTGTATTAGATCTGTCAAGAGTAGATTTAAGAGCCTACTAACGTTCAGGCTGGGAAAGATAGGCGATTATTTCACCATTGTACTTGCTTGAATTCATTAGGCATACAAAAGTGCGACAGAAGAGCGAGCTGGATATTGTCGTTTCAGAAGATTTATCTGGAGAAGTCAAATTTTCTAGCAGTTTACCCTGCCCGAACAATCTAAACAGGTGAGGACTAGAAACCTGTTATGCCACGCTGGGAGAAACTGTTTCTTCTGCAAAAGGACCAGGTTTATATTATATGCCTTACTATGTTAATCTGTGAATAAATTGAGTGCATGACACAAACAATCCTCGCGTCTCTTGTCAGACTTGTGTAATTGCGAGTCTCTGTTTCTGCTTTCTAAACATTGCATTTGTGATCAAGGGTGGGGTGAGGAAGTTGTTTGTCAGTCCTCCTGCAGAGACCAGGCCGTATGGTGACTGCAAATGCACTTTTACCTCTTCTGATCCCCTTCTTGTTTTGGTCCTTCAGTGTTTTGGCTGGGAGGCTGGAGAAATGGCTGCAACTCATGTTAATGTGGCACCCACGGCAGAGAGGTACAGATCCTACGTATGGACCTAATGGGTGTTTCAAAGCTTTGGATGACATTTTGAACTTGAAGGTGAGCAATGCGTCTGTATTACCCTGAAAAGTTTTCCAGAGAGCAGTTGCCTGTAGTCCATGAGAGAAGAGGCTTGAGTCATAGACCTAGGAGGAGGAGCAGCACAGAATCTTGTTTAGCTGTCTCCTGACAGTTGGTGACAGGTGCTTTCCTCTTGCTTATTTGGGGACGAATACTCCCTGAGCTTGTTGGGAGTAGCAAATATCTTCTGTGTGTGCTTAGTTCCATATGCTGATAGAGGATTCTGCGGCTGAAGCTGTTTAATTGCCGTGTGGCCTCTCTTCCAGTTGATAGAGGACAAGGACTTTGGCATAATGTTATGAAGTAGCTGTGAAGTGACTACTTGAGCCCTGCAAGTGCTTTGAACAGTATTGGTGGCCAGTGTCTCAGTCCTGGGATCTCTGCTCAAACATGACCAATGTATCTTCAGCCCTTCTCATGTCACACTGCTCTTCTTGTAGTTGCTTCATGTTTTGAACATGGTTACGGGAACTGTACACACCTACCCTGTGACAGAGGAGGAGACTCTGCAGACTGTGAAGGCCAGGATCCAGTCAGATACGGGAATCCCAGAACAGGACCAGGAGCTACTGCAGGAAGCTGGACTTGCATTGTTTTCTCAGAAGCTGGCCACTAAACATATAGCTGATAGCAAGGTGAGTCTGGATACTCCCCTCCTTGCTGTTGAGTGAGTCAGCAGGCACTGCTCTCACTTTGGGAGCACAGCACTCCCTGCTGTTCTGGCAGGCTTTTGTCATAGTAACTACACAGACCTAACAGCCCTTGCAGAATAGGCACCCTATTGCCTTTCGTGTTCAGTTTTTGGCTGAGGAGGAACATTCTGTTTATGGTGTTACTGAGGCTTGCTTTTTCTGAGAGAACCTAGTTGGGTCTTTTGTCTTCTGCAGGTGAATGATACTGCAGCTGCAGACACAGACCTCCTCTTCCTCTTCGATAACCAGAAAGTTGCCTATGAGGCTCAGGTTGCCTTGCGTCCTCACCCGGAAAGTGTTGACTGTATCCGTAAGGACTTTCTGTAGCATGAATGTGAGAGGTTGTCCGTGTTGAGAGGGCTGCCTGTGTTCTGTGGTCTGTATTGTGCAAAGAGTAGAGAGAGCTTTTGCATATTAGGACTGAAGAAGCGGTAAAATGGACTAGCATAGCATTCATTCAGTTTGTCAAAATAACTGAGGAAAGGAAGTGTTTGATTTTGATACACTGGGGAAGCTGCATAGGGGTTAGCCAACTATAAGCTTTGCAAGAGGTAACATGCTCCTCAAAGAAGTGATGTTTTGATCTGTTTTGTCATGTGATAACGCTACTTTTAGGCCTCATGCTGATACGTACGTTTCCCTTCCCTCCCACCCCCCCTCTGTTTCCAGTTCAGGATCCAAAGAAGAATCTCCACTTTTTCCAGTTGCGGAAAGTGTGGGGTCAGATCTGGCACACAATCCGGATGCTGAAAGAAGACTGTAACCGGCTTCAGCAGGGGCAGCGAGCAGCCATGTACGGTGGCAGTTTCTCTACAATACTTATCTCTGCCTTTGCTCCCTGGTGAAAGGGAAAGGACAGGAATTGGGACCCTGTTGGAATGGGGAAGCCCATGAGTGGAGCCGTTAAAGATTAATGAAAAGCTGAGAGTTCCGTCCTCTGACACAACTGCTTTTGTGCTCACTGCTACACTCTGAAGTATCTACTTTTGATATAAGTGGAAGTCAGTGCTTTTAGTTTGGGAGAGTAATAGGACCTCCTTCTTGTCCATGCAGGATGAATCTGTTGCGTTACAATAGTACCCTCTCAAAGATGAAGAATTCCATGGCCTCCCTTTCCCAGCAGCTGAAAGCAAAGCTGGACTTCTTTAAAACAAGCATCCAGATCGATCTGGAGAAGTATAAAGAGCAGATTGAATTTGGAATTAGTGAGTATAGCATCTGGCAAACAGAGGTCTTTTTATGCCTCTTATCCCCACAAAGTATCTACCTTTGCCTATATGAACCTAAGAAAAGCAATCGCTCTTCTTTCATTCCTGTAGCTTCAGAGAAGCTGCTGTTTGCCTGGAAAGAGATGGAGCAAGCTGTGGAACTTTGTGGGCGGGTATGTTTCTAAATCGAACTATTTATGGCTAAAGAAAAAGAGGGTGGTGTCGTGTCCGTCCTCTGTCCCCCTCCGTCCCCTCCCCCCCCCAAACAGAAACTTTTTGTGTCTGGGCTAATTCCAGGTGTCACATTGCCTTGGTTTGGGTGGCACCATTTTTGTCCATTGCCAGTACTTCATGAAGCTCACCATGTTTGTAATGCTCAGGGGAAAAAGGGAGATCTTGGGGAATGCGAGAGGAGATTTTGCAGTGGTTGCACTCGGATGTCCTGCTAACCCGATCCTGGAGCCAGGATAGCTGAAAAGAGGATATGGAACATAGGTTAAACTGAATGAATGAGAAAGTGAATGATTAGGTGATTGAACACGAGAATTTTGAGCATCAGTCCTGAATTTTGAAAAGACAACAATTTCCCGTTCTTTGCACATTCCACACCTGCTCCCAGTAAGGCATTCAGCCTTTTGACACGAGACAGTGTGACCCCTGTAAGTAGGGCCAAGGACCGTCAGTCCCAGATGAGGAGTGAAAGGTGACTAGTCGATATCTTACTATTTTCCAACACTTGGTCCTCCTCTATTGGGAGGAGGCAGAGGGCAGAATGACTGTCTAACAAGTGGCAGCTTCTGCATGTGACCGAGTTCAAGTGAAAAGCAGAATGTGGGGTGCTGGGAGTGGATGTGGTTGTGTGCTGAGGGAAAAGGGGAAAAGTGGTGATGGATAGGATGAGAGAAGAGATCTGGAATAGCCAAGGAAAAGGAAGGATGATGGCCTGGGAACTAGCAGTACATTTACTACAAAGTCTGACCCTTCAATGGCTCTTTGTTGCAGGCTGAATTTTTTATCAAAAAATTCTTGGAAGTTTTTTTATCCCAGAGCACCAAGCTAATTTCCTTGAATTGAAATTACTCTCATTCTTATTTGTCTTTATCCAAGGCTTCTGTTTGCGTCTTGCTGACATGAGCGTTTAGAAACGAGAACGAGAAAGGAAGAGCCAGTGTGAGTGGTAGTGTCTCTTAGTATGAGACTGTCCCGTTGCTTATGTTCTGCCCTGCTTTCAGGAGGATGATGTGGATCAGCTAGTGAAGAGGATGATGGCCCTGCAGACAGACATTGTGGACCTGCAGAGAAGCCCACTAGGTCGTAAACAAGGAGGAACACTGGAGGATTTGTGAGTTGAACTACCTTGAACTTCAGATGCAGGAGTACTGCTGGCTAAGCTTATTCACTGCAGGACAATGAAAGTGCTATCTCTTCAGCCCAAATTATGGGGGACTGGGAGGACTTTGACACTAAAAGACAGTTTTTGACTCCTTACCTGTCATTGGTCTGAAATGGCAGACTGGTATATAAAAGATTTGAGTTCTTGAACTAATTGTTCGTAATTTAGGTTCTAGAGAAGTCCTTTGTGTTCTGTGCCTTTTTCTTCTAGAGAAGAACAAGCCAGGGAGCTGTACCGGAGACTGAGAGAGAAGCCAAGAGGTAAAACATATTTTAGCTCAAAGTCAGCTTCCTTTTGTGTGGATAGTAACTTTGGAGATGCAATAATGAGCACTGAGAAAACTTTCTCTGCATTCTAGGCCTGCCCATGCGCTAGCTGCACACGGACTTTACAGGACTCACCTTTTTTTGGAGAGGGGAGTCAGGGAGTCAATTTTAAACTAGGCCAGCCTTGCTTTCTTGGTGCCTTCTGAGCTCTTCTTCACACTCCTCTGGAGCTCTTCTTGGAGCAAGCTGTTACTGGGAGCATATGCTGCTGCTTCTGTGTAGGAAGGATGAAAGACAGCTGTTCCTTTGAGCAGCTATACAGCCCCAAGGCATTAGACCTACCCTACTAACTCTGCTTTCCAATTGTCATTATTTTGAAAAAGGTGGCTAAAATCCAGTGCAATTCATCCCACTCAAACTTGCATGCCCTGAACTTGGGATGTTTCAGGATTGAAGCAGCAGTGGAAACAAGCCACTAAGAATCTTCTCACTTTGTCTTATAAGCCTACCTTTCTGTGTAATACTCTGACTCTCATTGCAGATCAGAGGACAAGCGGTGATAGCCAAGAAATAGTACGACTGCTCCTACAGGCAATCCAGACCTTTGAAAAAAAAGTCCGAGTCATTTATGCTCAACTCAGGTGAGCTTTGTAGAGTCAGCTTTTATTGAGGGTTGAGACACAGCATTTTCTCTTTCAGCAAGAGCATTTTTTTCTAGAGGTTTAAAAAACAGCGCATACAGCTAATGAGATCTTGCAGTGCTACAGGAAGTAAGAAACTTCAGAAATGTTCCCCTGCTGCAGTTGCCCATGTGTGATCTGATTTTTTTTTTTTCAATAGTAAAACTGTAGTTTGCAAGCAGAAGGCACTGGAATTGTTCCCCAGAGTAGAGAAAGTGATGAATCTGATGAATGAAGATGAGGAAACAGTTGTTAGGCTTCAGGAGAAACGACAGAAAGAACTGTGGAACTTGCTGAAAATTGCTTGTGTAAGTAAAATAAAAAAATAAAAACTCCAGTTTAAACTGACAATAGAGTTTGTGGCACAGGTTACTGAAATAATTAATAGTAAATTTATTATGTCCTGTGGTTCTTTTCTCTGCTATTTTGAATTAGTATTAAAGCCAAGTTCCAGGCTGTCTTATACTCCTGGCTGCTGGAAATCAGTGGAAATAATTGAAATCTGAATCTTCTGTGTTTTCTTCAGAGTAAAGTACGCGGTCCTGTTACTGGCAGCCCAGAGAGCACGAACACATCGCGTCTTGGTAGCCCTGGTCAGCTGCTGCTGCAGGCCCCTTCTGGAACCTACAATTTATCAGAATCTGTCAGGAAAAGGTGAGGCAGTCTGGACTTCTGTAGCTGCTCATGCCAGTACTACAAAGCTGGGGCTCCTGCTTTGTGAAATAATAGCACGCAGGCTTCCTCATACTTTACGCTTGGTGTTCAGCTTCCATTGTCAGCAATCTCTTCTACCCAGTAGCTGGACTTCCTGGGGCTTGCGAAGCTTCCTTATGAAAAATGGGGAATAATGAATGGCTTCACTGCCCCCTGCCTCAATAATAAAGGGTTCATTTTATCCGGAATAGTTGGGCTTACTTGAAGTACACTGCCAACAGGAATTGTTGGAGCATTGTCTTGTAAGGTGATAGTAGCTGAGATACATCGTAAAGGAGAAACTGCTATAACCAAGCATGTGTAGTTCTGGCTTGCTTAAATGAACCGGGTCACCAGTTGGAACGACAGACCTTGGCTTGTTTGTTTGTATGTTGCTTAATCCTTTAGTTTATAGGCTGTTCTGCAACTTTTTCTCCAGCAACAGTGACTCCACATAATAAGAACCCACCTCCAACTTGGAACATGCTTCCTTTCCTGCCCCAGTAAATCTGGGGATGCCACTGACTTTCCCAGTTGCAATACGAATTATTAGCTTATGAGCTGACTGGTAAAGGTTAATATTCTTCAGTGCTCTGCAGCACACCTGCCAGAAAGATTTCTTAGAGGTAGAGGCAGCATCTCTTTAAATAGAACTGCCATGGAAAATAATTGTGTAATAATTGTCCCTTTCAGTGAGGAGCTACTGCTGGAATCGCAGAAACTCTGTAGCCAACTAGAAAATGTGATGCATGACACAATGAAGGATCAAGAGCAGAGCTTCCTGGTAACGTATTTTACATTCTTCTATAAATGGACCGGGGAAGTTCATGGCTTCAAACTTCTGCTTGTGTAACCTTGCCAGCAATAATTAATATGGCTAATAGAAATCTGCATATTACTCTTTTGGACAAGGAGAGAATAGAAGTTGTGGGAGATAGAAAGCACCCACTCCCCCACTTGAACTGCTGACTGACAGCTTCCCTGCTTGCTGAGAACGGGAGCCACACACTGGGGACTTAAATTGTGCCGAACAATCACAGAATCATAGAATCGTTTGGGTTGGAAGGGACCTTTTAAAGGTCATCTAGTCCAACCCCCCTGCAATAAGCAGAGACATCCTCAACTAGATCAGGTTGCCCAGAGCCCCGTCCAGCCTGACCTGGAATGTTTCCAGGGATGGGGCATCTCCCACCTCTCTGGGCAACCTGTGCCAGTGCCTCACCACCCTCATTGTGAAAAACTTCTTCCTTACATCTAGTCTAAATCTCCCCTCTTTTAGTTTAAAACCATCACCCCTTGTTCTATCACAACTCGTCCTGCTAAAAAGTTTTTCTCCATCTTTCCTATAAGCCCCCTTTAAGTACTGAAAGGCTGCAATAAGGTCTCCCCGGAGCCTTCTCTTCTTCAGGCTGAACAAGCCCAATTCTCTCAGCCTGTCTTCATAGGAGAGGTGCTCCATCTCTCTGATCGTTTTTGTGCCCCTCCTCTCGACCCGCTCCAGCAGGTCCATGTCCTTCTTGTGTTGGGGGCCCCAGAGCTGGATGCAGTACTCCAGGTGGGGGTCTCACCAGAGCAGAGCAGAGGGGCAGAATCCCTGCCCTCGACCTGCTGGCCACGCTGCTTTTGAGGCAGCCCAGGATACTGTTGGCTTTCTGGGCTGCAAGCGCACATTGCTGGGTCATGTTCAGCTTTTCATCCACCAGCACCCCCAAGTCCTTCTCGGCAGGGCTGCTCTCCATCCCATCATCCCCTAGCCTGTACTGATACTGAGGGTTGCCTCGACCCAGGTGCAATAAAGGATGGGGACGGCGCTTGGCTGTTGTACAAAAATACTGCAAAATTGCACTCTTAAAACTGGGCTGGTCTTGTGGTGGCAATACATTGGTGGGCAGGGATGCTTATTTAATGAAGCAGAATATTGGAAAGAAAGTAAAATATTAGAGAAATGAAGTAGCTTAATGGTTTCCTTTACAGCAGTCGCATGGTTCATCACAAAACTATATTCACCAACTTGTTCCCAGTAAAATTTTTAAATCTTTTACATTGGTTCCCCTGTATTCTGGAGAAATCTCAACTGTCAGCTAGTGTTGAACTTTGTAGTTCTGTTTATTCTTTAGGCTCTGGACTGGAGCTGGCTGCAGCTTCAGGTAGAAGAAACAAACAGTCCGGAACAAACCCAGATGTAAAAATCACTTCAGTTGCCTCTGAAGACATGCTACTTCAGGAAGCCAACTGTGAAAAGCTGCTGCCTCTAAGAAGGGAAGTTCAAGTGCCTCCTTCTACTGTCACCTACTGCTTATGTGATATACGTGGCCTAGCTGTTAGTATCCACCTCTCGGACACTTTTTTTCACAAAGATACAGTAGAAAATGCCTGTTCTTACTGCTTGGAAAAAGTTCTTAATTGTGCCTTAAGACAGCAGATATTCTCTGTCCTGATGTATCTTCCCTTCAGCATCACATGAGGTTGTTTTGCTGCCTTTTAGGCTTTCTAATGAACAATGGACAACGCATGCAATCAGCTTGCACAGTCACTGGTAGGCGTCACCTTCCTAATATACTTGAACTGTGAACTTAATTTCTTAACTTTGCTGATTTGCACTTTTTCCTTAAGTGTAACAGTTGTACTTACCTAATACTTGTTTCCTATATGGGAACGAAATTATCTAAAACATGTAAACTTTTGGTTTGCTCTTTTTGATACCCTCAATAACATTTTGATGAAAAAGCTGCTTTCACTGTGCAGGTCTCTAAAACATGAGAGGTGTAAGGATGTTATCCTAGAGACCACAGAGAAGGAAGTCTTCAGTGTATACATATAGTTCAACAAAGCTTTTGCAGATTATCTATTAACCATGCTGAAAGTTGCATCAAAAAAAAGGCACAGCTGGGTGGAGCGTAGCTTTTCTGAACCTTACTGAGAGACAAGACACACCAACATTATGTTCCAACTATGACCAATTTATTTCATTCTGATGTAAACCCAAATTTTCACTACAGCACAGAGACCACCTTTTATAAAAGGTTGTGAAGTACAGGACATGCAGGATGCAATACAGTAACGGGGAGAGGTGGGATTTTCTTCTGGTTTTAGGAACAGATTTAAAATACAGGAAACTGAAGTGAGATGTAGCACAAACATCACAACTTCCATGCATGCCTTCAAGTATCTTCCTTTGATGTGCTGGCACTCTCTGGACTTCAGTGTTGGGTTAAAATGATTCTTTGGAAGAGTAGAAAGTTCACACTTCTTGAAATTTCAGAGTAATATTAAGGCCGAAATACACTGGGTACACTTTTCCTTCATCTTCCAGAGCACCACCTGTTGTTTTACTTAAAGCTGCATTAAGCTTCCAGCTCAAATCCCAGCCCAACTTTGTGACCTCCAGCACTGAAATTCTTGCCATCAATCAAGCCTGAGAGGGTCAGCTTGACACCTAGGAAAGCAAGTAACGAGACCCCTTCATACACCGATATCCCTGTACAGTGCCTTCCCTCAAGTACTTGAGCCCTGCTAATGTGTCTTAGTTGCTATAGGAACTTCTGTATGTACACATCCTTTACTTCTATGAGCCTATGTAAGATTTCTAGCTAATTTGTTTATCATCTATTCTGTTCCAGAGATGACAGTAAAAAGACCCATAGTGTAGTACTAATACTATTTGCTGCTACCAGTTGGACTTACGTACCGGGTCGGAGGGCATGAGTATAACCAATCCCAATCAGGCTGGCATTATTCACTTTTGCCTACAGGAAAAAAGAAATCATGGTATTTATACACTGTGTATAAATATTCAGATAGAATTGTTCCAGTGCCCTGAGAAGGTGGTTTATGCGTTAACTCTTTCAGCTACTTTGTAGACTAACCTCTAGCAGAGGCGTAGTCCAATCTTTTCCTTTTCTCCTCAAGAGTTTCCAGCTTAAGCTGTAACAGGCTTAAGTAATAGTTCCAATCTTCCTCTCAAATTGTGACCCCATGATGCCTACATAAAATGCCACCCTGTCCTTCGCTGCCCCAGCCTTGTCTCTTTATATCTTTTAAAGGGCTAGTTACTACAGTCCCTTACTAGTCAAGTCTGTCTTGTTCACAGGCTCCTGTTCACAAATTGCTTAGTAGTGATTTTTTTTTTTTTTAATGAGCAATAAATATATGAATATGCAAACCCATTTTGTGCATTACTAAGTTTTGAGCTGTTTACAATAGTACTTCCCCTCTTTAATTTTGGCTGAATTGTCCTGGAAGAAATTCTTGTTTTGAAGCATAACAAATGCTTGCTACTTCAGTTCTTTGTGTTAGAACGTACACATAGTTACTTTTATTCACTTTCACTTCCCCGTGGACATGTTTTGTCTCCTGAACTCTTACTATTTCACCCCCCCCTTTTTTTTTTGGCCCTAACATTTCTGCAAGAATTTGCAAGTGTCAGTAACACTTATCTCAGGACCTCAGCTGACTTTCAAGGGTTAACCAATTGTTAGGAGAAGGCTGTAAGCTCAGCTGCACTTCCATCGTTTTACTATAGTACAGTTTTACATTATGCATTAGATAAGAATTAGAAAATTAAAAGGACACTGCATCCCCTCATTACCTTTTGAAAACACATTTTGCATAGGCTCCAAGCACACTAGTCAGACTAAGGACTATTTCACCATGGACAAAATGGTGCTTTAGCTTTCCCTCCCTGCTCCCCCCGCCCCCCCCCCAATCGTTTCACAAATATGACCTGTGAGGTCCCAATTTAAATTTGAACCCCAACAGAAGCCACTGTTTGCCATCTACCATACCTTCTCAGTAACTATTTAGAGTAGCTACTTCATACTGCAAATTTTCAGCATTTAAGGGAGCTTGAAATACTCGTTCCTGTAACAAAATTCTTACCACAATGGAAGTCTTCTCATCCAGTTGGTACTTAGCAGCAATACCAAAACGTGTGTTGTTACTGCCAGCGGTCCAGGCAAGATTGACTGATGTCTCAACCTTATTATTAACCTTCTGATAAATAGACCCACCAAACTCGGTGCCATCATTCCTGTTTGTAACAGATGCAAGCGTGTCAAGCCTTGTCTTGTTTACTAAATAGTAACTCTTTAGATTAACCCTTCCCCACAATCATTTGATCATTATCTCTTAAAATGAACCAAAAGCTCCAATACTTCCTTAGACCCATGCTCATCTACTTCCTTGCTGGAGCTGGCAGACTCCTGCTCACGTTTTTCACCCAAAACATAAGTTTTGCTCGCAGAATAGAACAAGACTTTCCAACAGCTGAGACCTATGGCTTGAGGTTCCGACAAAAAAAAAAACAACAGATAACTTGTTTGCTTGTCTTAAGTTAAGAAAGCAAGCCTGCGATAACACCTAAAGGGACAAATCCAGAATGAGACTTCAGTCAGTTATGGGAATGATGAGACTGAAAACAATGTTATTGCGTTGCAGTTGTTTAAATACACCATCTTCAAAGACTCTCAGAGTGTCTGAATGCCAAGCCTAGAGCTACACTGCGATGACAGCTGGGAACACTCTCTCCTCCACCTTGGGCATTTCTGAGCTGTCTGGTGGGGGGGGGGGAGGAGGTACAGTAGCTTAATTGAAGGATCTTTTATCTAGCGCCAAAATAGAAGTTAAAAAAGTTTACAGATTTTAACTCCAAATTAACATTATAAAGTGCCTTTACGCCACTATCTTATATACACAAAACCCAAAATTACCCTGAAACAAGGTCTCGAAAGACGGCCACGAGTTGGAAAGTTGCCCCTGCTTCAGTTGTACTGAAGATGAAAACACCAAATAGAAGTTATTTTCAAACAAGTCCGCATTCCCTTCCTTTCACCTAACTCCGTTAATGCTCACTATTCATCTAGTTTGGCTCCTCTGATAATGTTTTTCTAGGCTCAGATAATACTTACACGTTAGTATGCAGCTGAAAGTCTCCTGCCTTATATCCCAAGGCAAAGTTATTTTGCGAAAGCTTAGACTTGGCCGTATCAAAAGCCATCTGGTAGCCAGCAAGCCAGCCTTCGTAGCCCAGCACTGCCCAGCCATAGATGGTTGGTCCAGAGACATCAATATCGATGTTGCAGCCTAGATTTACGTATTCTCTTTTGTAGGAGGTCTTCAACTTTCCGCTCTTCTTCCTGTGGAGAGAAACATGCCGTTTCATCCCTTGTAGTATAACAAGTCTGTATTATATGCAGTTTTATTCACGTATGTATGTCCCTTAAGACCAGTTAATGAAATGACTGTAATGCCTACTCAAAACTTAACATCAACAGCTGCCAAAGAGGGCGTGAGATAAAGGTAATATCGGTGTTATGTATATTTACATAGCGCGACTTTTTCCTCGACCATCTCGAACTCCTTGAAATCCTCAAGAAGCAAAAAAGACAAAAGCGTTTCTGCTTAATGCTCTAAAAACCATCAGGTTTCAAATTTTGTTCTCCACAAGTGAGTGCAATGCGTTATGGCACCATCAGTTTCTTTCAGGAGCATCCATGACATCCCGCACCAATAACTGGCCTTTCTGTCCTTCAGTGACTTGTCTGCTTGGTTCTCTCCACCATTCCTTCATGTGCAGTGCTTGCTTTCCTTCCTTCTTCACTGCTGGATACCAGTCTCCTCTATCGAAAACTAATTTCCTCATCCTCCAGACATCATCCACTTAGTCAGCCTTTTTCTGTCCCTCTGGAGAAGCCTCTTCCTCTCTCTCCAATGTGTCTTTGTGCTCATTTTGCTATCAATTCAAACTTAACATAACTGAGACAAAATTTTATCACCTCCTTAATCCTCTCCCCGACCTCCTTTCTCTCCCACTGAAGACACAGCAGAACACTGTGCTGCCTGTCACTCATACCCAGGCCTGAGGTCTCATTTTTGACTTAGCTTCTCATTCCTTACATGCAAGCAGTATTTCAAACTCTGATTTTTCTGATAGGCTCTCCCTAACAATGAAGAAATACCAGTAATTATTTACAAAGCAGTCTCAAGCTTTGTGCATTATCCAGACATAAACACCCCTCTCCTTTGCTCTACTGCCTACCAAAAATAAAAACACGATAATTGAGAAAGACAAAAAAAGCACTGTTCCACTGCCTACCATAACACCTCTGCAGTTCTACCTCCTCATTCAGTTGTGCATAGACATCTGCCCAAAAGCATCGGGGCGGGGGGGGGGGGGGGGGGGGGGGGGCGCGGAATTTGCTTTGTGTTCTTAAGGCACTGAATTGATAGCAGTAGGACTGTCAACACCATGACAAAGATGGTACAAGTTAAGTGGTCCACATAAGACCTAGCCGTTTAAGGGGAGAGTTACAAAAAACATAATACCTACTGCAAAACGACAAATTTGCCAATAGCCAAGAAGCTGAAGAATCGTTTTCAGCAGACCTTGTCCTTCTGAGCTCGGTATTTTCCATTGCCTTCAAAAATATTCTACAGTGCCTACAGAATATTCTACAGTAAATGCTGAGCATTTACACAATGACCAGAATAAGCATTTTTAAATAAAAGTTACGGGAAATTCTAGCACTCCTTAGGTAAAGGCAACAGAAAATACTTACCCTGTGTTTGGTACAAATGTAGTGTCAAGAGCCACCTTCAATCCTTCAGCCAACTGCAAAGGAAAACAGAGATGTCTGCTCAGAACTCTGCTGAAATGTGATTTGTTATATTCCACTACTACAGCTCTACTTCCTGTCTAAAGAGAAGACAAAACATGACCATAATGTCTCCCAACAAAATCTGAAGATGCTGTATGATGAGGGATTAAAATTTGGACTTTTTCTCCCCACAATGAGGCCCTGTAACAGTGCACGCTTTGTAGATACGTTATTACAGAAAGCTTTCAAATCTAGTGTTGACAAGAAAATTGAGAAACTATGTTAAAGAAAGAAAATTGTTCAGTTCATGTTTGCTTATTCCCTACAGTTCCAACAATCCGTACGGTAGCTCAAGAATCTCTCTCAGAATCGACACGTATTCTTTTAAGACACAGTACTACTTCACAGGCCAAACCATGTACCTGCCTCAGCTTTCCCACCCTTGTTTTGAGCTGGACAGCATTTTCCATTTTAAAGCACAGGTAAAAGCGCAAAATTGTAACTACAAAAACTGATGGCCATACATGGCAGAGGGCACCACAGAACTTTTATTACCTTTGGCACCATTACCTTACACTTCAGGCATTAAGTGACAAGCATAAAGCTATTTGAAAAAGAATTGTGTGTTTTGAGAGTGCTGTATGCTAGCAACCCTTTGTGTAAGCAGTGCCAAGCTGCAAAACACTAGTCTTTCTCTTAACCTTACAAAATATATTCAATCTCAAGGCAGCCAAACTGAAGTCCTTATATATTAGAACATTTAAAACTACAAGACCCCTCTTGTTTTCCCTGCACAACTGCAGCAGTGACAGTTCTACGTAGCTAGAGTGCATCTTTAAACAAAAACGCCTGTTTGGGGTGGACAATAGTGATATTCATTCAACCAACTAGCTAGTTTTGCACACCCATAACTGCAGTGACTCTGTACCTTTGGATCATTACGTAGCACCACATTGCTGTGGGAATGCTGGCACCCCCCACCCCCAAAATTCATGATGTTCTCTCTCAGTCTATCTGTTCTGCAAATACACATAACTTCTTTCTTTTTAGTACTCCGGGTAGTTTTGCGCAACTTTTACTCTTCAATGTTTTCTGCTCAACTCAATACTTTCTCATACCAGTTGCAGAAACACTTTCAGAGTACCTACTTCCTCTTACCTGATCCTCCATGGAAACTTCTGTTCCCAGTGTGTTGTCTGTGTTCCACTTCTGGGTGAATGTAAGTCCATAGTCTTTGATCTTGTATTTGGTCTCCAGACTGCCCGAAGCCTTGCCTGTGTCTGTGTTGGAAGAACCAGTTGCAGTGAATTCCTGCCAAGAGCATAATATGAGTTTCAGCACTCTGATATTTAATTACATTCAGTTTTCCACTTGTCAAGTGCCAGCACTCACATTTTCTACCCTTAGGCCTTTTGACAGAACCCTCAAAATCCTCCTCCTCTTCCCTATCCCCACCAAAAATAGTTATTTTTGCATGACAAAATGCTACTCCTTTTGGCATCTCTGTTCTGGGTATTTCTTTTATTGGGGTGTACCGATAGAGCCCTGGAACTTGCTTAGGTTGGAAAAAAGCACTATTACACAAAGACCTGACATCTTCACTTACTTTTCATCTGTATCGTGATTTGATTACCTGCTCCCCCCCTTTAATTTTTACCACGCTTTTTTCCTAACTTATCCACCAACCTCCCCCGCACCAAAACCCCCACTTTTTCTGCTGTCTTTTTTCCACTCCAAAGTGGCAATTATTATTTCAACATTCCACAACTTGCTCTATACCTTCACGTGGATCCATACCCATACACAAAAAGAGACTCGCTTGGGATACAAAGCTGCTTGTATCCTTGGATTTTTCCTCACGATCTCCTCTAATTCCCTTTATCATCTTACCAGTACTGTCCCAATTGTGCATGAAATAGCACCCGTTCTAGACCTTCTGGAAATTCACTCTCCCTTAAGGAAAGCAATCCTACATCAAACTTACGCTGCTGGATGAATAGCAAAAAAAAAAAAAAAAAAAAAAGATTTTTCTCTCATTTCTCCAAACATCTCGTGTGTTTCTTCCTTTTCATTCTTCTTCATTTTCCTTTTTCTACCTTTCAGCAGTGAAAATGTCTTCTGAAGAATAGTCATTGATGCTTTTCACACCAACTACTGCACCCTAACAATTGTTGTTCCACTACCCTTTATACTGTTGTCACTTAGACTCTTCATGCACCACGTTGATGAGTTTAGTACCTTCTCCCTCAACCTAACTTCTCTGTCATTACCTCAGCTAGCAACTACACTGTAGAAGCTAGGTCACCCCTTTGTAAGGCACCTTAGAATTGCACATCTTTTCTCCTTCACAGTATCAGAAAATAACCTGACCCCAGTGGCACCTTGACATCTCTCCATCAGGCTGGTCCTTCACTGGCTAGCGTAACTGAACCAACAACTTTGAATTTTGTGTAATATGTATCTTGTAACATGCTGTTGTATGCTGTTTGGCCAGTCCCCCACACATCAGAGTTTCCTGTTATTTAGGGGACTTGAAGTCTCAATAAACATCTCTCCTCCTGGAATAACTCAGAGGTAGACTACTCAGTGTTTCAGGCACAACAGAGTATAAAGTGACGAGTAGGCATATTTTCACAGTAGTAAGCTCCAGGTGTACGACCTAGGTTTTAAGAAGCATCTAAGAACTGATCTCATTTCAGTCATCCTCATCTCTCAAATATTTTCCTTGAAGAAAGACAATCTGCCATTACATTTCCAAGTTACACCTCTTTTGAAGTTTAAATATTGAAAGATACAGCACTTAAGACATGGCAGTATCCACTGCCAACATATCCAAGCTTTGGAACCTTGACTTTCCAGATCCGTCTCATTCCAGGACAGTACTCCTGGATGCTGCGTACATTACTTTCACAATTCTGGACTTTGCAGAGTGTACAAAGACTGTCTTTAAATGGTTTTGAAGCGCCAGGGAAGTACAGCCAGGTAACATTCCTTACACACTGGGGGGGCAGGGGGAGAGACACTTGAGCGAATGCACTACTACAACGCACAGCAGTTTTATAATACATCTAGCCAGCTAACAAAAATACACGACGCAAGTCGGGATGTGTTAGACCATCCTTTAAGATGCAATTGCTACACACGGCTCTCATGTCACTTCCACAACTTCAGCATAAAGACATCTCAAGCTTGCATCAGAATTCAGAAGTAGCTTTCTTCTGATCTTAGGGCAGGTAACTGAATAAAAAGGCTTGATTTGTTTCTCAGGCCAAGCAGAGGAAAGATTGTAAAATGCTTTTCTCACAGCCAAAGAGGAAAAAAGCCCTGAGCTGTCATATGATCAAAAGCCAAAGGATTTTGCCAGGTGTCAGAACCGGATCTGCTTCTGGAAGCAGAAGGCACACAGTCATCATCTGCTGCCATCAATCTTTAACTGTCTAAACCAGAGACATCTCATCAAACCATCTCGTGTAGAAACATTTCTTGACATTTTGTAGCTGAAAATCAAACTCATTCTGGCTCTATGTCACACTTCAGCCTGAATCAGCAGTCCAGCTCAGCTTCTCATTGACCTTCTAGTTTATGGTGGCTGGCATCTTCAGGAATGCCATGCACTTACTAGGCCAAACCACTTGCCATCTATGAAACAATTATAACCGATAGACGCTACCATTGTTGTTTTCTAAGTCCACAGGAAAATCACCCAAAACGTGTCTGTATCGTAACAATCAGAAGTACTATTAATACCCAAGTATGAATTAGATCTCACGCTTTGTTCCTAACCTCATCTCCATCCCCCAAACCCCATTTTGTTGCAGCAGAATGCTCATTAGAAACACTAACAAGCACAAAACCTGAAGCAACGGACAACTATATCAATACCATATCTATCTTGTTTTCCCTCCTGCTGTTTTTACAGTGTTCTTATTGTGGATTGTTGGACAAAGATTGCAAAGGGCTTTACATACATGGATCACGTAGCGGATTAAGAGCTACGGACACAGTCAAACTTCATGACGTGGATGATAACATGACTAAAAACAATGGAACCGTTTATGAATGACAGTATGCACCACAGAAAACCTCGCTAGACAAAGCAATGAAGAGCCAACATGCCAAAACAGTCACTATTCTTACCAGCTGGATAAACATCCAACACGAAAGTAGCATGGAAAAGGAAAAGCTCATTTTAGAACTTAATACGGTTGTTCATGTTGCGTCATGTTCAGAAGACAGCATAATTAACCATTATCATATTATTTGAGAATCAAAACTTCCAGTCAGGAAAACTATGCATATCATGACATGTCAGTAACTGGTAGCAGTCATAGTATAGAGACCACATAGTTCCTCATGCCTACACATTCCCAATGCACAATGCAAGTAATCTATCAAAAGCTCAATTGAGACAGAATACGGTAATACAAAAGGAATGACTTACACCACTTGCATGATAAGAATGCAAGAGAAGGAGAGAGCTAAGGCAAATATGGTTATGAAGTAGGCTGAAAAGCAGCACGGCTTATCCACCAGAACAGCATCAAGTGGTAGCACACATAGAACTGAGACTCGGTGTAAGAATAAGCTTATCTAGTAACCAATATATGCCTGTGGTTAAAGACCAAAATTATTAAATCCATTCCTGGTTTTGCCAGCCCTCCTGCGAAATCATGAGGAAGCTCCACTTCTCCATCATTAAAGTGGGGATCATAGTATTTTCTAGTTACCTGAAGTGCTAAAGCTTAATTAATGTCTATAAAATGCTCTCAAATTCTACATAAAGGGTACTGCAGGAGGACTACTTAGTTTTAATTAAGTCTTGCATTGTAAGCACGGTGGAAATGAATGAAAATAAAAGTTAAGTTAAACAGCGGCTATTATTTGCCCCTTGGCCTTTTGGATAAAAAGTCAGTCTGGACTCAAAATCCTATAAAAACCAACAACAGCAGAGAAACTCAACTGCATTCGTAAGCAGAAATGAGAGCTATTTATGGTGAAGAAAATCCTATGTTTGGGATGTGGCAATGGGAACGGGGAGGAAAGCCACATGTCCACAACAAAACGTGTGAAAATTCTTGCACGCCGCAGGAAAAGTACCATTGCTACATCAATTCCACACATCATTACAGAAATACTTCAGTCAGCTACAGGTTTTAAAATGAGAACTGAAAGAGAGAAGCAACACCTGCTAGCAAGTTATTACCACCAACCAGTTCAGGAATTTGTCCTTCCATTGCAATGCTGGTGATGTTGAAAGCCCCCAATACTTACCACCCCACTGGAAGACTTGGTCTTCAACTCTAACTTGACCATTCCAAATCCTGAAAATAGAAGAGTACACAGCATCTGTTTCACCGCACTATACAAGCAAGGCTTATTTCCAACACACCCAAAGTACAGCAGGTAGGGTACACTGACCTGAAACGGCCTATTTTCATATTTCAACAGTTGTTGATCTTACTGAGGAATGATTGAAGGAATTTTGACAATTCAAAGTAGGTGGCCTCATAATTTATAGTCATAACAGGCACCCATCATCAAGTATCTCCACCTTCTGTAGCTACCTGCAGTCTGGGACCAATCAATACAGTTACCATTTCTTCTGATTTACTCAACTTACTTTTATATTTCTGATTGCAGGGCAGGAATTCTTCTTTTGCCCTTCCCTGAGAAAAATATGTTTCAGCTTACTTCAACCAGTGCTGTATACAGAGATACTATTGCTTTCTTCCTTTTCTTTCTAATCTGCTATGAATCTAGGGAAATACCTGACCCTTGCACAGAGCAGAAAAGCCTGAAACAACTGACACTAAAGCAGGGAACTTGAGCTGAATTTTAGCAAAGCCTGAACTCCAGGGTGGCAAAGACCAGACCAGAGTCCTTTTTAATTTTATGATGTAGCATATGTATTTGGGATACAAATGTAATCTTTATTACACGCTCACAAAACCAGATAAAAAACATCATCACTTTTAGTACTGCTCCCAGAAAAGGGACTAGTATCAGAGTTTCTCCATTTAAATTCTTTGAAGAGTAATGCAACTATTGTGAAATTATTTCCACTATAGCTATGACAACAGGCTATTCTGATCAACATAAAGATCATTCTACCTCAGGAACCCGTTTGTTGCCACATATGGTCTCCTACAGCAATCTACAGGAGTTTCACTGATTTAATGCCTCGAAATACAAAAATTGGAAGGTAAAAAAATGCAGCATTCTTCAGAGACTGTTCTGGAGTGCATCTTAAGGTCAAACTCATAACTTTCCCCTCTAACTCGTTGCCTACTGCAGCATTTTCACGATCCATGTCTAAAGTTCAAATTCAGAAGCGGCTAGATGCTCCAGGCCTCTGCTGAATTCCTACCACAAGTTATTTAGGGGGTCTCTGGGGTACTAATGTTTTTATTATCATTTTCAAGATGTCTAAGAAAAAATATGAAAGGTTATCGAACCACAGTCATGTTACTTACCATATCCCTTGTTGAATACATCCCTGGCAGACTTTCCCAAGTCACTATATGATGGTGGGACAGCCATTGGATCTGAAACATATTGGAAGCTCTAAGAATCTTAGGTTTAACGGCATAAAATCTAAACTATATCCAAAGCATTTATAAATGTCTATGACTAGTACCCTCTGCATACTTCACCGATACGGAACTGCAAGACCTTTGAAGAACGTTCATGAAAGTCACCCTTGCGTCATCGTTGCTTTGTCAGAAACGAACAAACTTCAATTCAAAGTAGTTATGAAAGCCAATCCATTATTTGGAATCACTAAACCCCAGGAACAGTATTACATTCAACTACGTACGTAGGCCTCACATTCTTACATTGCAAAAAGAGTTCACGGAAGCCTTATGGCTCTTCTGGTAACGAGCAAACATTGCTTTCGTGACAGGACCCTTTCTGAAAGGGACCCCAAGTGGCGAAGCCACGTCAGCACTGAACAATCCCAAAGGAAAAGATATCCAACTTCCGTGTGCACTTGTGACTTCTCAGAAAGTTTTTTTCAGAGATTTGTAAAATATAAAGAGAGATCTCTGTATGCTGTCCAGTAGTATATACACAGCAGCAAAAACTACATTTTCTAATACAGGTAACTGTTACAACTACTTTGGAGGACAAAACTCAAAAGGACGGGCATGCGATATTACAGCTTACATAACATATTTAGCGTTAGTTACCACAATTTAGGGATTTTGCATCAGAAAATCCACACTAAAAGAAGTATGAAAACTCTTCCCCAGTGGAAAATTAATCTCGCCCTTCTAGAATAAGTTTGCATAAACGTAAAGGCACACCTGCTTCAGAAAAGAAAAACTACCAAAGACGACGCTTTTGTTTGATTTTAGGGTAACTCTTTGCCACCTAATCCTTCCTACAGCTGATGCATTTGTTGATGTTCTTCTCTGCAACACCCAACACCAGAAATCCCCAATCCCCCATTTGTTACTTATACCATACTGAAAGACTAATCTAAAAGTAATAACGCAAGCAAAACATGTAAAATCCCTATAGTCACTACTTCTCTTCCACCATTTCAGTTGCTTACCGGTGTACTCGGTCCTTATGTCACAAATGCAACGGTATCTGTATTAAACAATTAAGTCCCGTTTTCAGATAGCTAGCCCTTTCCTAAAATGAAGCACTTGGGCAATTTACATCCCATAGTAGACAAATGCTCTACATTCAGTGACTTCATAACTAACCTGCAGTATGTATCTATCAATACATGGACTGGATGATCCTTACGGGTCCCTTCCAACTTGAGATATTCTACGATTCTATGAACATATACCTGTAGGTTTAGAGGATCTAAAATAGCTGGACATGACCGCAGGTTCCTTATCTGCAGATCAGTACGTAAACCAGGTACTTCTCAAAATTACTATGTAAAAAGGCCTTTTTACCCATCAAACACAGAAGGGAAAATTACAATCAGTGAATCATTAAATCGACAAAAGAGAAACAGAATGTGCACTTTTATGACAGCATAGTTTAAGTTATTACAATAGTTTTAGCAACACAGCTATGGAGCTGAGCATATCTTTCTTTTAAAACATTTTTTCACACAAATGTCTCAATTCAGAAGTTTCAATTCATACTTTAAATTTGGGTTCGAGGGTTTTTTGGGTTTGGGTTTTTTTTTTTTTGGTCGGTTGGTTGGGCTTGGGGTTTTGGTGTTGTTTTGTTTTGGTTTTTTTTAAATAGGTTTCTCAGAATAGTTCAACCTGCTGATTTCAAAAGCTTAGTAACTCAAGTTTTTGGAGCAAGGCTGATGCTTGGACATTTTATCATGGTGATACTCTACATATGCAATAACTGTCCAACACGCTCTTGTACCTCAAACATTTTTTCCCAGCAAAAAACAGTATGAAAGATATGATGAATTCATACAACACACAAGCAGATTTTTTTTAAAAATGCTCTCTAGTCACAGCTGGCTTTCAGGTAACTGTCCAGTTGTTGAAAACATGACAGGAACACTCCACAATCATACGGATTTGTAGCTGGCCTCCAAACCACACAACCTATTTTCAATTAGAAGTTTGACAATGATCGGTGGTGTGCCACAACACATTTTGGGAGTTGGGACTGACCTATTCAGAGTTTAGAAGACATACATACAGAGTGTAGAAGTCTACTCTAACTTTCAAATTACACGGAGATGTTACATTGAACAAAAGCAAGACCTTAGATAATAACCCCCCACTCCAGTTTCTGAAAACATGCCACACCCCTACCTCTTTCACGCTTTGCCAGTCATCTCTCAAATTTTTCTACCTCCCTGCACAGAGAGGCATGGGCTTTAGAAAGACAAATGACAACAGGGTTGACCACCAAGTAGTCTTGAGGCTCTCCTCACCAGCTTCACTGAAAACGCTTCAAGTAAAGGAGGACATTACCATCCTGTTCAGCACCTTCTCAACCTAAATCTCACCCTTTTGTCTGACACCCTGTTCTGTTTACACCTCATTTTCATAAGGCTATTGAGATATCTTGAATATTGTGAGCCTTTTCCCTCTCCTAACACATCTCCTCTCTTTACACTATACAGCTTTATTTTCTGTATTCTATGTGTTTTAATGTATATGTTAAATATTATGCGAGTATTTAAGCAGTATTCTGGAAAAAAAAAAATTCTTCAAGTTAGCTCATGCTGAAATACATAAATTCTTTGCTAATAACAAGCAGCTCTACTTAGAAGCCACAAGTGTTTAGAGGAACTGAGCTCACAGTTCCACGATTATTAATACGAAATTTGAATCGGTCTCCATCAACCAGATGCGATGGCAACGGCCAACAAAACACAATGTAAAGTGCGAAAAGAAACATTAAGCCAGAGATCTAGAGCTAAGCCACAGTACTCATTTTAAGTACCTTGTTTTAAACAAAGCCTCCTTAATCTTGTGCTTTGATTTTTCCCTCCCACAACAATAAAATTAGTACAACAACCACAGGAGAAAATCTATTAAGGACTAAAAGGCTGGGGGCAACCAGTGTTTAACGCTGCCGTCTTCAGATATAGCGCACAGTAAGCCAACGTCTGTATATAAACTGCAAAAAGCTAACACCAAATTGGAAATTTCGATAAAGAAATAAATATAAGAATATCCACACCGGTCTATGGAATAACTGAAAAACAAACAAACAAACAACAACAACAACAACAACAAAAAACACCCAAAACGTACACAAGAAAGAAAAATGAGAAGAACTACACTTTGAGATACCAGCTTCGTTTTTACTGACGGGTACCGCGGCGCCGCTGCCCGTGACAGCCGTCACGCACCCTTCGGCGGAGGAGCCGAGGAGCGGCAGTGCCGGCAGCTCGGCCACGAGAGCAGCCCGGCAAGGCAGAGCCGCGGGCAAACGAGCGCGCTCACGAGCAGCGCAGCGCGGCCTCCGCCTCGTCTGACGCGCGTTACGCAATAGATAACGGAGCGCGGCCCGCCGGACCTCCCCGAGTCAGCGGCGCGCCCCGTCGCGGCCACCTCCTCTCCCCAGAGAAACGGCGGCCCCATGGGAACGCTCGGTCGCTGCCGACCCCAGAAGTTCGTGCTTCCCGGCCGAGAAACCGGAGTGCTGGCAAGACCCCCGGCCACCGAGCGAGAGCCGGCCCGCGCCCTGCGGCCATCGCCTCGGCAGCCCGCGGCCGCGTCGCCGGGCCCGAGGACGCGGAAGCGCCGGCCGGAGCGAGCGCCCGGCGCTCCCTCGGGGCTCTGGCCCAGCCCCGCCGCGGCAAGGTGACTCGAGGGACGCCCGCCTCGGCCCCGACGGAGGACGCCACTGGGCTCAGCCTGGGCAGCACCACAGGCCCCGGTGGGACCAGACGCGCGCCGCGGCCCGGGCTGCGGCCCTCGGCCCTGACCCGCCCCGTTACCTGCCAGCCGCGCTGCCTCCGGGTAGAGGTCTCGGCGCCCCCAAGCCCGCATGCGCGGCGCCGCGCATGCGTACCCGCACGCCTACCGTTGCTCTGGCCCCTCCTGTCGGGCTGGCGAGCGCCGCGCGGCCCCGCCCTGCGCGCGGCCGAGGGCCGTGCGGGCCCCGGACACCGCCGGAGAAAGGGCTCTTTGCCGCAGCTACCGCCCCCCCCGCGGGAGTAGGCCAGGACGCCGTACCCGCCTGCAGGAGGCCACCTCAGCGCCAGGCCCCTCTGCTGGTGCGAGAAACGGCGGCGAAGCGGCCAGAGCCGACTCCGGTCTTGGCGGCCAGCAGGAAGTTGTAACACCCGCTCGAGGTACGCGTGTGGGGGGCAGGAGACCGATGACCGGGCCAGGTATTAACTGCCCCGGGCCCCACGCCCACGGAGCTGCAGGGCAGCTCCGCTTCACCCAGCCTGTCACTGAGTCGGTGGGAGGCTCCAGGGGGTGCTACAGCTCCGCTCAAACCCTTCAGCTACCTTACCAACAATCTCCCTACTCCTTGCCCTCCCTGTTTTGAACTACTGCTCAGACAAATCCCTTAGTAAGGGCCGCTATAGCCCAAGGAAGGAGGTAGGCACACGCAGGCTTGACGTAAGACCTTGCAACCGGGACAAGAGCAAACGCTGACAGAACAGTGTAGCCGCTGTCTCTGGCAAACCCCAAATGCTACTCTGCATATGCATAAGGTTATGTACGTGCAAACAATAATACAGTACATGCCCATTTACACAGATTCCCTATGATAAGCACAAGGTTTGCAGCTATTGCCTCCTGTGATTACCAGGTATCTTAGAGGGAAAGAAGTAACCCAAACCAGCCCAGAATAAGGGCCAGTTAAATGGGACACACACACACACATATATTTGTATAGCTCAAGAAAAACACACACACACTCTGAACAAGCCATTTTTCTTCCACCTAGAAGAATTCAGTGTTATGGAGAGAGACTGCAAGGCCAGCAAATTCTGCCTCAAGTCCCAAGATAAAGTAGTCTTCTGGGCTACCCACTGAGGATGATGGAGAACGCATCAGTGTAATGCTGTGTGCTGCCTAGGAAACATTTGTAAACAGGGTAAGCTTGTCTTACTGCTTTTTGATGCTCTTAAATTACATCTTAAAAAAAAATAATCAAACAGGATTACACATTCATGACCGAATTCTCACTTCATTTATTCCCACTGATTATTGAAGAAAACACTCACTACATCAGCTATATATACTTTTACTATGAGGCATCAGAAGACTTCACATAGTACGAAGCTAACTTCTAGTCACTTACATACCACTGCATGCATTAGGGCTGGGGAACATTCCCAGAAAATAATTAAACTCCCAATAGGAAAACCAGAAGAAAATAAAGGGATAAACAAGAGTATCAGTCTCTAATCTTCATTACTAAGACCAATCAACACTAATTATACAAGTTAAAATGCAGTTGTTCTGTAGGCTTAAGTCAGATAAAAATAGGAAACAGTACTACATCCGTCATTGTTTTATGATTCAAGTCGAGTTAAGTAGTCTGACCATATGGATGCAAACTCCTCTCTGCCCCCATAAAGGCAGATAGAGGACCTAATCATTTAAAAAGTGTTATATAATTAGCAATAGTCAATTTGACTATGTATAAAATACTCTTGCCTTTTCAAGCTTCCAATTCTGTAATACATTTGCCTTATACTCCTACAAGGTATTCAAATACAGTAGCAGCAATACATTCCATGCTGATGCTCTATAATACGTCATAGTAGTTTACTACTTAAAACTAGTTATGTTTTAAGTTAACCAACAGAATCCCTGTCCCAAGTACAACCAATAATGCAATCTTGATGGGACATCCTCCTACATTCAAAATAGTCATTTAAGAGGAGCTATAAAACTCAGAGCTGACAGGTTTGCATATAAAAAAGAGCAGATTGACTCTACAGGAGTGGTAGAAATGCATCAATTAATCAGACCAGTCTTCTGGGTAATGGCAAGTTAAACAAAATACAGAACACTGCAGCCGATAGTACTACAACATACCTAGGAAGAAAGAACACAGGTCACATGAACAGGAGAATGGTCACATTAGCATATGGCCATAGGTTTTTAGAAGTAACCACATGGAAACAGCTTAGCATGAGCTTCAGCACTGCACCAGGACACTTAACACAGAGATAAGGAGATACAGATAGTAGTTGAAAATGGTATTCTTTAGGAGTACTTCAGGACACAGCTAGCTTTCTCATTCTGGTGTCTACACATATGTAAGATACAAAGAACTAGAAACAGATCAGAAGAAAGATCTAGCAGACCAATATGCAGTTCTGAGAGGGCAAATGCCTACATCAGTTCAAAATTTCAACCTCTTAACCAGGAGAAGGCTGGTTAACCAAGAGAAGAGGTGCAGTCTGTCTTCAGAAGCAGGATTGTTGCTGCTGGATTAAACAGTAGTCTGTTAAAAGCCTACGTTAGACAATTCTATCTATTATTTAAATTGGGTGGTTGGTGTTTTTGTTGGGTGGGTTTTTGTGTGTGTGGGTGGGGTGCTTTTGAAAAAAAACTGCAAAAAAACAATCTTTGCTTATTCTTCATCAGTCAACATTTTTGGATCACGGCTTCATGTAAAAAAAAAAAGTAACATTTATGTAAAAAATAAGATCTGTGACCTTCATCGAGAACGGATCTTTCCATCTTTAAAAATTTATGCAGGTATAAATCTCTGAATGTTTAAGAGTATCAGGAGAAAAAGAAAGATAAGTTGATTTTTCCCTCAAGGTACCAGCACAAATGCACCACAAGGTGAAGTATCAACACTATTCAGAGACTGTACCGTCTCTCATTAGAATTCTCATCCCCTTTCTCTACTCTCTAGGGAAACTCAGTGCCATTTTTCCTCTTCTTTTCACAGCATATCTGAAACAGGTGGCTATTTGCTCTCAGCTGCCTCCTCTGACACTAAATTAGCATCCAAAGTACACCCAGAGTGTTGTTCCGTATTGGTGTTTCCTTTACTTTGTAAATAAAAGCAAGGTCCATCCTGGCAAAAGCCTATGTCTACAAACATAACCTCCACATCGTGTCACACGCAACGACAACATTCTTTTGTTGTAGACTCAGTTATGAGGAATGGGATAACTGCACAACTCTTATAACAGTAATCTAGTTAATGTGCATAGTGATGTTCTTAGATGAAAAGAAACGGAATGCTTTCTGCTACCGCTGTCTTTGGGCAACACAAAGGTCTCGGGAGCTCCTGACAATTGCCCACAGCTGTCTGCATTGTCTCATAAAGCCCATTACACTAAGAGCTAAGCGCATAAAATAAGAACTGCAAGCACTCACGCACCTGCTTACCCAACTGGATATGGAGAAATGGATACATAGAAAAAATACTCTGGAGAACTTCCAAGGAGTTCTCCAGAATATGCAACTGCACGCTAATCAAAGACAGAGAGAACAAAGACAGAGGCAATTGTATAAGAACAATCTCTCCACAGGCACGCATCCTTGTGGTTTTAAAAGCCACAACAGCAGTTCTTGCAGCCAGTTTCAGTTGGACAAACTCTATAGGGAAGACATTAGCAGATACATTATTTAGTAAAAGAAAAGCACAACCCTTTTAAAACAGCAAACTCAGTAGCACAGCTAGTGCAGAGGCGGCAGAAAATAATCCTTTTATGTACATCAAGAATTTCCATGCGTTTACAAAATCTCTGCATACCTCGCCAAACCTGTAATAGATGCTTAGCCAGTAAGCAAGGACTAGTTTCTGGACAAGAGAAACATCCACAAGGTAGATACAAATTTGTTCAGAACTGGCAAGGGAGGACTCTTGTCTAAAAGAAACAACACTTTAGCATGCATGACAGTGTTACGTTCTATGTTCCTCACACAGGAAAACACGGAAACCTTAGGATTTGCTCTGGATCTCTTAAATCATTTCAGTAGGACACTTGGGGCTGAATAAAAGGAGAAAGCCAGAATGAGGCTGGGGAAGAAGATCACTAATCCACGTCCAGGGCATGTTGAACATTGATTTGTCCCAGGGAGAGCAGCTAGGAGGAATCTGTGGACAACACAGAGTGGCTGAAGAAAGGACAGAAGGGCAGATCACATACTGCTTATCATAGGTCAAGAGGGGGAAAGCTGCCTTTGCATCTCAGGCTGTGCTTCCGGGCTTTACTGCGCACGTCATTTCCAGACCAAAATCTGCAAGCCAGTTAGTTCTCAGTGACATTGCTCAACATCCAGAATTTTTTCAGCACCGTGACCATGGCTTCAGTTCATCTTGTCAAATACTAGTCAGCAGAGCAGCACAATGATCACACCTGAGCACCTGCCAAAAGAGATATTAGTAATATAAGATATATTAGTAACGTAAAGCAGTCTAGAGGGATGTGCATTTTAATCTAGAGTTATTTGTGCACCGTGCCACAAACTCAGGTCTCCTTTTCCACAAGCTAACAGCAGCAACTAAGGAAACATCAGCCTGCAACACATAAGCACCTAAACACCTTGCGTTTATTTCATAATATAACCCTGAATAATAAGCAATAGTGTGTCCAATAGGCTGACCCAGTGCTAGAAGATTCCCTTCCCTTCTCCCTAGGCGAGCAGGTTAAGTAAAGATCAGTTTCTTTAAAAGCTGAAAAGAATATTTTAAAGTCTAGATGCCTCAAACATTTCCACCTGGTGTCAAAATGACCTGTAATGTTTAACAATGCTGCAAAGAAAGCAACTGGCCCAGCCGATTTTGGGTTCTCCATTATTGGAGGTTTTTGACAGCAGCCAACAGAGACATGAACAATGGTTTAAAAATTCCAGTTCCAGACTGGAAAGGGTCTTCCAAAGACATGGACCCCACTTCATTTTCCCATTTGCTCCAGTTATTGCAGAGCTTGAATAAAACATCCTTGTCCAATTTTGAACTTGAAATCCTACGGAAAATCAATAGTTATGTCTGGCTTGTGTGTTACATTCATGCTTCTATAGTCACGTAAAAGTGTCGTATTTCAATAGCACCAGCGATAACGACTTTGCATTCTATAACTATGTGCCAAGGTGCAACTTCAGCACTGGAATTTAAGACATTTCTGCCTTTCATGTTTCTCGCTAGTCTTGGGTGTTCCAATTATATATTTTTAAGCAAAAAATATTGGAGCAGTTAGCTGTGCAACTAAGCACATGGGCAGTCTTTTTTTGGGCCCGATTTGTATGTTCCGAAAAGCCTGCCTCAACACGCCTGCTGGCTAGTAGGGAGTCATAATACATTGTTTCGTGTAACCAATATTAAAAGTTTTTTATACTTTCATCTACTCAGTGGGGGTGGGAAATAGACTTTTAGGTGCTTTTTTCCACCCACCCCCCTTCAAATATAGATTTGGAAAGCGAGACCTAAGCATACAGAGTGTGAGATTTAAGCGCTGTAAGATTAGTCTTAAAATAACTATGGCACTTTAAATTAAGGGCTGTAAGAACAATGCTCTCCTAATACAATTCTTCTAGTCTCCTGAGATATATAGATATCTATATAGATATATAAGAAACAAACTGGTCTCATACTAAAGTTTCAGAACTATTTAAGTTTTCTTAATTGTGCAATGCCAGTACTAATTCACCGCCATGGCCACATCTGATCTATGGTTATTTATAAAGTGCCTGCTGCTGCACACAGATGCTGTAGATTATATACTCGAGCAATTTATGCCGGCAGCTTGTATTAGCAAAATGTTCATTTGAGCATTCCAAGATGCTCTACAGACATAATTACTCAAACTGCATTAAAAAAAATAATTTAAAAAAAAACCCATACATATTACTTAATGAGACAATTTGCAACGACTACACAAAAGCAATGGTTTTACTTCCAAGTCTTTCAACCTCAACAAAGTAGATAGCAAAAAAAAAAAAGTTACCTTATTTCCTCCAAAAACTGCCCAGTTTTTAAGATATTAACAAATTAGTGACATTTGCACAGAGTACGTCTGTGTGTATGATATTAAAACATGGAAGCATCGGAACTCTGATCATCTTTTGCAAAACTACAAGACACAAGCTAAGAAGGCTCATTCAGTTTGAAATATCCAGACTTTTCTAACAATGATCACAGCCTAAGGGCTACTAAAATTATTACAAGAAAACGTTATAGCTTGATCACCACAGGTATTATCAAATCAAAGCACACAGCCTTTTATAAAAGGCTAATACTGTTTTGTAAGACTTTCCAGTGACTCCAAAGAAACAGCATTCATTTTGATTGACAGCCACCATCTTCAAACCAAGCTGCAAGAAATTTAGTAAGATGAAACATTTTGCCTTTACATCAGAACTTTCTGCTCCTCAGGGAGGATATAATAGAAACCCCTGATTCATCATCTGATAGTTTTTTACTAAATCCCAAAGCAAAAGGCAATTCTCTGTGCATTCTCTAAGGGGTCTGGCTGCCACACCACCTTCCCCACAGGTTTTTCTAGTATCGCAGCCCATTCAGTTAAACACAGTAAGTGTTTTAATCAGCTTTAAGTGGAAAGAGGCGGGGGGAAGGAGGGAGGGAGAGAGGTCAAAAGGAGACCTTACAGGATTTAATCTTCTGCGCTAGTGCCACGGACTTGCTTTAAACATCAGTAACATACGTTTTTTGCAATAATGTCTGAAGAAAGAATATGCACGTTGTATGTTCATAAGAAGCTATGAAAACATCTCTCTAGGATACAAACCTAGACAAGCAGTTATTCACTCCGATCCTTTGGCTCTCGGTATTTCCACTGGATATAGTCAAAGATGTCTTTTTCACATTCTACTGGTAGGGCCTCCCCAGCAACTCCTGCAAGCAAATTACAGATGCTATTTGAAAGGTGGAAGGTCTGTACAATCCTGAATGCCATATGCATTGCAAGATTAAGACAAAACTGCTGTAAGTAAAAGAGACTTAAAAAACCAAACGAAAACACCCCTCACAGACCTTTTCATACAGTGTTTAGGTACCAATTCTCATTCGTGTCAAAGGAAATAAGGTAATGAATTAACTTTGGGGCCACGTGGTTATGCAGTTAAATATATTTATATTCACGTGTGTGTGTATATATATATATATAGTCAGCCCCCCTCCAAAACAAAACAACTGAAGGACATGACATATCTTGTTAAAAGAGTGGCAAACCACATATGTCCTGTGCACGACACTGAAAAACAATCTTTAGGTCAGTAAGACTTTAAGTAGCTTAGGTGGCCCAAAGAGGTAGCTGTGCCACAGTGCTGCCCATACGCAAGTAGGTTGCCTCTTCCTGCTATAATGGTGTCCAATACCAGAAAGGACACTGAAAAACTTCGTGAACTATGGTATTTATCCGACGTATTTCCAGTACATTGAGAAACCAATTTAAGGAGAAGATCACACAAAGCATGTAATTAGAAAGAACACTCGGTGCAAAGGCCCGGACTGACCAGTGACACCCAAGGGACGGATTGTATACTCATTGATCGTGAAGCCCATTTCCAGAGCATGAGTCCTCATGTTCTTATTGAATATATCACTTCCTGTGAAATACAGTACACCACAGTAATACTGATCTTTGGGGATAAGCCTAGAATAAAAGTGGAAGAAAAGTACAGGTTGAGAACAAATATATAACAAAAAAGTTACAAGCCATTTGGAATTCAGCCATTCAGACACTGTTCTAAGTTTACTTCCTATTTACGTGCACACGTTCTGCAACTCTGTACATTTGATTCTCCCACAAGCCAGATGCAAGAATGAAATGAATTGCATATTGAAGAAAGGTTCAGCACATCTACCCTGACCAGAAGAACTGGTGTTTAGCCACTACACGGTTACGGTGCTCGCACTCCTGCCAAGAATTAATGCCAAAGCAGTATGATAAAGTATGTCACAATTCTGAAACTGGATACAAAGTCACAATTTAAAATACAGCATTCTTGCTAATAACCTGTTGTAGGTACTGGCAGTTGCACAGTGGCTTCCATACTGCAAAGGAATTAGAAAGCTAGTAAATGCCATGTTCTGAACGTGCAAGTGGAGAGTTGAATGCAGAACTTGATGCAAGTGCCCACTATGTAGCAGACAGCTAAAGTAGGGGTTTGGGGGTGTGGATGGGGGGTGAGGGGGGTGTGTGTGTTTTAGTGTGTGTACCGGATATCAATTCTCCTATGTGGATAGGCTGTTCCATCTTCTTTATTTGGCAGCTGACAGACACCCTGTGAGGAAATAAGGAAAGCACGAAATTCAAGATGAAATTAAACAGATTTGAGATCAATCTTCACCTCCCCACCCCTAAACAACCTCTAAACAATCCTCAGTCATCCTGGAGAGCAAAGTTAAATTGCCGCTGAACCGATTAAATATTTTAGTAGAACAGCTGGATGTCACAGTACCATGAATCGCTATTATACGCTGCTAAGAGGACCATAGTTCAATGTAGCATATAATTGCTTCTTAAGTTTTTATTACAGCAGGAAGGATCACAGGACTTTTCATTTCCCATTCCTCTGCCCTAATTGTTATTGGGCTCTTCAGTATGCACAAACATCTGCAGGTTAAGGAAAATGCAGACAAAGCTCAAGCTAATAGAAGTTAAAAAAAAGAAAGTTTTTTCTTGAGAAATCCTCTGCCACTTTTAATTTCAAACTGCTTTGTAATCTTCATGCAATTCACATATCGGCCTTTTCCTTTTTTTCCTCTAGCGTATGATAACCTTAAATGACAATGCAGTAGGGGGGAGAGACATGAACCATAAGGAACGATGAGAAATGTTTACATACTAAACCGTTTCACCAATTGCAGCTTCATGCTGAGACTTCTCCTTCTATTCTTAGCTTTGTTTTGAAAGCTTAACATTGCTTATGCTTTTAAAGTTATGTTGTCTGTCTCCTTACTGAGACTTGCTTCTCTCAGATTCTCAGCTGCAGTCATATTTCCCTTTTTACAACATTCCTTTCTCAGCTTCCACTTTGAAGACAAGAGCTATTCCACAACTATTTAAGACTGACAGGATTATACAGAGCAAACGGTCAAACTCTAATAAGCTTGTCGAACTGGGAATGCAAACCGGGAATGCAGAGTGACTCTGCTTTTGGCTCACAGATGTACATTTAGCTTTAAACCCATACGGTATTCACACTTAAACCATTTGGCAAGAATGAGAGCGAATTTCACTTATTCCTCCTAAAGATCAAGCCAAAAAAAGTGCCATCAAGTTTCATTCCCTCTCAGAAGACAACACAAACTAAACTGAAGACAAACTCTCAGAGTTCTTTCAGCTCTTATTTTAAGCAAAACCAAGCCAACAAACAAAAAAATAAAACAATCAAGTGCTCCAACAGCCCCTTTCATCTTGGGAAAGCAAGTATCTTTAACTGGACACGGACCTGTTGGAACGCCATAAAAACAATCAGAGGGCTGGAGCACCTCTCCTGTGAAGACAGGCTGAGAGGGTTGGGCTTGTTCAGCCTGGAGAAGAGGAGGCTCTGGGGAGACCTTCTAGCAGCCTTCCAGCACCTAAAGGGGGCTACAAGAAAGCTGGAGAGGGACTTTTTACAAGCGCATGTAATGATAGGACAAGGGGTAATGGCTTTAAACGGAAAGAGGGTAGA